>CM042009.1:148253382-148608382 GCA_023525715.1 Cichorium intybus | reverse complement strand
AAAGTATTTGGGTTACAAAGATGCATTGTGACGTGAAACTCTAAGACAAAGTCTGATCAATACATTCAGATCTCTAAAACTGTGATAACAATAATATTGAAGTCTTTGGGTTACAAAGACACCTATTTTCGTAATTACTATTCACAAATCACAACTAGACAACGAACAACAAAACATTTCTCTTGAATATGAAATTTTTAATTCAATCCGAGATTGATTTACGGTTATTGAGTGGTGCATGGAGCAATCGAGGAATTGTGTGAATGAGGTAAGATCATTATAACAGTTTATAGTTTTCAACAATTACACAAAAATTTATAAGTTATCAACCCGTGTTACCCACGGGTTAATAACCTAGTGTGTATATATATATATATATATATATATATATATATATATATATATATATATATATATATATATATATATATAGATGTAGGTTCATATGTAGAGGCTAAATATTGTGTGAGTGTATGAGACAATATCAGCCAATCATTTGTAAGGGGCATCAAGGTAAATTAACATAATAATTAATTAATTGTATTTTAAATTTATCCATTAATTTAGGAAATTAATTAAACATTCCAAGATTATCTCATTTTCTCTCCCTCTTTCTCTTCTTTTTATACGCTCACCATGAGCTATTTTAGGGATTCATCGTCTTTAGCAATCGTATATGCAACAACCAACTTTCTTCATCGTCTCCACATTGACGGATCCCCACCATACTTCCTTCGTTGTTCTGCCCTTTCTGTGAAGAAACTAAAACATGATGATTCAGTGGTGTGGTTAACCTCCCGAAAGTACTTTGGCATCAATCGGATCTCTCGGTGCGACCCGTGATGCCAAGCGAAACGTTCCACAAACAATCATATGTCTTCCCGTCTCTTCCATTTGAAGTAATTCCAGCGTCTGATTTTGTGAAACTTTCGAAAGACCAATCAGATGTCTACCATACTCGAGTACGAAGAACAAATCATTACAGAAGGTCCAAGATGACATTGAAAAGGTAGCTGTTGTCTTCTCTTAAGCCTATAAAAATTTTAATTTGGGTGTTTGAGTAAATATTTGTGGTTAATTGTAAATTACGTATTTATGAAACGCAAGAGGCTAAGCATCCATTGCACACTTATCTGTCTCCTGCTCCCTTTTTTTAGTCGATGTTTGACCTTACCCATTAGTATTGACAGTTCCAATTTTGAAAAATCAAATGTCTATTTTTTGTTTTTTTCTCTCTAGGTTCTCCGATAGGTGTTGGATTTACGTGGTCTTTGGCTACCACATGTCCTAAGCTCTTCCTCACTCATCTCTTGGTTATTCACAAATCGTTCATTCTTTTCATAGATTTTATTACAAAGAATTTTAGGTATTCTGGAGGTGGTTGCTGAGTTTGAGGGTTACGTATGTACATTCTTTTTTGGTAATATTAGTTTGCATCTCTTCATTTCTATTAATTTTTTTATTTTATGAATGATTTTGTATGTTTATGTGTTGTTATATGCTTGACACTAATATCTAGAAGAGTTACTTGATTTTGTAAGCATCTTAATCCAGTAGCAAATCTTTTTCCCTTTTTAATTCTTGATTTCTCTTTTTTAATTCTCGAGATCTCTTAAATCTTTTTGCAGGAATATAACATTTTATGCAGGTTGCAAAGAGCATCCTTTAATTCAACATTGAATTTATTTTTCACATAAAATCCTGGTGTTTACTGGTCGATGGTGAATGGAGTTTTTGTATTCTACAAGAATGAAAGAGTCGATGGTGAATGGAGCTTTTTGTATTCTACAAGAATGAAAGACTGGAACCAAAATCTGATAAGGGTATTCTTTAAGAATGAGAGACTGAAAACAGAGTATTCTTTAAGAATGAAGACAAAAAAAAAGACTGATGGTTTAAAAATATTGCATATATTTTTTGTGTTTTAGTATATAATGTTGTATATATTCTTCAAGAATATCGTATATATTTCATATTGTTGTATAGAATTTTATGTATATTCTTCAAGATTATTGTATATATTCATGTCTAGTATTGAATCTCGTGTATATTCTTCAAGAATATTGTATATGTTCTTGTTTATATTATGAGTGGTCCTAATATTCTTTTAGAATGAAATCGTGGTTTTTTAAAAATGATTAATGATGACATGAATTCATCGTAATATGAGTTTTTTTAATATAATTGTTGTAATTACTAATTAGGTAATACATTTTTAAATTTATTATAATAATTAATAACATAATTAATTAGTTAATAAAATCCCACCAAATTAGGAGATAATAAATGAACTTTCTTTTTTAATTCTTGATTAATGGACTAAAATACCCTTTTCAGAGGTTTAATTGCAAAAACTGATTACTTAAGTTTTATATATTTACGTTGAAGCCCCTGAATCTAAGACCGTAGATCATTTCAATCGGACGCTCCATATCTGCTCATACATTCACACAATACTTGTAATTCACATTTGATCCTAACTCTATATATATATATATATATATATATATATATATATATATATATATATATATATATATATATATATATATATATATATATATATATATATATATATATATATATATATATAGGGGAGGGTTCCATTGAGAATGAAAATAATGTTGAGAACGTGAGAATGAATTTGAGCCACTAGATGCGCCAGCGCTAACGTGCGCCGCTCCACGACGACGAGCTGGGTTTTTTTCGTATATGATTTATTCATATATGAATGGGTATATTCATATATGATTATTCATATAATCATATATGAATAATCATATATGATTATATGAATATTCATATAATCATATATGAATAAACATATATAAATATACATATATGGTTGTGGTGGTCGGAATGGTGGTAGAGGGTGGCGTTGATGATGGTGATGGCGATAGAGGGTGGCGATGATGGTGGTGATGGTGGCAACGGTGTTCGTGGGGTGGTGGTGTTGGTGGAGGTGGGTGGTGACGAAGGTGGTGGTGGTGGCGACGGTGATGGAGGTGGTAGTGTTGGCGGTGGGTGGTGGTAGCGATGGTGGAGGTGGTGGTAAATCTGGTAGCGGTGGTGGGGGAGGTGGCGGCGTTGGCAGTAGCGGTGGTGGTGGTTAGTGGCGGTGGCGGCGGCGATGGTGGTGGTAGAGATGGCGGCGACAGCGATGGTGGTGGCGGCGACGACGGTGGTGGTGGTAACGAAGGTGGTGCAGGTGGAAGTGGTGGTGAAAATCATATGTGAATAATAATATATATCTCGTCGTTAGAGCGTCAACGTTCCGACGACGCCAAAACATTAGAGCGGCAAGAAAAAAAATATGTGGCTGAGATTAATTCTCGCATTCTCAACATAATTTTCATTCTCAATGGAACCTACTTATATATATATATATATATATATATATATATATATATATATATATATATATATATATATATATATATATATATATATATATATATATATATATATATATATATATATATATATATATATATATATATATATATATATATATATATATATATATATATATATATATATATATATATATATTCTAACAAATGTTGACCGATATCATATTGTTATGGCTACATCAAAGTCATCATAATTGAATTTATTTAGATTTGTCTTTAACTTATTACGATAAGCACATATAAATGTACACATTAGTGAATTCACAAAAACATTAGCCAGATGTAATTATTGATATACCATACACGAGTATCTTAACTCAATATTGCATTTTTTTTTCCTTGAAATTTCTTGCGATAACGATTTACATATGAAATTTAAGACATTCTACTTTAAGGATCCTACTATATCATAAACAAATGAGTTATAAAACGTAATAGCACTTTAAACTGTCATTTATATGCAACCATTATATCATGATTATCAATGTTAAATTTGTATCCCAACATAAATATTGATATAAGTCACCGTATGACTTCACAAATTTACACATTTTTACTTCTTTTCCATGAAGAACATAAATTTTAGGAACTGCCATGTAGATTTACACTTCCAAATTTTCGTTTATAATACAACATTAAATGTGCCATTGACTTATCTCCCATTTGAAAATCAACTAAACTTTAGTGATTTCTTTCTTACTGAAAACTCACTAGTTCTAGTGTTTTGTTTTTTCAAAACAAAAAGGTATATTGAATTCTAATTTTGTTGTTCATTTGTACACCACACTCTTCAAGGTGGTTTTAAGGATTCTATTACTTGCTTGTAAGATACCTTATTAAACAATAAATAACCATTAAAATGGCTTTCCACAAATTGCAATGTATACCCACGATTTCTAAGTCGAAATTCTAGTTTATGACATGATTTTTATAAAATTCATAATAGATTCATAAAGTATGGTATTGATTCAATTGAAGTTGGTGTGAAAAGCTAACACATATATCTAAAAGTTTCAAGTTTTAATTTTCTTTTTTAGAATTGGAATGTTTACGAGGTCTAATTTCTACGTTTTTAAGAATCTTTATTTCCAGACAAAAGAAATATTTTCATTTGAGATATAATAATATATGCTAAGATCGTTATAAAATAATAGCCAATGAATATAAATCGAACCCGAATGATACAACCCAAAAACATAGAAAACACATAATTAAACGGTATGACACGGATCCAAATCATATGTCGAGAACATGTTATATGGGCATCTGTAGAACATGTTTTCCTTAAACGGAATTTTCCCATACTATTGGACATTTGTCTCACAAGATATAATAGTCAAAATGGTTCTTCAAGTCTAGTGAACCAAGCTAAGCTCAGTCTTTCCCTTGATAGCAACTAGCAAACAAAACAATAGAAGGGACAATATTAGCCGGTTCAACTGTTATTTGTCTATTTTTACCATGTATAAGAATGATTTGTTTATATTTCAAACTTGTACGGTCACAATAATGCTAATTTATGGTGATCACAAAAGCGAGACTTTGCTACTGAATTGAATAAATATTAAACACAAAACATAAAATCGACATTGTGTTAGTTTACTCGTTCTAGTTTAGTTTTTAGCATAAAAAAGAAAAGTGAAATTTTTTGCTTAATTAATGTGTTCATAAGTTTCAACCATTCAAACAACCATACCAAATACCATACTTTGGTGATTAGTTTGTCATTCATCCAAAGTCTATTTTGGATGTGAAATATACTAAAACGAATGTATCACAAAGAAGAACACAAATATATAATTATTTCCCAATTTTAAGATTGGTTAAGATTCAGAATTTGTGTTCATAAATGGACAAAACATGTTTTTCTCAATACAACTATGTGGAACATGCAGTTAAAGGAACAATATGTTGGTATAGTACAAACATTAGACCCTCACGTCTTGGCCCATGCCTTAATTTGCGGGGTAGTGGAGGGAGGAATTGAAAACCGGAAAAAAGCCCTTACTGGTTAGAGACATGTAAATTGTACTCATTCAAAATCAATCCAATCAATGGAAGGAATATGTGGCCAAAGTCCACATGACAAATATTCATCATTCCACATTATCATTATGGACATGTTGTTAGACCAAAGAATAAAAGAAAAGAAACAACTAATGAAGTGGAAAAGACAGTAAAATGTATCAAGACATCAAGGAAATGCCAGTTAATCACTCGCTCCGTATGCCATAATGCAAGGACTTTCAAAGGGCAATTTTGGTAGTCCCAAAGGCCGAAATTGTTGCTAATAGAGCTAGAGGAAAAAAGCAACTTTGGTGTAATGTGCTAGGCAACCGTGTAGTATATTTGTTTAGTTGCTATGACAGACTTTTTTGGATCTCACTCTTTTGGATTATATGCAATTCTTATCAAACTCTTTTGGTAAATATAAAGTGTGTTACGTAATGTGATTGACAGTAGCATTTGGGTAGCATGCAATGCAAGTTCAAGACTTGTCTCTTTTAGTTATTATAAAGGTGCAACTACAAATGGTTAGTATGTAACGCTCTAATTGGTTTTGAAATGCGATTGTAATAAACATGCAATGTATGTAATGTTGCAATGCCAAATGGTTAAATTGGATGTTTTGGTAATGCAACTGTTATGAACACGTAATATACAAAGAGCAATAAATGGACAGAAATTGAGAAATAATATTGTAAGAAGAAAAACAAATAAAGTAATTACGAGTTTAACTGCAAGCTCAAAATGGTGCGAAAAAGAAATAAGAAATCGGGGTAAAAATATAAAAGTTGGAGGTTTGTTAAAAAAATGGCTCATGCAGGACCTTCGCGTTATTAGGACGACGCTATAACGAGCTGAGCTAGTATGCCTTGTTGATTGAAACCGCGGAAAAAAAGAACAAATACAAGTAGACGAGAACCGATTACACCAAAACTTCATTTTACGTGCTGTTTGGCAATACTTAAAGATAGATAAATTTGCAAATAAATATTATTTTCAAAATAAAGATTGTAGTATCCATGACGGGACGAATAATATAAAATAGTATTTATTTACAAGAATAAAATTGGATGAGATTTATATTTCGAATTCATATCTTATTGAGTAGGGGGTTTATGTCAAGTCATGATGTAGGTTTATCGGTATGTTGTTTGGGGTCGAATGGCCTGGCCACTGGAATGAGATAACACATGGCAATGTGTTTAGATGTTGAATATAGTTTTGTTTTCATCACAAAAGGTTCATAAAAGTTTAGTGAGTGGCCCTTATTGGTACAATGTGGGCTTTTCTCCTTCTCAATCCTCATAATAAAATTTGGCCAAAGAAAATATGTTATGAAGAATTTTGTTTAATAATTGTCTTCACGTAGATTTGTGAGTGCTTTGGCGTTTGTGTGATTATTATGAATCTAGTACTAGTGTTAGTTTTGTTAAATGATAAGTTTTCTGAGTTTATATATATATATATATATATATATATATATATATATATATATATATATATATATATATATATATATATATATATATATATATATATATATATATATATATATAAACTCAGAAAACTTATCATTACAAATGTGTGTGGGTGTGTGTATGTGTGTATGAAAGTGTTATCTCAACTTTAAAACCTTTCTAAGAACTAAGTAAATATAAAAATTTGTTGTACTTTTAAAATAAGTAACTAGAGCAACTCCAACTATATCATTAACAGACATTAAAATTGTATCTTTTTAGCTTTAAACTCCAACCATATTTTAAAACATAACATCAAAATACATATATTTATTATTTTAATATATTTCATAGTTTTTTCAATAGTTTTAAATGAAGGATAAAAGTTATGATATGTAATTGGTTACTTACTTTTTAATACTTAAAGTATATAGGTTATGAAATCTTTTTAAAATCAATATGATAAATTAATAAAAAAATTAAAATTTTAAATGCTATATAAGATAATATGGGATTGAATTTAAAGCTCTCAATGCCATATTCATAATCATATATTTTTTTAGAAATAAATTATTGACATTTATATTGATTCTCTAACAATTTATATATATTAAATAGTTTTGGCCGATATGTTGGTGTGTTACTGTGCAAAGTCACTAAAATGGTACATAGTTTGGAAGTCGGTTAAAACAATTTTGACAGCATAGTAGCATAGTGGTGTTTTAGAGGCCCATGAAGCATGACCTAAGACTAAGAATCCACAATAATTAATCTCTTATAGAAGTTATTTATTTTATCAAATAAAAATCCCATCATTAAAACTTTTTAGCAATACATAAGCCTTTTTTATAAGGATACTCTAATAATTAAATATATTCCTCGCAAATTTGAAGTGTTTATAAAACTTTATCATCTGATTTGTCATTTTTAAGCATACTTTATATTTATGTTACTTGATACAAGTACGTACTATTAAAAATAGAAAACGATAAATATTTACTTTTATGTTCTATATTTATTAAAACAGATTAGTTATTAAAAATAATAAATTATTAAAAAATTTATATATAATTAAGTGAGATAAAATAAAAACGTCATCAGAAGGATTAGATAAGCTTATACATATATGTCTTTTTCGAATAGTAAATATTCATTAAAAATGCGCTAAGTTAAACACGTTACCTTATAAGTCATCCCCTCAGTTATTTTTATCATATATTTAAAATTCTATTTTAAAAGAATTTTGAATTTACTTATTCTAACGCAAAAAGATAAGGGGGTTAACGTGTATTTCGATTAACTCCAGGTGGTACAATGGAGCACTGTATTTCTTAATTTTATCAAATCCCAACAATAAAAAAATGAAAAATGTGTTTTTTTTTTTCATGTGAGAGTTAATGAATATATATAGAGAAAATGACTAAAATAGCCTAATCCCTTAGGAGTTTGCCTCAAAATAGCCAAAAAATCGGGTCTTCCCTCGAAATAGCCTACGAAAACGCAGCTCGCAGGGGGCGGCTGCGTTTTCGTCAATGTCGCCTGCGTTTTCCTCTTTGACGCAGCCATTGGCTGCGTTTTCGTGGCTATTGGCTGCGTTTTCGTGGCTTTGGCTGCGTTTTCCTCTCTTCAAGCCATATTCAAGCCATCTTCAAGCTCCCCTGCGTTTTCCTCCCTCTCCCCTGCGTTTTCCTCCCCTTCCCCTGCGTTTTCCTCCCCTCTCCTCCCACATGTTCTTGAGGTTCATGAGTTTAGTTATAATTTTTCTCCAACTTTGAACACTCATCATTTGTTCATACGAACTCGGATTGAATTGAATTTTTTTTAACGTGAAGTGTATGAGTAGATGTGTTCACAAACATTATTAAAAATAATTTTTGATGTCCGAAAGTGTTCGTTTGGAACCTCTAAAAAAGGTTGTCGGTAAAGTTTATTAATTATTTGTCCAACTTTGAACCCTCGTTGTTTGTCCATACGAACTCCGATTTACTTGAATTTTTTTTTAACGTGAAGTGTATCAGTAGATGTGTTCACAAACATGATTAACCAAAATATTTGATGTCGGATAGATTTACTTTTTGAAGGTCTAAAGATGGTTGTCGCTAACGTTTATTTATATTTTGTCCAACTTTGAACGGCCATAGTTTCTTCATACGAACTCCGATTTACTTGAATTTTTTTTTAACGTGAAGTGTATCAGTAGATGTGTTCACAAACATGATTAACCAAAATATTTGATGTCGGATAGATTTACTTTTTGAAGGTCTAAAGAAGGTTGTCGGTAACGTTTATATAGTAATATTTAGTACTGATATTAAATAAAAACAAAGACAAATATTATAAAAGCACATCCTAATCAAGAGGTTACATGATAATAGAAACATGAGAAACATACGCAATACGTCTAATTACTATCACATAAATCTGGGAAATCAAGAGGATATTTTTTTTTCTCTGCAATCACCCAATTGTTTTTCCTTTTCATTTCCTTGACCTTAATTTGGAGCTCCAGGTCGCCCTGTTCAACAGCCTCCTTTTGTTTTTGCACCCAGATAGTTGCCTGTTTGATATCTTGTTGTGTCTTTTTGACCCATTTTATTTTTTTGACAACCTCTTCCTGCATTTCATCCAACTGTTTTTTTTGCTGCCTAATAGATTTGTTTTGAGATTCAATCTCCTCTTCCTTCTGTGTAACTAGTTTTATAAGGGCTTCAGGCATGAGCCAAGGTTTTCCTTGTCGGTCTGAGGATGAAGCAGACATATTTGGGCTACGATATTTTCGATGAGTGATAATGGTTTGGTGTGAAGAATGTTAAGGTGAAATAAGGTGTATATATAGAACATTTAGAATGGTAGGTGGGAAATAATAATACAGGGGAGGGGGTTGATGTGACCATTAAATATAAAGATATATAGAGTACGGAAATACATAAAGTGATACAAACAATAACTACTGAGATACAAACAACAAGCGACAAATGACTACTGGGACCCTAAATACCAACATTGAAATAGAAATAATTAATACCTACGAAATAGAAAAACTAATCTTTAATTTGCCACTCAGGAAACTCATATGGATAGTTTTTTTTCATATTAGCTACCCAAAACTTTTTCTCAGTAATTTCTTGCCCAAGTGACAAAACATTATCCATCTCTCGATCAATGTTTGCTTTGGTTGACTTAATCCATTTCTCAGCTTCTATTACTTCTTGTTTTTTTGAAGCTATCCAATTTTTTTTACCGTCAAGTAATCTCCGTTGACCCTCTAAGAATTTTGTATCTTCAGCAATTGATTGAATTTGTTTGTCGACTTCAGAGGCGCTGTGAAGGAGAATTCTTTTCATTTCCTCTGGCATCCTATCATCAATAGTAGGTGGAGTTGTTGATGTAGAAGGAGCCTTGCGTTTTTCCAATACCCGTTTTAACTTCTGTGATTGATCAGACATGTTTACAAATAAAAAATATCTAAATTTGATTGATTGTGTAGATGTGATAGTTGACATGAAAAAGTTTATTTATATAGAAATTAGGGAAATCGCATGTGTTAGTTTGACTACGAAATAAGTGGGTTTGACTGCGAAATGTCATCTGCATACGGAAAACGCAGCCCATCTAGAGGAAAACGCAGCCCATCTAGAGGAAAACGCAGCCCATGGGAGCCCGTATAGTGTCCATGCAGTGAAATGTCATGTCCACAGGGTACCCTTTGGTGTCTTTTAATAGGGAGCAGTGTCCTGTATTGTCAACGATATTTTCTGCATACGGAAAACGCAGCCCATCTAGAGGAAAACGCAGCCCATCTAGAGGAAAACGCAGCCCATGGGAGCCCGTATAGTGTCCATGCAGTGAAATGTCATGTCCACAGGGTACCCTTTGGTGTCTTTTAATAGGGAGCAGTGTCCTGTCTTGTCAACGACATTTTCTGCATACGGAAAACGCAGCCCATCTAGAGGAAAACGCAGCCCATCTAGAGGAAAACGCAGCCCATGGGAGCCCGTATAGTGTCCATGCAGTGAAATGTCATGTCCATAGGGTACCATTTGGTGTCTTTTAATAGGGAGCATTGTCCTGTCTTGTCAACGACATTTTCTGCATACGGAAAACGCAGCCCATCTAGAGGAAAACGCAGCCCATCTAGAGGAAAACGCAGCCCATGGGAGCCCGTATAGTGTCCATGCAGTGAAATGTCATGTCCACAGGGTACCCTTTGGTGTCTTTTAATAGGGAGCAGTGTCCTGTCTTGTCAACGACATTTTCTGCATACGGAAAACGCAGCCAATAGTAATGGAAATGAGTAGGATATAAATACGTGGATATCTCCATACTTTGTAATCAATCAGTTTGTATTTCAATTATTATCCAAAATGAGTACATCAACCAAGCAACACAAACAAAGCTTTACCCGCCTTCCCCTCTTCTTCCATAACCTTCAACTTGCGAACCCACATACAATCACTAGCATAAAGCAAGATGCCCAGAAACGATTTGAATTTTGTTTTATGGCTGTAGGATGTGTCGTAAGTTGTTATTCTGATCATATTTTTAATCTAATGATCACAACTTTATACTACTAACATTTGTTGTAAACCTTTTTGTAGATGCATACATTCCTTTCTACCACCCTACCAGTCATTTTACTGGAGTGCCTACCATTGAATGGACCATACGTCCATACAATGTACGTAGCGGTCTCGGTAGATGGAAACCATCAACCTCTACCAATAGCAATCGGTCTTGGAATCTCAGAATCGTTAGATTCGTGGACATGGTTCCTTATGAGACTACATGAATGCTTTAGAAATGCTAGAGAAGTTTGTTTCATTACCAAATTGTCCAATCACTTAGACGTCGCCATATCTCATGTGTTCCCACACTGTTACCATGGATATTGTTGCAAAAGTGTGTTTAAATATTTTGTTGATAGAATGCCAATATTCCAAGAATGTCCACATATTTTCTGGCAGACGTGCAAGGCTTACGAATTACGTCATTTTGAACCGAACTTTGCTATACTTAGAGATGTTTTGGTCCAACACGGGGGCCAAGATATAATGACCTGGTTTGAAGGTATTTCTCAAGAAAAATGGGCACGGGTGATGTTCCCTATTTTCCGTTACAACATCCTCTCCATAATAATGCCCGATGAGATTCGTTGGGTCTCTGCAGCTCAGCAAGATTTACCAATAATATCACTTCTTCGGTCTTTCGTTGACATGCTGCAACGTATTTATGCTGATCGCGGTGCTTTAGGAGGTTAATCGTTATTATTTAATTATATTTGTGTGTAAGATACTTTGACTTATGCTAATTTCCTAATGAGTTGTTTCAGGCATGCTTCATCATGAACTGACCCCGTATGCAGAGAACATACTTTATAGACGAATGCGCAAGTCTGAACCATGTGAAGTAACGGAATTATACAACACCGAGTTTTTTGTCCGTGACTTCACGAAAACATATCTTGTTAACCTGCGTGAACACACTTGTGATTGTGGAAAATTTAGGAGTTCTGGTATTCCATGTCGTCACGGCCTGGCTGCGTATCGAACCTATATGATGTTACAGGAAGATTTTAATTCGGTGAACATTTATTTCACTACGGCTGCATATAGAGCTGCATATCAAACGGAAGTGGTGCAGGCTGTACCCCCTCAAAGTGAATGGCATGTACCTGTCAAAATGGTGGATGTTTTACCCCCTTTAGCTTTGTCTTAAATGTTTTCCCCCATTAGCTTTGTATTAGATATATGACGTTTGTGTTAAGCGTATTTCGTTGTTTTCCCCCCCATTAGCTTTGTATTAGCTTTGTCTTTAGCTGCATTTACCTAAATTGCTTCTATTTCTTTCTGCAAACTCCGAATGATATGTTGCATTTACCTTAGTATGTTTACCTGTTGGATCTTTAAGGACAACATAGAAATTATAATTAGATTCCAACGACGTTACACACATTAGGAAAACTACTAGATGGTTCAGTAAAGTCATATAAGGATTTACTTTACTACCATTACATAATTCATCACCGTTATATGGTAATTAGAGTTTATAAACTAGTACGGCTACAAAAAGCATCCAACTGAGCACTAGGACGATCTTCAAATTTCGATTCTCGAGTTGAAGCCTTCTTAGTTCTCTATCTCTTTGAATTCTGGCAACAACATTGTCTTCATCGACCCAACCTATAAAGCCACAGTTTAGCATCTGTATTAATGATATTACAGCAAAGGTTATCATATAGTACGATCATATTATAAAACATAGGTGGGTTCGATATTATAATATTACCTTGTTACTACAAGCATAGAACTGTCTTCCTGGGTTTCTGCTTGTATTCGACACACGTATTAGTGTAGGATAACCGCAACAACTGCAAGTTCTTGCCATTTGATATTTTGACGATGGAACAAACTCAGATACAACAAAAAGATACGCATTAGACCATAAGAGCACACATTTATATAAAGATGAAAAGTAGGAAAGATACAGATACAAACAAACCACTCTACCTACATCTACTTAATTGTCACATCAACTGTCTAGTATATAGACTGCGATTAGCTTTAATTGGAATAATATAATAAATAATATTAAATACTAGGCCACAAATTTGGGAATTGCAACGGATACATTGTTTTTTCACGGTCGATAAAATCTCCCCTTATCCTACTAACATCTGCAATACGATTTTTTTCTTCCACAAGCTTAGAAACTTGTTGTTCAGTTTCCTCAATCCAACGTTTAGCATTTTTTAGCTTCATAGACGTATCTTTAACCCAAATTTTCTTTTCCTTCAATTTCTCACAAAGGACTTCTATACGGTCATCTAGAATCCTTGTTTTTTCCAGGTCTATTTTGTTTTCTTCCTCTGCGCGTGTCATCGCATCAAATATATAGTCAGCCATTTTATCTGGTAGTGGATCATTCATAGAATATCCTGGCTGACCTGGGCAGACATCGGGAAAAGGGTTAATATCTGAACAAATGTAACAATCCTCATTATCACAATGCCAAGAAGCATCTTTAGAAGAACTCATAATGTAACTCCAGAAATGCTTACTACCTTGTAACAGTATTTATAACAGTATACAACATTGACTGTGCATTCGTTTAACTTTGACTGCGTAGTCGTACAACATTGTCAGCGTATCTGTACAACTTTGACTGCGTAGTCGTACAACATTGACTGCGTATTCATACAACATTGCGTTGTCGTTCAACTATGACTGCGTATTCGTACAACTTTGTCTGCGTATTCGTACAACTATGAATGGGTATTCGTACAACTTTTGACTGCGTAGTCGTACAACTTTTGACGGCGTAATCGTACAACTTTGACTGCGTATTAGTACAACATTGACTGCGTAGTCGTACAACTTTTGACTGCGTATTCGTACAACTTTGACTGCGTATTCGTACAACATTGATTGCGTAGTCGTACAAATTTTGACTGCGTATTCGTTCAACTTTGACTACGTAGTCGTACAAGTTTTGACTGCGTTTTCGTACAACTTTTGACTGCGTCTAATAATAATTTGAACGGGAAGCCCAATAAATACGCCCCATACGTTCACGAAACCTCCTAGCTGCGTAATCTGTGGGAGTATAATCTTCGTCCCCCTGTACAGGAACCCGAACCCCAGATATAGCATACTCTAACAATAAACAAGACCAAACAGCACAATCTCCTAATGGCCCGGACTGTTGAGGCACCCATGTTTCCATGATGAACTCCAAATCAACGTCTATTCGAGGGATGCCTCGATTCTGCCAATAGTTGATTGAATCCAAAAGGGCAATAACCTGCTTTTTGAAAGTCTGGATTTGCCCTTGTTGTACCAGTCGATCGTAGAAATTCCCTTCTAGGAAGCTATCGTAAATGTGGATTTTCATGGTGTCCAAACGTAATTCTCCTAACATCCAATGTGCCTCTTTAACGTTTACGTGAAAAAACACCTGAAATAAATTCGATTATTATTAACGACCTTAAACTTATATATATATATATATATATATATATATATATATATATATATATATATATATATATATATATATATATATATATATATATATATATATATATATAAATTGAAATATCATATGCGTACCCGATCCACTGTCCACCAAGCCGGGGTAATATGGGTTTCAGCACCTTCACCAGATGCCACATTCCTCCAAATTCGAGGACTAGCGTTAGGGAAGAAATTTGAAGGCATAATACACCAGTTGTCTCCTTCAACCCACTTCTCTAATAATAGTTGGATCCAAAGAGTTACATGCTGCAAGATAAAACAAATTTTTTCAAATTAATAACATTAATAAACTAACAAATACCAGATTTATAGTTTTTGGTAGTACTAACCATGTATTGCAACCATCCAAGTTTATCTTGACCCATTAGTTCTCGCCAAAACGCCATATCAAATGGTACGGAAATCAGTCTATGACTGCCCAACAGATCTGGACTTGCAACAACATACTGATACGCAAAATCTTGACCATAAGGTACATATGGCTCAAGTATGAGGCCCGTCCTAGGCTGTTGAGGAACCGGCTCCTGAACTCGCTTTCCTCGCCGCTGTTTAACTGTTGAATCCTCCATCTACAAAAGTAAATTGTATATTACATTCAACATTGTATAGTAAACCGTAAGGATATTGTCTAAAACATAAACAAATACAGTACCTGTGTAAAAGGACTCTTAAAGTACTTCGAAGCATTTCTTCGCCTAGCTTTGAAACTTGGTGGCGGAACTTCACTCACCGTCACCTCATCATCGTCTTGACAATCGTTCCTGTTCTCATCTTCTTTTTGTTCGTCGTGTCTCGGCGTCGCATCTCCAAAAAATGACTGTCATATAAATTTCATTATATATATATATATATATATATATATATATATATATATATATATATATATATATATATATATAAATATATAAACACAATGGATTGTACCATTCCATCCACATGTTGGTTGATGGGATCAAAAAATTCGTCATCCATGCCCGGTTTCTCCACGACCTCTTTATGCTTTCTGATTGTATCTAGAAGTTTCTCTTCGAGTTGATCAAATCTTTTAGCAACATTTTTCTCAACTTTCTTTATTAGTTTGCTAATTAACGTTGGTATAACTGGCTCTCTTTTCCGACGACCTGAGCCGAACGGCCCTTCACTCGAGCAAGAGGTGCTCGACGATGACATATCCTTTCGCCTATAGTCATCCCGAAGGTGAGTAGGAATCTGCGGCATAGATGACATAACATAATCCACGTATGAGGCATAATATTCTAATTGGGTCTCCTGTCTCGTAAGCCTCATACACAAATTTGGAGGTGGATTATTTTCCTGCACATATTAACATTCAAATGATAAATATATATATATATATATATATATATATATATATATATATATATATATATATATATATATATATATATATATATATATATGTAAATATTAATATATATATATATATATATATATATACATAATTGTATATATATATATATATACATATATATATATATATATATATATATATATGTATATATATATATATATATACATATATATATATATATATATATATATATATATATATATATATCTATGTATATATATATATATATATATATATATATACATATATATATATATATATATATATATATATATATATATATATATACATATACATATACATATACATATATATATATATATATATATATATATATATATATATATATATATATACATATACATATACATATACATATATATATATATATATATATATATATATATATGTATATATATATATATATATATATATATATATATATATATATATATATGTATATATATATATATATATATATATATATACATAGATATATATATATATATATATATATATATATATATATATATATATATATATATATATATATATAAGAGATGTATTTTTAAATGTAAACTAACCATTGTCATTTTGTAAATAGTTGTTACTTGGTCTGCAGACATCTTTTTTATTTGCTGCCACCTTGCAAATCTTGGAATATTTTCATTTATCCGTCGGCAAAATATTCCCTCGAGAGCGGGTATGGTTTCCCATATCCAAATCTATGACAAAATATTAAAATTATATCAAACTCTCTTCAAAAATTTGAAATTATAAATGGATATGAATAACCTGAAACAAATTACCTTAAACAGATATGAATAACCTGAAACAGACATCCTTACTGCTTTTCGGGGAGCAGGCAATTTCTCATGTTCTTCGATCTTGGTGTATATTTTTTTTAACTGTGTATATGCATGTTCCCAGATCTGAGTCCCCCAAGGATATCTGATAGACATAAAAATGTTATTAAATTTAAGTAATCTATAATATTATTCTTTTATAAAACAAATTAAATTTTATTTACCTGTTAAAATCGTCAAAGTTTTCCGCCACCGAAAGCCATTCAACGGTTACTTTTTCATTTTTCTCTTTTGAAAGGTAACCGGCGCACAAAATGTATAACAATACACACCGAACGGCGTCCTCGTCAGATAGTTCACGAAAACGTGATTGTTATATAACGGTGTGTAGATCGCCCGTTGCCAAATCCGCAGGTTTCATCCGCTCGCCGAAAACGCGTTCGACAAATGTTGATTGGACCTTCTTCATTAACCGTCTAGATCCCGCAACCCGACCGAATTTTAATCCCGTTATCAAACAGAATTCTTCGGCTCCATACGACAGGTAGCTATTTCCCAGTAAGAAATGAAGCTGTCCCTTCCCGTCGTTTTCGTTTTGGGGCCGGATTTCGTGCATGGACATATAGCTGCACAGTAGCGGGTCCCCTTTCGCAACAGGAGCATCGCCATGAGGCGCGAATACGGTAGTAGCGAATATTGCCCGTTGCGGTGGTGTTAGACGATCTACCACCTCCCGTATCTTATTTCCCGTGCCTTTCAAATTAATTACCGGTGGCGTTGTCTTATCAGCATGCTGGAAAATGTCGGTAAAAACAACGTTAGTGTAAATGTCGGAAAAAAAACGACCCCAAAGCAGCTACCAGAGGGAAAACGCAGGCAATGGGGAGGAAAACGCAGGCTTTGGGGAGGAAAACGCAGGCTTTGGGCTTATCTGCGCAATCCTCTGGGGTTTGCCCAGAGGAAAACGCAGCTAAGGGCAATTTCTGGGTTTTCCTCAGAGGAAAACGCAGATAAAGGCCCTTATCTGCGTTTTCCTCTGAGCAAACCCCAGAGGATTGCGCAGATAAGCCCAAAGCCTGCGTTTTCCTCCCCAAAGCCTGCGTTTTCCTCCTCATTGCCTGCGTTTTCCTCCCCTAAACTCATAAACCCAGTTTTTTGTGCATTGAAAACTTGTACATTGTGCATAATATTTTGTACAATCAAATAATCTAACAACTAAATCGATAACTAATACAAATAATGAACATGAAATTTGACACGTACCTGTTTCCACGAGGAGAAATCTTGCGAAGCCATTTCAGAGCGTTTGTCGTTTACGGGATCGAAAATTTTTTTTTTTTTTTTTTTTTGGGTTTATAAACCCGGTCTAACCAAGCAAAACGCAGCCAAAGGGACCAAAACGCAGCCAATAGCCACGAAAACGCAGCCTTTGGCTGCGTCGAAGGGTAAAACGCAGTTAAAGGGGGCAAAACGCAGCCGCCCTTTGTGGCCTGCGTTTTCCTAGGCTATTTCGAGGCAGGACCCGATTTTTTGGCTATTTTGAGGCAAACTACTAAGGGATTAGGCTATTTTAGTCATTTTCTCATATATATATAAGAGCATAAGACCTTTGTGATGTTTATTAAGTAATTCCTATTTATGCGTTTATGAAGTTTCATTTATATAAAAACGAAAGAGGATTAAAAACAAATGAATATGATAAAGACAAGCATGAAGCAGTGGCAATTAATTTAATGTAATTGTGTTTTTAGTATTATCATGTGTTATGCACATGATGATTTGACTATTATATTACCTGTTAATCGTAAACACATTCAAGAAATACATGTGTGTCATCAATCTTATAAGTATAATAGTTAGAAAATAAAATGTTTATACCGGATCCTTTGCAACTACATTGATATTTTAAAATTTACGACCAAAGACAATAGTTTTCTTTGTCTTGTATCTTTTAGATTATTTTAATGAATTTGAAGAAGTTATTTTTTAAAGTTTTGTTTTCATTTATAATCTTTATCGTTTTGCTTCAATAATTCACTTGTATTTAGCTAACAACATGATGATACTCGAGCTCGTTTGAAGCCGTTGAAACCTTGTTGAAGAATCCGCCCTCGTAAATTCAATTGGATATTGAAAGTGAACATGTGTAGAAGAGCGTGGTATCAATAAAAACAACACAACCATTAGAATATCGAGGGTTTTCTTAGGAAGCAACTTTTTTGATAATAAGTTAGTGATAAAAAATAGACGAATATGAATATATGTCTTATGTAAAAATAAGGGAGTTAGATTTAACTTGATGATGACTATTTATAGAGTTTACCTTTTATATCCATCAAAAGAATATAGCTTCATAGGAGGCAATCTAGGAATGAGTATGAGAATTATGGGATGTGGTGCGCCATGACATGTCTCGTATGTGAATCATGACCAACATATCATACATCGATACCTATTTTCTAGAGGAGTAGATCACTTAGGTGTCGAACAAACCCAAGAAGAGCAAGGGCGAGATATGTGACCATGGTGAGCTCACACGAGCTTAGTGTCCCAACTAAAAACCTGATGGAATCTACATATATAAACCTATTTTCTACTTTACAAAGATATATTGTAGCTTTTACCGAATGGCCAAATTTTATTAAACTAGCAAGCGCTAGAAAAATAACCAATCAATCAAATTAAGTTTTAGCTTAGATTTCCTATAAAAAAAATAAGAACTATAAACATTTTATTTAAATATATAATCTTGCCTTGATTTTTGCACTCCAAACAAAGCAAATTTTGGAAATTCCAAAGCACTCATATTGTAGTAAAAACAACTACATCTAAATATAGCCTTTGTCCTCTGGTTTTCTAGACCCAACATGTCTACCCATTTGAGCTGGTCTCTAACCATTCTGCCCGTCACATTGTTAAAATCCCACCATCTAGCAATCTGACTCTAAATAAAGGAAGCAATATAACACGAGTTATAAACATGATCATTCTCCAGTTCTCCACACACAAATCACATATCAAGCAAAGTAGAGAGTCAACATCCACTACTATTTTATCCAAATTAACTCTAGTGGTCATTGGTCCAGTGAAGTTCTCCAATCCAAAATATATACATTTAAAGGAACCAAGCTATTTCAACGAGTAACATGGCCTCAATAACCAAAGTTTGCATATCAATATACTTATTAGACAAAGCAACCATCTAAAGCCCATCCAAATCAAGATCATATGTATAAATGTCGGACTAATAAGACAACACCATAAGCCGAAGAGTTTCTTAAAGCACTCCCATTTTTGAATGCCATGTTCCTCCCCTATCAACATGTCACCAAGCCATAACCTACACACTATTAGCAACCTGGTCTTTAACAATACCTTTATTATAAATACATAACACAAATAATCTAAGAAAACGAAACTAGAGAGAAATTTTACTATCACATGTTTTGTAAATAATTGGATTATTTTCAACTAGCAAGGAGTTAGAAATAAAAAGAATAAATAAAAATAAGTAGCTAACATTTGATTCTATAACCAAGAAATCCAATTGAATTTTAGATTAGAATTTCTATCCACATAAAATAAAACAATTACAAAACTATATTGCCAAACATAGTATATTTCCTTTGCTTATGAGAACCAAATACAAAACTATTTATGACATTCCACATCATCCATAGAGTGGTTAAAATACCGCTTCCAAACGAGATCTCTGCATTGGCGACATCTTTACATATCCACCCAATTGAAAGGAAATGGAGCTAGAAATCTTAAAAAAACTATTCATCACACCACATGTCTTTCCAAAATCTCCTCAAATCACCAATACCTATTTAGATTAAAATTTCTATCCACATAAAATAAAACAATTACAAAACTATATTGCCAAACATAGTATCTTTCCTTTGCTTATGAGAACCAAATACCAAACTATTTATGACATTCCACATCATCCATAGAGTGGTTAAAATACCGCTTCCAAACGAGATCTCTGCATTGGCGACATCTTTATATATCCACCCAATTGAAAGGAAATGGAGCTAGAAATCTAAAAAAAAGTATTCATCACACCACATGTCTTTCCAAAATCTCCTTAAATCACCAATACCTATTTTTTTCTTAAAAAAGTAAATGGATACTTTTATCTCGAATTCTATTAACTGAAGTAAGTTATTACTCTGCACCTTATTAATTTTTAACTATTTTGTAGGCAAATTGATACCGCTTTTCAGTCTATGAATCTCCTAAGCAATCGGGACCTGCAAAGAATTCGATTATGCAACAAATCTCCATAACCATTTAGAAAGAACCATGCTATTAAAAGAAAAAGGCTTTCACCTACTATTGTCCTTATTATTATTCACTGAATCTTTTTTCTATTGAACCCAACAAACAGTCTTGTCATCTGTCTCACCATGACATGCAAAAATTTGCATCTCAATGTCTCCAAATGTTTAAATTTCTTCCCAAACTCTAAAGATCGAGATATAATAAATACCAAGGCTTCCAACACCAACTCTAATAAGGTCCGTTGTCGACATGCCAAAAGCACTTTATCTTTCCAATTATGATTTTTTTTCATGAAGTGGTCTATAATACGTTTTCACTAATCTACCAGTGACATGTTGACACCAATCTTGAAGTCAGGATAATTAAACATAATCTAATCAATAAGAACCCCAATAATTGAAGCTAAATGATCCACTTATGCATATGAAACTCCCACACCCCGTTAAGTTACTATTATACAAATTAATCTTCAAACGTGACACAAGATAAAAGCATCTCAAAACTCTAACAATACTTCAGACCATTCACCTAAGAACATCATATTATATGCAAAAAAGAAATAGGGGATAACTAACCCCACCATTACCTATGTGGGTTCTTAGAAAGCACCACTAGTATTAGCTTCTCCAAGAGCTATATAGAGACAGTCCATGACAAAAATAAATAGTGGATCTCCATGGTGTAAGCCTCACTTTGAGTTGAAAAACAAAAGTAAGACTCTCATTAACTAATATCAATGTCATAAAAGACTTGAGACAAACTTTAATCCAACCCTCCATTTTGTCCCAAAACCCAAGTTTGAAAGAGTGTTCTCCAAATACCCCAACTTAGAAAGGCGCGAGCCTTTTCGAATTTTACTCTAAACAACAGAAGCTTATTTCTTTTTACATAATGTGTAGTATGTTAAGACCTTTGGTTTCACCTAAGATAGTCGAGGTTGAGTAGTATAACTAACATATTTTAAAAACTGTAAATTCATGGAGATTCATGTATACACATATACTTTCTCCAATTTAACTCAAACTAAGGCCCTGTTTGATAGCCTCTTAATTGAAAAATTAAGAGGCAGTCTCTTAATTTTTAGATTAAGTGTGTTTGATAGCATCTGAATAAAAGCCTCTTAATCTATCAGCAGCCTCTTAAAAATTAAGAGGTGGAACCATGTCTGTAAAATTAAGAGGCACCCATAGTCACACCCACCACACCACAACCCACCCACCACATCCTACCCCATCCCCATACCACCCCACCTACCACCACCCTACTCACCCACCCCCACCCTACCACACTACAACAATTCAGATGTTCCAATCAAACAACATGTTAAATTTCCAGATCTTAAAAATTCAGACCCTCTTAGAAATTCAGACCTCTTAAAAATTCAGATCTTAAAGATTAAGATCCTACCAAACTGGGCCTAAGTAGTCGATCTTCTTATATTGTATATAAATTTTGGTGATTTAATGACTTTCTTGTTTTTTATGTTAGGTCCCAAAATTGAACGAATCACACGTATAACAAGGATAATTTGATCACTATAGGACTTGTAACCCAACGATTGACGGAAATGTGTCATTCGAACACATCTTGAGTGTTCAAGTCCCGATTGAGATGACAAGTGTAGATTTATGAGTAGAGTAGTGGATGTGTGAGTTTTCCATTAACAAAAACTAATTGAAATTAATGGAACAACAAACCCTAGAATCCTAAGAAAACACATAAATTATTTTCAAAGTAATTTCCTTAATTAATAAACATTATAAATAACTTGAAGGTAGAGTAATTATCAATACAGTAAGAGATTACATAACACACTTAAATTCATTTATGAAATCTATGTACCCACTCATATCTATTTTTAATCAAACATAATGATTTCATAAATATGCACTAAGCAAATAGCTTCATAATGGAACTAAGAAACTCGATAAATGCATGTTTACTCCTTGAGAAGGTGATAAAGACATATTGTGAGAGAGAAGTGAGTATAAGTATGTTGTTGGAGAGAATCTTTGAATAATTATATATTGAAGATACTAGCTACATCATAAAACATTTTCATGAATTAACAAACGATGAATTGTTTATAACAAGTTGAAACACTCCTCATGTTGCTAGATGAGTCTTGAAAAACTCGTAGTATTAATAAGCATACATAAAATGGATTAGGTACTAAAGATAAACTGATCATTAGGTAGAACTATTAGGATGTTAAGTTTCATCAACCCTTTAACCTTATTGTCATTACCCATAACAAGTGGGTGTGCTAGGTAAATGATGGAATAGATGGTTGTAAGAGGCACAAGACACGATTAGTAGTCAAGAGGATGAAATAGATGGATGAAAGGGTACAAGATATGATTGACCGTCAAGGGGTTTCAACAGAATAAAGAGGTCAACCATAATGATATATTCTCTCCATCTGTGAAAATGACTACAATGAGGTTGTTCTTGGGTATTGTAGCTCTAAAAGATCTCCATCTAGAGTAGCTAGATGTGAAAAAAGCTTTTCTTCATCGTGACCTAGAATAAGACATCTACATGGCACCTCCAGAAGGTTTTCTCATAGCTGGCATGGAAAATATAATGTACAAGTTAAAGAAATATATGTATGGGTTGAAGCAAGTTCCAAGACATTGATACTTGAAGTTTAATAACTTCATTTAGAGGAGTGGGTACAAGATATGTGAGATGTATCACTATTGCTACTTGAAGAAATTTGGTTCTTTTACTCAACAAGATAAAGAAGTAGTTGTCTAGAGACATGCAGGAGATCAACAAGATAGGGTCTTCTAAGATGATATTGGGCATGAGCATAGTTAGAAACAGAGCTCCCGTTACTCTGAAACTGTCCCAAGCAAAGTATATTATAGAATTTCTAAAAAAGTTCAACATAGTAGATGTTAAGGCTAGGAGTACAACTTTGGGAAGTTAGTTAAGACTCTCAAAGAAACCGTCCCCAAAGATGGATAAAGACAAAAATAAGGTGGCAAAAGTCCCTTATGCCTCAGTAATTGGTAGCTTAATGTATGCTGCGGTATGTACCAAACAAAATATTGCTCATGTAATGGGAGTTTTGAACAAATTCATGTATATTCCAAGGATAGAGCATTGGGAATGAGTCAAGTGACTATTACACTGCCTGAAGGGGACTTATGACGTTACCATGTATTTTAGAAGACACGGGGTAGTATTGGAAGGATTTATTGATGCTAATCGGGGAGGGGGTTGTATGGATTCAGGATAGTACCCTAAGAATTATGTGTTTACAATCAGAGATATGAAAACTAGTTGAATTTCCAATTTATAGAAGAGTGTTGCCCTTCTAACCGCAAAATCAGAATACATGGCGATTGTAAAAGCAAGCAAAGAGCTTATTTGGTTTAAGAACTTCCTATTTAGAGTGTGATGCAACATGTAGATTGTAACTATATTGTGACAACCAGAGAGTACAGTTCATTTGAAGAATCTGGTACTTCATAGTAAGACTAAACACATTCAGATGAGGTTCCATTTTATTAGAGAGCTGATTAATTACGAGACTATGAATTTGAAAAATATAATTGGTTCGAATAATCTAGCAGACATGTTCACCAAAGTTGTTACCGCTAAGAACTTGAAGTTGTGCATGACTTCAACTGGTCTTCTATAAGTTTGAAGTAAAAATGTGACAGAGAACGAGAGAGAGAGATGAGAGGAGTTGTATTGGGAAAGATGGCAGAAGTTCAAGTAGATCAAGCCTCCAAGTGGGAGATTGTTGGGATGTGGAGTCTGTTCAACCCTCTGACCTAATTATCATTATACATACCAAGCATGAATGATTATAGGGATGTGGACCCTCACAGGGTTCGACGGCAGCGCCTCTTAAAATAAATATTTTCTTAATTAGTTAAAGGCAAAACTGCAGTGTTGAAGGACCGCAATTTCGATGTCGTGTTGCTGAACTTGACGAAGTAGACATTAGTTTTAGAGATCAGAAGAACATGTGGTGTTGAGAAGAAATTGCAGTGCTAAGAAGAAATTGCATTGCTGAGTCTTAGAATCTACGATGTCAAAAAACCGCAGATTCTTAAAGGACCAAATTATGGTGTCAATGCAGGGAAAACGTATTGCGCCAGTTAATTACATCATTTCACACCAAACAACAAATATCCGGTATTTAGTAATCCCCATCCGCATTTGGCAGTTTCACATGGGCCTGTCCCGTTATAAATTAGGGCACCCCACACACACACACACACATATATATATATATATATATATATATATATATATATATATATATATATATATATATATATATATATATATATATATATATATATATATATATGTGTGTGTGTGTGTGTGTGTGTGTTTGTGTCTCCATGTATTCCTTTGTGTCAAAACATGAAAAGAAAAGCAATTATGCACAAAATAGAAAACCTAGGGCTACATACAAGCAGTTTATCGATTGTATTTATAGGTTTTTTCGAATCAATGAAATCTTCTCTCTCGTGCACATGTGGAAGTAGCCGATTACTTTGATTAGCGAACCACATTAAATTCTATATTTTTATCACTGTTTGTTCGATTACATCGTTATTGTATGTGAGAAATCTATTTAATATTGATATGTTCAATTCTTGATTGTCTTGCGATTTAATCTCCAACAAGAGCATACTAAACCAAACGGTTAGTCCAAACTAACTAATAATTTGGATATCACAAGCATGAAATAGTTTTTGATCTAAGTAGACAAACACAGACTATAGTCATTTGAAACTGACTACTAAATCTAACTTTAAACTACTTGTCATTATCGATCTAACATCATTATAGTGAGACTGATACGTATGTTGGGACTTAATATATTTGAACCAACCTAATTTCGAACAACATCATTTTAAGGAGGGTACACCAAAGGGACGTGACATATGATTGTCTACAATGCATCCAAAGATTCCCCCGCTCATCCTTTATAAGATGTACGATTACCATGCCTTAGACGTTAGTACACCAAGAACGACTTCCTGCAAAAAGTATCATTCATCGTTCAAATCACGCTTTTCCGAATGTACATTTTGGATTTTATTTGGGTTGCAATATTGATACAAATGTACTAAATATATCAACCTTTATTACTAACAATAACAATCAAGAAAGAAAATGATAAGATATGTTATTATTCTATAAGACTTGGATCTTGATGATATTCTATAGTTTAAATAATGTGTTAGTCTCACAAATGAGACAAGACTTTGAGCATAATCTCTTCCAAACTCTCATGGCCAGTCCACATGATTTTAAAGCTTATGATTTCCAAGACAGGAAGAAGAAGAATGAGTTGTACGTTTAAAGCTCTACATACACAGCTCCGTACAAGTGAATAATGCATAGCAAGTATACAAGTACCATTATTCAAATACATCTGTAGAGTACTGTTGGAAAAATATTTGTCGTTTAGGGATAGAGGGGTAGTAAAGGTGGGCCCCACACTGTCAAAACTGACCAGCAATGAAGTCATCAAACTCACTTCTTGAAAACTCGCAAATCTCCCCCTTCACCACCTTCCTCCACATCTCCTCTCTTTCTCTCTCCGCCGTTGATTCTCTCTCTCTCTCCGCCGTTCCCTCTTCCCCATCTCATCTTCTTCGCCGAACTCCGATACCCATTTCATCTCTCTCAAGATCCTTCGAACCCAGCTAGATTCGCCCATTTTTTGTTTAACCAAGAAAAACCCACATCTGTTTGTGCGTAAATTGGTTATAGATTGTGTAAATACATATAAACACTGTACAGATGCATTGATGAGTAGGGTATCCACCGGAATGTTATAACCGGCGGTGGTGAATGGGTTGTGTAATTTCTCATCTCAGTGCGAAATTCGCCTTCTTTCCTCCGTCTCCGCCTACCTACCAGATCACGAAACGAGACGACGGTAAGCTAACTGCGATATACACATCCTCCTCCATGCCGCTGACATCGGCTGTCGGAGCCGTCGATGATGGCGGCGGTGGCGGTGGCGGCTCATTTGATGTGTTGTCGCTACGCACTAGAAGAGGCAACAAGATTGTAGCTTTTTATCTCAAGAATCCATATGCGAAACTTACGCTACTGTATTCTCATGGTAACGCTGCTGATTTGGGTCAACTCTTTGACCTGTTTGTTCAACTCAAAGCAAATCTCAGAGTCAATCTAATGGGGTCCGTTTTATTTTCTCTTCTCCGTTTTCACCTAACTTTTCTCCCTAAATTGTTGTTCCCCAAATATCAACATTAGCTTACGAATATTTGTTTGAATTTGCTGTTTAGGATAATGAACTTTCCTTTTGTTTCTTTAGCAAGAAATAGTAATATTTATTTCGTGAATCTTTGGTAATAATCTTATCTAGCTTTCTGTGATCCCTAGCGTTATGGGCACTTCTCCTTTTTTGTTTTTTACTTTTACTTCAAAGAAAGTTTTGATCTTTATGTAGGGATGTAGTTTCTTGATAATTTTGTTTTTACAGCTTGCTTTGACCCCTTTTGGTAATGTGTTTTCGGGAGGTGTTAATTTCTTACATACTAGATATGATCCATTATCCAAATCTCCATTTGCAAAGTTTTTGATTACTCGGAAAAAATTTGAAGCTTTTTTTAATTTTACTTTTTTGGATCATGATGTTGATTTGATTACACTTCCTATATACTCTTTGATGGGATGGATTTTGGACTTATGGGGTTTTTGTTCTTCTCTTTAGAAATGATTTGGTTATGGGTTCGTACCAATGTCATAATTAGTTTCATGTATGGAGTCAATGAGAGTGCACCCCCTTTTCCCATTTTATATCAAAATTATTTACAAAAACTTCAAGATTTTTAAGATTTGTTTATAAAATGTAGAAAAGTGTAACAATATTCCTATGGTAGTGTTATAGATATGTATAACTTTACAATTATGTTTCCTAATCCACGTTCTTGAACTTTTTGGCTTGTTTAATTGTATCTCGCGGAGATAATTTAAAAAAAAAAAAAGGAAGGTGAAAGTGAAAGTTATTAACTTTTCTAGGATTTTACTCAATTTCTCTGGCTATTTGGCTATAAAGTGAACATTTTTCACTGATCAAATTACCTGGAAAATCGGTAAAAAAGTAAAAACCCACCTATATTACTGATGGATCTTGATAAAGATTGCACCAATTGGAATTTTTACTTTTTTTAGTGAAGTATTGGAGTGGGATTTTGACAGTATCACTTTTGTATAGTTTCTTTTTTTCTGATTCAATTCTTTTTTCTGTCCCGCTTTTTATTTACAGGTACGATTATTCCGGCTACGGTGCATCAACTGGCAAGGTAAAACCCCATTCAACAAACAATATTAATAATTTCAGTTTTTACAAATTGTTAAAAAAAATTAACTTTTTATAAATTTCAGGCAAGTGAGCTTAATACATACGCAGACATAGAAGCAGTATACGAGTGTCTTCAAACGGAATATGGAGTCAGCCAAGAAGACTTAATTCTTTATGGTCAATCAGTAGGAAGTGGGCCCACTTTGCATTTGGCTTCTAGATTGCCTAGGTTAAGAGGCGTCGTTTTACACAGTGCCATTCTTTCTGGCCTTCGTGTTGTCTGCCACGTCAACTGCACATTTTGCTTCGATATTTACAAGGTTTTTTACATTTTTTTTTTGAGCTTTCAATTTCTTAGATCGGTTTTGAATTTTTATTTATGTTATATTTTTGGTTTGCAGAATGTTAACAAAATTCGGAAGGTGAAATCCCCTACACTTGTGATACATGTAAGTCCGGGGATCTTTTATTTATTTATTTATTTAATTCTGTATGTCGGGATAAAGTGTTGTATACATATGGTCTGTTTCTTTTCTAGACTGAATAAACCATCTAAACAAGATTGAATTATTGTTTCTTTGAATCTTTTATTAATTACGTGATGTAATTAATAACGACAGGGTACCGAGGACGATGTGGTAAATTGGCTACATGGAAATAGACTATGGAAGATGGCTAAGGACCCGTATGAACCGTTATGGATAAAAGGAGGTGGACATTGCAACTTAGAATTATACCCCGACTACATTCGTCATCTTTACAAGTTCATTTATGAAATGGAGATTATGACCACCAAAACCCGTCTTGCAAAGATGAAATTACCAAAAAAGACATCACCTACATGTTCTTGTTCTTGTATAAAAGTCGGGCAGCCAAGCTGCCCGAAATGTCCTAAACTTCAGTGCCCGGAGTGTTGTGGCATGCCAAGGTGTCCTGGTTGTAGTTGTTGTTTGAACTGGAATTGTTGCTCTTGGGGGTGGGTGAAACCGAAATGTCCGGATGTGAAGTTACGTAAATGCCCTTCGTGTTTGGGATGCGGATGTTGTACGTGTTTAGGGACGTGCATGCGGTGTTCATGTTGGTGATATAGGTTTGTTTTGGTGATTGGGTATACGTGTTAGGGTTACAAGAAGGGAAGGTTATAAGCGTAATTTAACGGTTTGTATAGATTTTTATGTGACTGAACAAGTTGCCTGAAAATGGCGAAATGATAGGTATTTAGAGCTTTGATGATAACTCGGTTTTCTCTAAATTTCTTTCTATTTTTTTCTTCCAAATAACCATCTATTGACATATTCATGATGAAGTGTTTGATTAACTGAAATACATTTATTACAAGGATGTTATGACTTATGATAATGCTTGTTGAGAACGAGCGTTTGAATAAAATGGGCAAGTAAAAATAATTATGTATATATTAAATATTGGTTAAATATTCAAACCGTCAACAATGTGCTTTACGACAGAATTTTATAACAAATTGTTACTCGGTAGTCGGTATGTTCATTGTTACTTGATCATGTAACATTTATTCATGGAGTGTAATTCAACTGAGATACATTAATTACAATGATGTTATGTTAATGCTTGTTGAGATCGAGCGTTTGAATAAAATGGGCTAGCAAAATGTTATAAAATAAAATAATTATGTATTTATTAAGTAATGGTTAAAGATCCAAACAGTCAACAATTTGTTTTACATCAGAATTTTATAACAAATGTTGTTGGTGACATAGGTTTGTTTTGGTGATCGGGTGGGTATACGTGTTAGGATTACAAGAAGGGGAGGAAGGTTAAAAGAGTAATTATGTTTTTGGTCTTAGCTTTGGGTGATGGATGATACACCACCGGTCTTGTCACTATTTGGGTATACATTTTAGTTTGTTATTGCTTTGGCTCGTTATGGGTTTGGTGCAATATTTTGGAGTGAAGACCATTCCAAGGGGTTCTGGGGGTGAGTTAGTTTTCGAGCTTGCAAATTTTGAGCTATCTTGCAGTTTGGGCAATCTCGAAATAGAGTATTAGAGGTTTGGATGTTTTCATGGATTTATTTGTTGCATGAAGGATTCTTTCATGTTGGTGTAAGTGTTTATTGGATGCTTACACTTATTTACCTCTTATACTCATTTGACATTCTTTGTTGTTTCTAGTGGATCATTTGAAGGCAACTAAAGTCTGAATTGATATTAGTGAAGCATAGTGAATCTTGGTAGATGTTCTTTCTCAATTGGGAAGCTAACCGCGTTGAAGTTGACATACTAGTTTTGGGTCCATATAAGTTCTAAAGCGGTTCAGACTTGATTTTGCAGCGGTTGCTTACCCACCTCCGTGCATTTGTAGCTTTCTGTTTTCGTGTCCCGTCTCATATTCGGATAGAGCCCTTTGAGCAAGGTACCAATTAGTTTTAGTGCATTTGTTAGCAACTTCTATGATGTGGTTAGCACAAGGCCATTTTGGCACAAGCAGTTGGTGTTGCTGACAGGTTTTCGTACATCTATTAAGATATATTTGTTATACTGTGATAGGTATTTTTAAGGTGCTTCTAAGGAACTCCAGTTTCTAGGTTCTTAAACGAATGCCTTTTGGATATGTATGATTTGATCAGTCACCATGAATCCGCTTATGGCATTTAACAAAGTTTTTTTAGCCAACGTTTGAGTTCTGTATTAAACTATTATGGGACAACTACTAGGTGTATCGAGGTTGCACTCCTTGGATGCTTGTTCATTGTTATAAAAGACACTCTTTGGTGTTTTGGAGCACCAAAGATTCATTATGCTTGATGTATACTTCTTAGTGATGTTTGAGTTTATCATTCAATTTGGATGGAAGCGGATTACACTTGACAAGTGTAATTCATCATTGCTTGTGTTTGTAGCTTAGTTCGAGAATGGAACATGTCAATATCTTGGAAATATTTTTGTTTGCTTTGTAGGAGAAAAGTTTTGATATTCACTAAAAAGGTTCATCTGGGGTGACTCTATAGAATAGTTTATAGACCATCAAGTTTTGTTTGAGCATATTGGTACCAAAACGTATTTGACTAATAGGCATTTGGTTGAAAGATATTTGAGACGAAAGGCATTTGAGGGATAGAAGTTTCGTTGTGAATTTGGTTTCATTTGAGATTGATCAATTTAGTTTAATGAGGTATGTCATTTGTTTGGTTTCAACTGTTTTAGGACACAGTGCAAATGTATTCTAGGTTATGGTCATGCCGAAGTTTGGGGTAAAATTCGTACTATTTTGAGTTTTAGACATACGCTTATTCGAATTAGGGTGACTTTTTTTTTCGGATTCATTTGGTTTTTGTGATAATTGTTATCTATACACAACTGTGTGAGTTTCACTAGAAATTCAAGTTATTTATGTTTCGGGTTGTTGGTGCATTGCTACCATGGTGGAATGTTGTTTTTTATGATACATAATGCTTGTTATTCACAACCGTTCAAGAAATTTGAGCCTCACCAAAAGCATGAGGAAATTACTAGCTTCTGCTAGTTCTTTGCTAGTTGATTTAGCAAAAACAAACTAGCATTGAGCTATTTAAGACACTTCGATTAGTTCGTATGGTAGATGTCTGCTAGTTTGATCTAGCAACTTTTCCATCATGAATACTTATTCAGCGACTTCAACTAGCATGGGAAGTAGCAATACGACATTAGAATTGGTTTTAAGGCATTTAGGGGTTTTTTGACATAAGATTATTGATTTTCTTCTCTATAGCAATTTGTTTGAAGATCAAGTGTTTTGTATCTTCATTTTGGTAACTTGTAAATGATTTGTAAACCCCGTTTGATTATTAATTAATAATACAAGTCGTCCATTTCTCCCTGTGGATGTATGCAATCACCACGTTAAATGCTCGTGTCACATAGTTTATTTGCTTTCCATTTTTATTTGTTTTATCTTGGTATTTATTGCTCTCATTATTAGAAATTTTATTGTGTTCCTGCATCCTAGTTTGTTATCCATTTCTAGGTTGTTATCCATTTCATTGTTGGGTTTTACACTTGTTTATGAGACCAAGTGTTTTCATTTGAAAATTTTCAAAATACAACAAAATAACAATCTATATCCTATAGTTTTAACAATTGCTACATAGTTCATTTGCAAAGAAGCAAATATACAAACATATTGTAAGATCAGAAGTTGGAAACTATATCTAATTTGAACACTTACAACAAGTTCTAAGTTTTCTACTTGATTAAAGCATTATGCTGGTTCCTTTTCTGGGCAGCCAACTTGTGCTTCATGGTTTCTGCATCCTTGCTTACAAAACCACCTATACAACCCAAAACAATTTACTTCACAACAAACTTGCTTATAATTAAGTGAAACGGTGAAGACGACTAACAAAAACGAAGAGATTGATGGTGTTACTTTTTTACCTGGGTGTGAAATAAGGTGAAACGAGAACGAGGTCCTTCAAACATCCAACTATCTTCATCCAACATTCTTACTTCGTTGTTCAATGTAGCCATTAGATCGGATTTCAAAGCTGCAATTGCAACACTAATGAACTTCCATCTCGACATATACGAAATGATTGCGTTTATATGAATGTTTCAAATTGCCTTATTATTAACCCTAGTATTTTTTGAATTCGGAATTTACTGAGCTTTTGGTACAAAAATTAGAGTTTCTCTAACCTGTTGGACTTGTATTATGCATACATACCAACATTTCTCAAAGAATGCTACGATTTTGAAGCTTAGAACTAATTGTGTTTGACCTCTAAAGCCAAAATCTACTAAGCTCCATTGTAATTGCGAAGAACATGATCGAAACCTAGAAATCTAAAAGCGAATTACAGGTTATTCAAAAGGAAAAATTACATAAATCATTAACTAGTATAATCTCGTTGCGATAACATATAGACATGGTTATGGATTTTAAACCTCGAAGAGCCTCATCTTTACAATCTTGGATAGTAATGAGATCGATTGAGAAATGGACCTCGTCGACGGCTAGCGATGAAGACATAACGTTGGTTCCTACTATCGCCGTCGTCGATATCGACGACCGCGCTGGTGATGAAGTCAGTGAACTGTTGCTCATCCTCTCTATTCTCGATTTCAAACGAACTGAATTGAAAATGTTGGGGAATAAATTCATCTGATCTTCTATATACTGCATATATTTTCAATATTGACCATGAATTTGTGAACGTTATAATACCTCCCTCAAACTTCTATAGCATCGCAAAAATTTTAAAGTTAGCAATGATGATTTCAAAAATGTAATCCGAATAATACACACGATAATGTGAGGTTATGTGTTTGGATTTGCATTTTTTTCAAAATTAGTATTACATATGTAAAACATAAATTAAACAATTAGTTGATCATAGGTAAAAATATCTAGGTAATTTTATACATATATTTCAAAAAACAATTTTATTATAATTTTTTACTTGATTATTGAAAAATCAAATATTATATGGATATTTTTAACTTTAGTCGACCAGTAGCGGTTGTATAATGAGTTAATTACAAAATGTCACTTTAGCCATCTTAGAAGTGTACATTCAAACTCTTTAAATTTAAATATGTACATTTGACATGCTATATAAGATAATATCCACTCTACAAAACCTAACAATAGAACTTTTCAAAGGGTTACTATCTCGATGTTCTCATCTGAGTATGTTTAACTATGAGCTTTTGATTAGAGGTGTCAATCCATGCGACAACACGATAAAAATACATGACACAAAACGACATGAGAACGAAATTCAAATTCGTGTTGACATTAGCTCATTTCGTGTTTGTGTTCAAATTTCGACAAAAACTAACATGATGTTAACATGTTATTTGTCGTGTTTTATATGATTAAGCATGAATTAAGTAAATTAATGGTTATTTTGTAATTTTTGTAATGTTTATCGTGTTTTAATTGGATTATTTATGCGTTATAAAAATACATCATGTTCGTGTTATATGAAAAAATTGTTTGTGTCATGTCGTGTCAGATAATAACATGACACGATTACCCAATCTAAACACCCTTGCTTCATGCTTCATATTAATGGCACATTACGCCCAAATAGGGTAGACTAAGAACCTTCATATCAACTGAAAACGATGATAGAAGTAATTGGTAGCCAACAACGTAAGGCTTATCCCTCATGGTATAAAATGCTGAAGACATTTTATCATGTATCCATATCTTGAATATATATACCATGTGTAAAACACCTATGTTATACACACTTTATGTAACATTTATGACACATAAAATGAAGTCACCAACAACAAATTGTTGGATTCCAATCTAGGAGCTAATTCTACAAAATACTTGTACATGGATCAATCGCCCTTAACAACTAAGTTGATTTCAACAATTCAACAATAGCTTTAAAAACATAAGCAATCATCAATCTAGAAACAACACAAATCCATCAATTTCATACTTTCTGCCAAAATGTTTGTCAAACAAATAACAAGAGTTTTTAGCATGTAAAATGTTTTTTGTGTTTTAAGAATAACACATGACATAAGTTCAAAAATGAGCATAAGCTCTGCTCCATGGGCAAAATGGTACCTTCTTTCGTATCCGATGAAAGAAGTTCCATTTGCGGAGTCAGTTGATACACATCACCTTTGGGACTTCATTTCCCAGTGGCGGTTTCTCTTAATGACTATGGTCATGGTCATGGTCATGCTCATTACAATCGAATTCCACATCAGCATCATGAGACAAACTCTCAAATTCCAACAACTTCTCAACAAAATTCCCATTCACAGCCGTTTCACCACCATATTCTCAACAACCCTATCAAACCCTTTCAGTAACCCCACTCACAATGCAAAAAGGTGGTGAGGTGGTAAGAAATTAATGCTTTTAAAACCGACCTCATTTGGAATCAAATAGACCTCCTTAAACCTTCTTGATAGCATTAGAGCGGGTGCGCCTAGTCGTGGTAAGAATAGCAATGTACTTTACTCTATATTATACATATATATACAATTATAATATATATAGGTAGGTAAAATTTAAAGCATTTTAAACTTTTTTATTGTTTAACAATTAATACAAGTTAAACATGTGAGGACGCAATGTTATAATTGATTTAAACAATTATCCAATATTTGAAAACCCATCAAATTTGCATTTCTTGCAAAACAAGTTATGAAACTTGCTAAGCATGTTAATGTTCAAGGTTGTGGCAATACAAGTTAGGAAACTTGCTACACTAGTTAGGGTTGTAAACCCTAGTTTCCAATTTTAGGTTCAAGGTTATATCAAAAGCCCATAGAAATTTTAGAAAAGGCACCTATTCAAACCCTAAAATCGAAAATCATAACATGCAAACAAGGTTTTACACAAATCAAATTGGATCTAATAGTGCAAAAAACTATGAACTAAGTCTCTAATACCACTGAAATGTTTTGAACACATTAACATAAATGGTCATTGCTTTATAAAATATTTATAGAAATGGTTATTGTTTCAGAAACTATAACAATAGTCATTGTTTAATAACAACTTTACAAATCGGTCATGTGTTTCACAAAATTATAGTAATGGTCATTTTTAATAGCAAAATTATAAAAATTGTATTTCTATTTAAAAAATTACCAAAATTGTCATTGCATTAAAAAAAACTACAAAATAGTCTCAATATTATCAAAAATTTTCAGGTTTGGTCTATGTTTTTTTATAGAATTATAAACATGGTTTTTGTCTAATAACAAAATAACAATAATGATCTCTATATTTCTTAAATTTGCAAAATGGTAACTGTCTAATGACAAATTAATATAAATGACTCCTGTATTTTATAAAAATTACAAAAATAAAATTGTAAAGATATTATAAAAATATAGACTTGCCAAACTGCTGGTATAGTCATCCACCAGTTGATTTAGTAAAAAATAAAAATTTACTTGATTACATATTTTAATGAAAACTTAAATATTTCATCAAGCGTAAATACACATTCCTATATTGTAACCCTAACCAAACACGACAACGCTACGTTAGGGTTTAACCGTTTAAGTCGAGAGCTCCAAGCCATCCACCACTTTCTTGCAGAAATGGGAAAGAAACCTAAAGAATCGAAAGCTGAAATCCCCAATTCTTCCTCTTCAGCTCCATCAGGCAATATTTTCAAATCCCTTTTTGGTGGCGGTGTAGAAGAACCCAATAATCCAACCACCGATTCAATCTTTTCCGATTCCAATCCGTTCCGAAGCAAACCCACCAAAGAATCTCAATCAATTCCTCAAAAACTTCAAGAAGTTCTTCGATTAGACATCGATAGCCCACAAAAGAATGACGCCAACATCCCCGATTCTGTAAATACATTGTTGAGCAAGAGGAAAAGGAAGGAGAAATTGCCGGAATACATCGGCTCAGATGACTCCGACATTGAAGCAGACGTCAAGAAATCAAAGGTGGAAAAGGGGGTTGTTTCAGAAGGTTCAAAAAGCTCAAACATTGATGAGGAGAAGAAGAAGAAGAAGAAAAGGAAGAGAAGCGAGGTTGAAGCAGAATACGAAGAAAGAAAATACGGGGCTATGGATATGGATTTGAAAGAAGACGAAGGGGTTAAAGGGAAAGTCGGCGCGAAGAGGAAGGAGTTGGATAGCGGAGAAGATCACCTTGTTCCAAAAGAAGGATTTGATGATGAAGAGAAGATGTTGAGGACTGTGTTTGTCGGAAATTTGCCATTGAAGGTGAAGAAGAAGGCATTGTTGCGAGAGTTTAACCAGTTTGGAGAAATCGAATCTGTTAGAATTCGCTCTATACCTTTGTTAGATGTACGTTTTCTTATTTACGTATTGAATTTAACTCTAAATCGATTTAGTTAATCTAAAATGCGTATCTGAGTTCTTCTTTTTACAGGACAAGACTCCAAGAAAGGGGGCTATAATCAAGAAGCAAATCAATGATGCTGTTGACAGGTTATTTAAACAAATTTGTGTTCTTCTTTATTTCATGCCCTTGTTCAATTATGAATTTGTTTATCAAATATACGATCTTTTTGTTAAATTTGCAGGGTTAACGCATACGTTGTTTTTAAAACAGAGGAATCTGCCCAAGCTTCTTTGTCGCATAACATGGCAGTTGTAAGTTGCTTTCTTGAAAGTTTAATGTTTGTTTTCAAAGCTTATTAACATACAAAACTTCAATTTTAGAAAATTTAATTAATTTTTATAAGTTGGATGTTTTTTATTTAGGTGGGTGGAAATCATATTCATGTGGATAGAGCCTGTCCACCTCGCAAGAAATTGAAGGGAGAAAACGCCCCACTTTATGACAGTAAAAGAACTGTGTTTATTGGTAATCTCCCATTTGATGTGAAGGTACGTTTCTTTTTCATAATTCTTAAACTACTCTTGGGAAGTTTTTTGGTAATTTCACTAATCTTGATAATTTCTCCAGGATGAAGAACTTTATCAATTGTTTACTCGTTTCAACAATCTAAAAGACTGCATTGAGGCAATTCGAGTAGTCAGAGATCCCGGTACAAGCTTAGGAAAGGGCATTGCTTATGTCTTATTTACCACAAGGGTACGCACGTCTTTTCACATGTCCCACAAAAATTAAAACATAAAGTGTAATTGCGACTTATAAGTTATAAAATATTGCAGGAAGCAGCAAATACGGTTGTTAAAAAACATAAATTGAAGATTAGAGACAGGGAGTTGAGGTTGTCCCATGCCATGAAGTCAAATCCAACACCATCCAAGCAGCCGGAATCATCATTTAAGAAGGCGGCGGCTGTGGGCGGCACCGCCTCTTACCAGGGAGTCCGGGCCACCAAATCTGGTGGTCAGAAGAAGTTTGCTACAAGAATGGCTAGACCTGTGAGGACCGAATCAAGAAGTGAAAATGCGGTGAAGAGGAAGGTGAGATCGGAAAAGAGGCCGGCGGTTGCCGCTAGGAAGGCGGCGGCAAATGCTGCTAGGACTGGCGGTGATGGCGGTGGCAGCGGTGGTGGTGTGAAAAGGAAGACGGAAAGCCGGACTCCAATGAGTGATAGGGGAAACAAGAAAGCAAGGAAGTTTAGATAGGTGTGGTGTGTTGTGTTTGGAATGTTATAGTTTATAGGTTTTCGTTTGGATTTGGTTAAATGGTTTATGTTAAAAGAATTAAATTTGGTATTATGTTATAGTTATTTTCATGATGGTTATTGTCTTGCTTTATTAGTCTTTGGTGTTTTGGAGCAACAATGATTTATTATGCTTGATGCATACTTCTTTTGGAATACCAATTGTGCCATGATCCTATGAACACACAAACAAATAGAATAATAACATCTTCTACCTACGATTAAAAGGATGAAGTTTTCAACAACTGAAAGATTTAAAAGAGTCTTTATCTCGCTTACATTCCAAATAAAAACTCATAACTTTGACATCACTACACAAGAACACTAATCATTAAACATTCTATAGATTCATTCATCGCCCCAAGGCTCAGCTCAGTACCAACTGTAGTATCTTTTCAACATAACCCGATCTTCAAATTGATTTTAAATTTGCATAAATTTCCATGCCACTAAGCTTTGTTCTCGTTGCTTATAAATGTAGGTGTAATAGACACATGCCCATAAAAAACAACGTCCCTAAAGAGTGCATGGCATACAAGTCCCCGATTGACCTTAATTCACCAAGAACAATTCTAGCCTACAAAAACATCTACAAGTCCGTACACTGATAACAGTTCTTATAAAGTTTAAAGTGATTAGAGAAAAAGAAAAATACCCGAACAGTTACATAAGTTGTTGGAGTAATACCTAGTGAAGTTGCCAGGAAGCAGATAAGATATGACACATTAACAATTAGCGATGAAACATTAATAAACGTATTTGGCAAAGTTGGTGTCACCCTAAAAACATGTAATTCGGAAGCCCACTTTGCCTTTTTGCCACCTGGGTAGATTTAAAGAAAATTATTATAACAGTGTAACTTGCCATGGTGAGTTAAAGAGTGAAATGACAAACCAGTCACTATAAACATAACATTAGACCATCTACTCCTTAGTAAATTGCGTACTCGGGAGGAGGAGGAGGACAACAACAATGATGAAGATAACGTGGGTCAAACTGAACCTACAATCCAAGAGCATGCCATTTTTAATAAGTTGATACATTGGAAAAAACAGAAGCCAATTCTTGTCTACAAGGGAACAAATTTAAACCTTCCTTAGACACCATATATCACCGATATAACTTATTCAACAAAATTCATGAAGATATACTCTCCAGACCAACTGTTCATATTTAGCGCCGCTAACTATGAACAGTCCAATTCTTCATGTGTTTTTCACATAAAACTCATTTTTTAACTTCCAAACACCAAATGATTAATGAATACAACACCATATTCAATAATACACCTAAAACCTTCTATTTCACCACTTGCAAATAAACCAAAATCAACCAATTTAGCTAAATTACTTAGCAAATTACATACACAAGAGTGTACTAACCTTAATCTTTGATTTATATGCAAAAGCCCATTGATTCCACCTTAATTTCATGGTTAGAACACCAAAAACTGCCCTGAACCTCGTCCTCTCTCGATCTTTCTGTTTTTAGAATAATCCCCAAAATGAGCAACAAAATGCCTTATAATGGAAATCTGTCAGCCGAAGGTTAGCTTCGCTAACCTTGGTATTAGCATCGCTAACCTTCACCTTAGCGTCGCTAATGTCAGACTTTCTCCCGTTCGTACTTTTGACACCATTTCACCTAATAGCAACCTACTTAAGCATAGTGTCGCTAACTTTTAAACGTTAGCGACACTAATGTCTCTGATAAGCGATTTCTTGCCATTTTCACCTTTTCCCCCACCTTTTGACCTATAATTCCAAACTTAGCAACCAAACTCCGTATTAAATCATAATATGAACATTTAAACACCAACATAACACCTTAACACCTCAAATCCCAAGATTTGGTTCGTTATTCACTTTAACATTTTTGGTCCTTTTTTTATCAAGAACACCAATGTATAATCTAAAACTCCTTTAACACCATCAACATGTTATTACAAGTTGATAAAGAATGTAAACATGTTTTCTGGGTATTACAAAGGGTGAATGCACATTTAAGTTATAGTCATCTTGAACGAGTGATGAAGAAACATTCCAGATTAATTGTGCAAGGAATTTTAAGTTAGGTTCAACTTGTAGCATATGCATGGATATGGAGTCATTACACAAAGGAGATTTTACATAGGAAGAAGATGAGTGTAAGAAAACCGAGAATTAAAGTTATGAAGAAGTTTGGTATTTGTGTTAGTCTTGACCAATACATAAGATCCAAAAAAAAAGCATTGCAACTTATAGAAGGAACTCTTATGGATCACTATGCAAAACGATCATACGGTGAGGAGATAAGGAGATACAAATATAGGGTCTAATATGAAGCTAAATGTGTGCATGCCAGACAGGAAAAACTATTTCAGTAAGTTGTATGTGTTGGATTAGGTGTCTAAGCCATGACTAATAATTAGTATTTACATAATTAATCGTAGCACAATCCATTTGGGTTGCCCTCATGGCTGGAGGTTTGTTGGAAAGTTAAGTAGAGAGAAAGGGTTGATTTATTATATGACTAATAAATCAAGATATTGTTTGTTAATATATTATGGAGATAATGTATTAATTAGAAATAATATTGTTTGATTAATAATTAATCGGAAATTAATTGGATTAATTTCTGTGACATTAATTGGATTAATCAGGAGGTCAGGGATTAAAGTCGTACAAACTCAATAGTTGAGTTGCGGCGCGCGGCGCGCAAATGTAAAGGCTGCGACGCGCGTACATATCCGCACGAATTCAATAGTTTGAATTGCGGCGCGCGGCGCGCCAACGTAAAGGCCGCGGCGCGCGTACACATAATCCGGAAAATGGGCTGCGGCTAGGGTTTCTAGCTATACCCTTTGGTTCCCTATAAATAGGGAGCCCTAGGCCTCATTATCAGTTGCTCATTCTATTATTTCTCTCTGGAATTTCGATCCATAATCCTTTCGGCTTGGGTGTGATCTCATTTGAGGCAGGATAATTTTGCTGCTCAGCTTCCAGAAAATTCTAAAAGGTTGGTTTTTCTAATTTTATTCTTTTAGTTAATTTTCTTATGGCCCTTTAGGTTTTGTTATATGTTCAATTAGAAGAAAACATAGATCCTCATAGGTTGCATGTGAACTTAGGTTATTTAGTTCATGGTTGCAGAAAACCTTACAGTGGTATCAGAGCCTGTTTTGTTTTCTTGTTGAATTGCTATAACTGTTTTAGGGTTTAAAGCCTATAAACCCTAATTTTTATGTGGATCGACTTTTGGATTAAGGTTTTGGAAACCCTAATCCGGCCCCTTGATAATTTCGAATATTTCTATTAGGGTTTTAGGAGGTTTTCTATTTTTGGTAACTTTATTTGTTAATTAAATGGATAACCTTAAACCCCATTATTTGAAATCGATTTTTAAGGGGTTTAGGATAGGTTTTAATTAATTTGATTAATTTGGATAAACCTATCTTCATTTGAATTAATTTAATTAATTGTTAATTAAAAGATAATTCAAAAGGGATTTAATTAATTTTAAATTGTCGAAAATTAATAGAAAAATCCAGTAAAATATTTTAAAATGTTTAAAATATTTAGATTTAATTAATTTAATTAAGTGGTAATTAAAATTGATTAAATCAAATTTAAGGTTTAATTTAATTTAAAATTTAATTGTTAAATTTGGTAAAATTAAAAGATAAACCTTGAATATTTTAAAGGGTTTTAAAATACATCTTATATATGTTATTAATTGTTAATACTATATGTATAAGATAAAATTGGTCAGTCAATTCAATAGTAGGCCTCATTCACGAAGCTGATCTATAAAGTGGGTATAAGGAGACTGCCTATAAAATGGTAGTCTAATGGGTGAATAGTCTCACCCACCGCTCGCCTGATCAGTGGAGGGTCGTTAGCCGAACAGTTTTGATAGGACCACTTAATCATTAAAAGTATAATGATCAAAGTACTAGAACCTTTACACAAAACTCCCAAATCTAGTTGCTTTAGGAAAAATGTGAATTTGATGCTACCCCATGAAATTGCACATTGCACTTTATGAAACGTTGGTGGAGCATGTGTGGTTTACCGACACACCAATGGGGGTTCATAAAGAGTGGCAATGGGTGTCTCGGGTGTTATCATTATTGATGGAGCGTGTGTGGTTTACCGGCACATCAATTTGAGATGATAATGGACCCCGAGAGTACCAAGCTAATTTGCATGGTTATTCACACCCGGTTTGTGATCCTCGGCATCCCAGTCACAAACGGTGGGGCATATCCGAGATTAAACATGCTATTGAACAGTTCAATAAATCTCAAAAGAAACTAGGAATTCCATTTATAATAAGATTATTTTTTCCGCGGTGGAATTGGCTGAATCGTCATTCGCCTACCTTTATAAAATTTGCTTATAGATTACGGCATCCCTCTTCTATGTTGCAAATTGTTATAGTTGGATCCTAGCCTTATTTTATATTGGGATATTATAAGGACCGACAAGTATCTAATTAAACTTACCTTCTCTTATAGATGTCTTCTGCTGATCAAACCGCTTCCCACTCAAACTCCAGTGTTCCCTCAATCCTCTCACTGTGTTCCAAGGTTCAATTGAACAGGACAAACTACAATGACTGGATTAGAAACATCAAGATGGCTCTGAGGTATGAGAACAAAGAGTATGTTCTCGAGACCGAGCTTGTCGATGTCGACCCCGAAACTGCTACTCCCGAGGAAATTGCCTCGTACCAAAAACATTCTGATGATGCGACCAAAGTGGCCTGCATCATGATTGCCACAATGAACCCCGAATTGCAGAGAATATATGAAGACTACTGGCCCTATGAGATGCACCGTGAGCTTGCGGAAAAGTTCCGCAAGCAAGAGCGCATCGAGAGGTGCGAGGTGGTCAAGGACTTCACGAACAGCAAACCTAAAGATGGAGAGTCCATCTGCACTCATGTGCAAAGAATGCAAGGTTACGTGGAGCGGCTTAGAAAGCTTGCGATGCCTGTACCGGAACAGTTGGCCGTTGACATAGTGCTTAACTCGTTACCGAGTTCTTATGACCAGTTCAGGCTGGCTTATCATTTGAACAACAATCAGGCTAATATGACTGAGTTGCATCGCATGCTTCGAGTAGCTGAGGACGGGATGAAGGGTAAAAGTGTACCCTCGGTTAATCAGCCCGTCCTAGCCATTGGAAGTGGCAAAGGAAAGAAAAGGAAGGGCCCTCCTAAGCAAAATTGGAGGGAAAAGGTTCAGGTCGGGTCATCCAGTAATGGCTCGAGAACCAAAACTTCCCACATTCCTTGTGTGGCCAACCCCGATGAAGCCAACTGTTTTTACTGCAAAGAGAAGGGCCATTGGAAGAGAAGCTGCCCCAAATACTTGTAGGATGTCAAGGATGGGAAAGTAAAGCCATCGACAGCAGGTATATACATTATCTCTAAAAACTCACCATCTTCTAATTCTTGGGTCCTTGATACAGGATGTGGTTTTCACATTTGTTCTGATCTGCAGGGCCTAAAGGAAAGCAGGGAGGTGGAGCACGGTAGACTGAACTTGATCATGGGCAATAGGAGATCGTCCCCTGTTACCAAGATTGGAGTTTATAGTTTAGTGCTTAGTAGTGATGTTAGTTTAGAATTATTAGATTGTTGCTATTCGCCAGAAATGGCAAGAAATATTATTTCATTTCACGCATTATTCAGACAAGGATTTCATTTTTCTTTTGATAATAATATTGGATCTATTTCTGTTTTCAAAAATGGTATTTTGAATTTTACTGCTTATCCTTGTGATGGTGTGTATGAAACTGTGAAATGTGTTGACAATATAGGACATAGTGTAAATTATATTGATTCTACTAGTGATGTGGAAAAGGCATGTCTGTGGCATAGTCGGCTCGGGCACATCAGCAAGAAACGCATCGCCCAACTCCAAAAGGATGGAGTGTTGGAATCATTCGACCTCAAGTCGGATGATGTATGCGAATCTTGTCTGTTGGGCAAGATGACTAAATCACCTTTCAAAGGGTCTTTTGAAAGAGGTGAGGGTCTGCTGGACATCATTCACACGGATGTGTGTGGTCCATTCAGATCAACCACAAAGGATGGCACGCGGTTCTACGTGACCTTTACCGACGATTTTAGTAGATACGGTTATATCTACTTGATCAAGCACAAGTCGGACACCTTTGAAAAGTTCAAAGAGTTTAAGAACGAAGTAGAGAATCAATTAGGCAAGAAGATAAAGATGCTCAGGTCCGACAGAGGCGGAGAGTATCTAAGTATCGAGTTCCTAGACTATCTAAAGGAATGCGGAATAGTTTCGCAGTTGACACCTCCCAGGACACCACAGTTGAATGGTGTTGCAGAGAGGCGCAACCGAACCCTGTTGGACATGGTTCGTTCCATGATGAGTCGAGCTTCACTTCCCATTCACTTCTGGGGTATGCCTTAGAGACTGCCGCCCACATCCTCAATCTTGTCCCAACTAAGAAGGTTGCTAAAACACCTCATGAGATATGGACGGGGAAAGTTCCGTCGTTGGCACATATCAAGGTCTGGGGTTGTGAGGCTTTTGTTAGACGAGAGACTCAAGACAAACTCGCAGACAGAAGCGAAAGGTGTTTCTTCCTTGGTTATCCCAAACAGTCATTTGGATATCTATTCTACAGACCGAGCGAGGACGTGGTCTTTGTAGCTAGACGAGCGGTCTTTCGAGAGAGAGAGCTCATATTCAAAGAGGACAGTGGGAGTACCATTGATCTGGAAGAGATTCAAGAGTCATCGGATGACGCAACCTTAGGAGAAACTAGCAACCAACATGAGGAAGAAGTTCCTGTTGGTCCGACAGATGTATCCTTACCTCTTAGGTGTTCCGGTAGGGTTAGCATGCCACCCGAGTTTTATGGGTTCCATATAACTTCGGATGGGGACACGTTTGTCAGTGATAGGACACTGATAAATCTGGATGAACCAGCTAACTACCAGGAAGCAGTGGCGGGCCCTGAGTCTGCCAAGTGGAAAGAGGCCATGGATAGCGAGATCAAGTCCATGTATGACAATCAAGTTTGGAACTTGGTTGACAATGTACCGGGTCGAAAGACAGTCGGGTGCAAATGGATCTTCAAGAAGAAGACCGACATGGACGGAAAGATACACACTTTCAAGGCAAGACTGGTTGCGAAGGGCTTTACTCAAACCCTAGGGGTTGACTATGACGAGACCTTCTCACCAGTAGCTAAGATAAAGTCTATTAGGATTATGCTAGCCATAGCTGCATTTCATGACTATGAAATTTGGCAGATGGACGTCAAAACCGCTTTCCTTAACGGGAAGTTGACTGAGGACGTTTACATGAATCAGCCAGAGGGTTTTGTCGATGCAAAGTATATTAATAAGGTGTGTAAGCTTGAGAGATCAATCTACGGATTGAAGCAAGCTTCTCGCAGCTGGAATCTTTGTTTTCATGAGAAAGTCAAAGAGTTTGGCTTCTCTAGGAGCGAGGATGAGTCCTGCGTATATGTCAAGGCTAGTGGGAGTATAGTCACCTTTCTGGTGCTGTATGTCGATAACATACTGCTCATGGGAAACGATATTCCAACCTTGCAAGATGTCAAGGCTTGGCTTGGGAAATGTTTCGCCATGAAGGACCTAGGAGAGGCTGCCTATATTATCGGGATAAGAATATTGAGAGATAGGAAGAAGAGACTAATTGGACTTAGTCAGGGTACATACTTGGAAAAGGTACTGAAAAGGTTTAGTATGGAAAATTCCAAGAAGGGAGAGCTACCTATCCAAAGTAATGCAAAATTGAGTAAGACTCAAAGTCCGAGTACAGACGAAGAAATAGCTGAAATGAGTCGGGTACCTTACGCTTCGGCTATAGGATCGATCATGTACGCTATGACGTGTACTCGCCCTGACGTGGCCTTTGCTTTAAGCATGGTCAGTCGGTACCAGGGTAACCCTGGAAGGGCACATTGGATAGCTGTAAAGAATATACTCAAGTATCTGCGAAGGACAAAGGACATGGTGTTGGTCCTTGGAGGCAGTGATACATTGAGAGTTGAAGGATATACAGATGCCAGTTTTCAGACGGATAGAGACAGTGGTCGGTCTCAGTCTGGCTGGGTATTCCTTCTGAACGGAGGAGCAGTAACTTGGAAAAGTTCCAAGCAAGATACGGTGGCTGATTCTACTTGTGAATCAGAGTATATAGCAGCAAGTGAAGCGTCTAAGGAAGCGGCTTGGCTGAAGAACTTCATCGGTGACCTTGGAGTAGTCCCGAGTATTCAGGAGCCCGTGGAACTGTTCTGCGATAACGAAGGTGCGGTCGACTTGACAAAGGAACCGCGAGACCATGGAAAGTCCAGACATATCGACAGAAAGTACCACTACATAAGGCATAAGGTAGAAGAAGGTCACCTCGTGGTAAAGAGGGTATCATCGGAAAATAATCCTGCAGATCCCTTGACAAAGGCTCTGAGTAGGATTAAGCATAATCAGCATGCTAGGAGCATTGGATTAAGAGATGATATAAAGTTTATGTAAATTAGATAGTTTTCGAAACTTGTAACAATGTATTGTATTTGACTCTTGTGATTTAATAATAGAGATTTATTAATGAGTAATAGTTTACTACTTTTGTCAATACTTTATCATTGTGTTTCATTTTGCATGTTTTACTTCCTGAATAATTGGATTATTCAAATATCCACAGTCGATTACACTTTTGGGAGTAAGTGTGAAGTAAGACTGTCATGAAATTGGTAATAGATTGTCTAAGGGGTTAGACATTGCAATTGGATTGCTGCACCATTCATGAGTACTTGGAAATGGAGATTTGAGTATTGGATAAACCCGCGCTCAATGGATTGCTTCATGGATTTCATCACGAGCAATGTTGAGACGATAATATCTTTTGATCTTTAAGCTAAGACATATGAGTTATGATTTACTAGACGGTTGTTCATTGATAATACGAAAACGCATCGGTAACTCGGTGTTATAAAACGTATTGTTGTGAGTGATTTGTCTGATAAAAGACATAAGTATATGAGTCGAAGCTTATTCGTCCCTTGACCCTAACGGGAAACAGATATCTGTAGGCCTCTCGATGAATTTGAAGTTGACTAAAATGGTTGGCCAACCGGGACTAAATTGATAGTCTAAGAGTCATATGCAAATCGGAAATCGAGGAACAGTGAATCAGACCAGGATTGACTTTAATCCATGTCTTGAGTCTGAAAATATCTTGTTGGACGGAGGATCATCTGATCACTTATCTATGGACAGAACTGATTAGATCAGAGTTTGGCAGCGGTTTCTAGGAAGCTAAAAGTGCTGGTTAATTAGAGGTTAAATTGGTAATTATAGTCATAGACTTATCCAAGTGGGAGACTGTTGGATTAGGTGTCTAAGCCATGACTAATAATTAGTATTTACCTAATTAATAGTAGCACAGTCCATTTGGGTTGCCCTCATGGCTGGAGGTTTGTTGGAAAGTTAAGTAGAGAGAAAGGGTTGATTTATTATATGACTAATAAATCAAGATATTGTTTGTTAATATATTATGGAGATAATGTATTAATTAGAAATAATATTGTTTGATTAATAATTAATCAGAAATTAATTGGATTAATTTCTGTGACATTAATTGGATTAATCAGGAGGTCAGGGATTAAAGTCGTACAAACTCAATAGTTGAGTTGCGGCGCGCGGCGCGCAAATGTAAAGGCTGCGACGCGCGTACATATCCGCACGAATTCAATAGTTTGAATTGCGGCGCGCGGCGCGCCAACGTAAAGGCCGCGGTGCGCGTACACATAATCCGGAAAATGGGCTGCGGCTAGGGTTTCTAGCTATACCCTTTGGTTCCCTATAAATAGGGAGCCCTAGGCCTCATTATCAGTTGCTCATTCTATTATTTCTCTCTGGAATTTCGATCCATAATCCTTTCGGCTTGGGTGTGATCTCATTTGAGGCAGGATAATTTTGCTGCTCAGCTTCCAGAAAATTCTAAAAGGTTGGTTTTTCTAATTTTATTATTTTAGTTAATTTTCTTATGGCCCTTTAGGTTTTGTTATATGTTCAATTAGAAGAAAACATAGATCCTCATAGGTTGCATGTGAACTTAGGTTATTTAGTTCATGGTTGCAGAAAACCTTACAGTATGTGTGTTTTGATGTAGTGAAAAAAGGATGGATGGAACGTTGTAGAAGGGTAATATGTATTGATGGTTGTTTTTAAAAGGTATTTGTTAGGGAGAATTGCTAAGTGTTGTTGGCAAGGGTGCAAATAACTAGCTCTTCCCTCTTGCAGACAATTGTAAATGTAAAAAATAAAGACAACTGGAAATGGTTTTTGGATCTTATTGATGATCTTCAACTACATTTAGGAAATGACCTTACCTTTGATGTCAGATCAACACAAGGTAATTACTAGTATTTGTTTTAGTATTTTCATTAAAATGTATATCCTCACTAATATTATGTCCTAACAGGGTATGGTTGAGGACTTGAGGCAGTTAAAGACATGTTGCCATATGGAGCACAGACAATCACTAGACATATATGTTCAATTTTGAAGAGAAGATATAATGGAACCTATTATGAAACCTTGTTTTGGAGAGCCGCCAAAGCTTCAACTAGACAAGCATTCAATGCAACCATGAAGGAGATTGAGGTTTTGAGCCCAAATGCTCATAAGTACCTCATGGACAAATATCAAAAGACCTGGTCTAGAGCTTTTTACCAAACAGGGAGATGTTGTGATTCTATGGCGAATAGTATGTCTGAGAGCTTGAATGAACTGATTGTGGATGCTAGGAAGAACCTATAATCAAAATGTTAGAGGAGATAAGATTATACATGATAGATAGGTTGTAGAAGTTGAAGTTGAGGGGATAGACATGGGAAAGTCAGGTATGTCCATCCATGATGGAGAAACCTAATGAGCTTAAGATTTATCAGAGGAATTGTTAGGTTCTACCTAGTGGATTAAACCAAGTTAAGGTTAGAGGTACTAGTGATGCATTTAAGGTTGATCTTGAATGGAAAACATATTCTTATAAATTGTGGCAACTAAATGGATATGGTCGTGTCTATTTTGTAGCTTGTATTTGTTTTTTTAATAGGGGTGTGGAAGCTTATGTTGACAAAATGTTTACAAGCATTGCCTACATGAAATCATACAAGTATAGGATTACAGGGATGCATGGAAGTAACATGTGGCCATATACATCACATACCACCTTTACCACATGTCGCCAAAAGAATCCCTAGAAGGCCTAATCTTAAAGAAAGAAAGATGTTTCAGAATACCAAAGTAGGCACATAGTGTCTAAGGCTAGAAAAAGAGTGAAATGCAATATTTATAAAAAGAGTGAAATGCAATATTTATAAGGAGATAGATCACAATAAATCCACTTCTACCAAGGGGGTAGAGCATAAAAACTTAAATCAAGAAATGATCAGAAACAAAAAGTTGTAAACCAGGAAAACGTGCAAGTATTTGTAACTTGCATTACTTTACTGCACTTATTTATTAAGTAATATAATGTTATCATGAGTTATAGGTAACTAGGAATGAAAGTGTTAATGGTGAAGTCCATTTTATTGTTGATGATGTGCACGTTGGTTAACAGGCAGATAAGGTGGAACTAACTCTTATAAGGTTGCATGCTACTATTGATGGAGAGGAATAAGTGAACCTATGTGATATGCATGTGCACGAGGAGGTGCAACAACCGACACCTATTGCTACCATTTTGAAGAATATAAGTTGGGTAGGATAGTTAGTGGGCTAGATATACCTAGAGTCATATTAGAGAAGGCAGGTAACTTAGATTATTCTGTTTGGTGTTTCTTCAGTTGTGTTATTAGACAATGTTGTGTTTGAATTGAGATATTGTTAATTTTCAGATATTAGACAATGTTGTTTTAAATGCATGCTTGTAATGTATGTAACTAACTTGAAGCCATTAGGAAACTTTTGCAATGTAATATAACCTGTTCAAGTTTGTAGCATGAAAAGGACTCATATGGTCCTTTGTGCTATTTTTTTAAGGATTGCATGTGACTGGATTCGTTTATAATGATTTAAACTCCAAGAAATATGTACATATGGTCCAAAGTCTCCTTATATAACTAAGATACTTTTAGTAGGACAAGAATATGTACATGGGGTCCAAACTGTCATTATATAACATTTACTTTTAGTGGCACAAAGAATCAACACATGTGGTCTATTTAATTATGTTTAATTACACTAACAAGAATACACATTGCTTTATGTGCTTCATAATCTATGTACTTTATGTACTTCAAAATCTGATATATGATCTAAATATGGTTAGACAATGCATTACAAACATATCCAAACATGTATACAACCTTCCATTTTCCAAGCCAAAGTTACCGGTCTATTATATTACTTATATAACTATTTACAAAATGCCCGTCTGAAGGGGTCCATGCAGTTTTTTACAACTCTAAATTTTTACAAAAACGTGTTGGGACAGACATATCGAACCCTACTTCCTACCTACCCATTCTACCGTTCCTATTGCTATTGCAGACAGGGATGAACAAAACGCTAACAAATCACCGTATGAATAATACTTCATTAGCACATATCCCTATCTAAAAACCTATACAAACCCTCCAAATACCCCTAATATACCCGTCCCGAGCATCATCCCCATAACTTTAACAAACACACCATAACAATAAAAAACAAACAAAGAACAACATTCTTTAACCTTCCAACCAAACGCTTGACTTCAACAACTTTTTTTTCATACTCAATATTTTAGTTTGCAATCTAGTCTTCATGCAACTTGAGCAAGACCGCCATATCTTCCTTCTGCTATGGTACGACAGCTTCTAGCTCATCTACCTTCGTCTGTAATGACCAATTTGGGTTCGATCCTCCTACGTTTCTAACTTATGTTTCATAGTGCTGGCTGATATACATTACACAAAATGTTTTACATTTTAGGGTTTCAAACCAAGTTACAGTTATGATCGAACAAGATATTGTTGTTTTTTATAACCAACAACCAAATAAGCTGCCAATGACCTCTTGGTCAAGTGGTAAAGGCGTCGCCCTCCCTCTTTGAGGTTGAGGGTTCAAATTTCGCTAGAGACATAGGTGGATTCAGAAGTAGTTTAGGAATAGGAGTAGGATAGATTTGCCGTTCTTAAAAAAAAAAAAAACAACCAAATAAGCTATGATCGAATCAATACACAAAACAACTTTTATCATTTAGGGTTTCAAACATACATATTTGGTCTACATTTCAAGTTTTTATAACATCAATGCAAAATGAGGTATAAATGCTCCATCTTAAAGCGATCACAGTCAACGAAGAAGAATTGAGGTTTTCCAAGGAGCTTGGACAATTCCAAAATCTTTGCCCCGTGTTCGCTAAATCCAAGAGGTTCATTCGGGTAAAAAGATACACTTTATTGTGCTATAGTGACGTTATCCCAATAAAAGAAAACGACTCGTTTTTGGTAGGGCCTAACAATTCAGCAGACCCTTTTCCAACAATTTCTTACGTCCTTATACTAATTATCGAGTCTTAAGATCTATTCCCATACCTTACTATGCCAACTCTTAGTCGGGACTTATTTAACCTTCTTTCCAATGCCAAATCTGCCATGATCTCATGAACACACAAACAAAGATAGCAATAACATCTTGCACCTACAATTAGAACCATAAGTTTTCAACAACCGAAATATTTAAACAATGTCTTTATCTCGATTACATTCCACATAAAAACTAAAACTTTAACATCACTACACAAAGAACACTAGTCATAAAACATTCTACAGATTCCTTCATCGCCCCAAGGCTCAGCTCAACACCATCTGCAGAATCTTTTCAACATAACAGGACCTCCAAATTTTGATTTTAAAACCTGTACAAACTTCCATGACACTAAACTTTGTTCTTGTTGCTTATTAATGTAGGCGTAATAGACACAAGCCCTATTAAAAACAAAGTCCCTATAGAGTGCATGTCATACAAGTCCCCAATCGACCTTAATTCACCAAGTGCAATTCCAGCCTACGAAAACATTAACAAGTTACAATCACAACATTGATAACAAATCTTATAAAGTTTAAAATGATTAAATCAAGAATCAAGAAAATAAATAAAATACCCGAACGGTTACATAAGCTGCTGGAATAAGACCGAGTGAAGTTGCAAGAAAGAAGATATGATATGGCACGTTAACAATCGGCGATGCGACATTGATAAACGTATTTGGTAAAGTTGGTGTCACTCTTAAAAACAGCATGTAATTCAGAAGCCCACTTCGTCTTTTTGCTACCTGGGTAAATTTCAAGAAAATTATCTTGATAAGATGAGAAATTGAGAGATACGAAGTGAAATGATGGAATTGTCGTTACCTGATCTTGGAAGAAAACAAGTTTGTCGGGCCAGAGAGATGAGATTAGTGGTCGGCCGATTAGTTTTGAGAGAAAGTAGCAAGAAGATGCACCGGCGGTGGCGGCAAAGACGACCAAAGCTACACCTTTTAAGACACCGAAAAGGGAACCGGCGAGGAGTGACATGAACACGGTTCCTGGAATCATGAATGTTTGCATGAAGATGTAGACTGTGCAATACCCTACGAGGACCTGCATTGTGTAGTCGCTTGTGTAGCTCTCGAGATGCTCCCTGGAGATTAATCGAAACGGGAATGTATTTAGGGAAACGCAAGAATACACAGACTGGATTTGTGAAAAAACGCCCAAATTTGTTAAATTAAGATGTAAATTGATGATATTTGAAACCCCCAAATGTGATATAGAGCAATCGATGTTAGAAATCATTACAACGGATTGAGATGATAGGATTGAAGTTCACAGGGAACTAGTGAATTCGTAAATTCAGAAATGAAATCGACGGAAAAAATCAAATCTTGGGTAAAACCCAATATCAATAACACAGTAGATCCAGGTTTTGATGGTAATTAAATGAAGGGTAAGTGGGAGATCGAATACCGGAGAACATGAAGATCTTCGATGGTTCTCGGAAGCTTAAGGAAGCTGTAATCGGAATCCGGCAATGTTAGGTAAACTCCAGTGAGACCAACGACGAAGCACAAAACGACGCCGGATGCACCCGCCATTTCGAGAAACGTTAATGGGAATTTTGAGTTTGCTGAATGTTTGATCTTCCCTCCATTCTTATCATCAATTGATCTCATTGAAGTCGAAGAAGAAGAAGATGAAGAAGAAGAAGTCCCAAGCTGTTCGTGTTCCATCGAGTTAGAATCTTCTTCTAGTTTTCTAATTCCAAAACAGAAAAAGTCAATTGAAAGATCGAGAAAGAAAACAAAACGAAGAATATTGAAGATTGTTACAAACCTAAACAATGAGTTGAAGGTAAGAAATCGAAGGGGGGGAAAGAAGAAGAAACCTTCTTCCTGGATTAGCTTTTAAGCCCCTCTTTCTCACTTATACAAAACGTCTCAAGAAAAAATTAATGTAAATATTTTTTCCTATAATTTTAATTTTATTATTACCCTTTACGCTTATATTCTTAATCATATTATATAATTTAATCATTTAATCTAACTAATCTTTCAATTTTTTATTTTAAAGGGATGATAAAAGTAATAAGTATATTACCTTAGATGGGTTGGAAATATATTACATGATTAATGAAATGATAAGAATCTCTTGTTATGTTTTACAATTAATTAATTATTTTTTATGTAAGCATTATTTTAAGAAATTCGTTTACGTGATGAAGATGAGTAGATGACCACTATAATTTGTTTTTTTTTCTTTTGTTTCTTTCCAATTTGAAAAAAGAAAAAAAAAAAAAGCAAATTAATGTGTTGGAGTAATGTTTCCGCTATCCCACTTTGAAAAGCAAATATGAACACGAATTAAGTTATCATTCCATTTGAGTTAATAGCCATATCACATTCTATTTGTGCTTCGATTTTAAGGGTCTTTTTAGAAAGCTTAAATATAATGTATAACTACTTAACATTTTAAAAAGTAATTTTGACAATTCTACAAGATACAAGTGTTAAATATCACCAAGACTCCACCATAACATTAAGTCGACATTGATATAATATTATAATTAGATGCAATTCGAGAAGAGATTTGAAGTTTTCATTTGTTTTATTTGGGAATTAAAATACTTATGAGTAACTTTTAGTCGTTTCGAACACTTTTGGTGTCTTTTTGGATAAAATAAACATATTTAATAAGAGAAACTTGTTACAATGGTCTAACATGAAAAAACAAACTATAACATATATGTAAAATATGACATATATTCATATATCATCTATATATCACTAAAAATACCTCATAATAAGATAAAAAAGAAAAATGTTTGAGGGCATATAACGCCGCTCATGGAAGAATATTCGATAAAACCGAGGTTGGGATGGCCAAGTCATGAGCCATGATGATCCACGTGATGCTAAAATGCTCTAATACCGACAAAATACGCACATGGCCGACATTGAATTTCACATTTTTTGTACTTGTTTAATAAACGTGGTTCCTTCGAATTTAAATCAATTCTTTCATGTGCAACTTTTAACGATAATGTATAATAACGTGTATTTGGTTAGTAATTAACTAATTATAATCTCCGTCTTTATTGCCGTAAACCTGACGACTGATAAGTTATTTCTGAAACAGTTTTATTAATTTAACATGATTTTAGTTGGTTGAAGGATTTCAGAAAAGTTACACGTATAACAATTTTTCCCAAGACAATTACATGTGGTGTCGAGGCCAGAAAAGAATAAACAAGTGTTATGTCACTTGGTTGCATTATATTGATATCAGTACAATGAACAAGAAGGAAAATGACACGATGTTATGATGCAACAAACAACAATGCATGGCTCTGTTGCATTGTGTCTTTTACTTCGTAAATTTCAACTTCATTTTCGGTTTTAAAATGGTTTTGTCGTAAGTTGGGGTAGGTGTGTAAAATACTTGGGTTGAATTAAGAAAACAATTATATGTGATTCATATAAATATCCACATTTTTATAGAATATACCTTACGGCCTTAGAACATTTCAATGTATTAAACCTTTAAGAGCTTAATAGAATGTCAAATAAAAGATAAAAAAAAGTTAGATTAATAAAAATAAAAAGTCCACTATTTCATTAAACTCTTTTTATATAGTTCAATGAGAATTAAATTCTACCTTCCATGTCATTGTCTCTCTTGTATATTAAATAAGTGGTGCTAAATAAACCAACATTAACACATTTTAAATTAATCATTATCTACCCACACACATGTCTCATCAATAGGAGCTAACTTATATTGTTCAAAATTTGTTACAAATAAATCATTAGAGCTCCATATATCGATTTAACACATGAATATAAGAAAATATAAGACTGAAGCATAAGGGTGTTGAAGAAGATTATACCGAGTGTCCTAATATCCAAAATGTGCCTTACATATGTTGTCATAATCGACATACCAAGATGATACCTTGGATTTGCAGTTGAAAATATGTTCTGTAACCGGAAGATTGTTGTCCGGAAGATTGTACAACAGTATACCACAAAATGAATTATGGTTAACTTAACATGACAAAATAAACGGGTAGATGTGGTATTGGAAATATCGACTAGGCGAAGAAAGAAATATAGAACAAAGAACACAAATTATTGGATGGAAACCCTTTCAGTAAAAAACGACAGGTCATAGAAATGGTTATATTAAAATCGATAAATAGTAGGAGAAGGGTCACAACTCGATGGAGAGGAATAGTTATTTAGGATACACTGAAATAGAAAACCTAATAACCTAAATATAAGCTACTGACAAGAATAATAATATCAAGCTAATAAATATCAATACATGGTAACTTGTGTTAGAAATCTGGGTAGAAAATCAGGATCATAAATCCGGATTATTGATAGATCGTGTATATTTATTTTTCATGATTAATAGAAATTTAATTTAAGATACTCTATCAAAGCCCTTTTAATTTTGGTAGAAGGAGAAAGCAATTTACTAAAAATATATTTAGAGTGTACAAATTCGAAAGTGCAAATAATATGGAGTATGACTTTAAATTATACTCACAAAAGGAATAAGGTCGACAAAAAACGATTTTTGGAAGTTACCAACGACTATCAGGGAGTTATAATTATTTTTCATACTTTCCAAAGTGATAGTAGTTACAGTTGAAGATACAAAGACTTCTACTTTGTGGTACCAAAGGCTTGGACACATGAATGAGAAGGGGAGAAGATATCGACATCAAACATCAAGATTCTGAACCTGAAAATTGTAACTTCAGAATTTTGTGAACCTTGTGTCATTGACAAACAGAAAAAAAGGTCACCTTCACTAAGGCGTGACAATATCTAAAGACAGAGAAGCTAGAGCGTGTGCATTTAGATGTTGATGGACTAACTTCGATATCCTCAACATGAGTATTATGTTTACTTTCATAGATGATTCCACGAGGAAAGTGTGAGTTTTATTTATGAAGAATAAATCTAAAGCCTTCACTAACTTCAAGAGGTGGAAGGCTATTAGAGAGCGAGATAAATCTCAAGATTAAATATCTTAAGTCAGATAATAGGGGCGAATACAACACCTGAGAATTTGTTGATTATTGTGTTGAGCATGTAATCTGAATATTGAAGACGGCTCCAGACACGCCTTAACAAAATATAGTGGCAGAGAGGATGAACACTTCACCACCCCTGGTGGTAAAAGGAAGCTTGCTCTTTTATGGGATTTGCCCTTAGCAGCGGGAAAGGAGTCTATCTATCTGCCTAGCTTTGGTCTTTTCTATCATTACTAGACTAAATATAGGGCCCTAAGGGCAAAAGTCATGATAAAAATAAAAAAACGTTGGAAGGAAATATGTGCGAAGGCTTTCCGCGGGTAGAACATTGAATGAAGGGACGAAGAGTATGAAGTTACATGTGGGGTTGTCGAAGATGTTATGGGTAAATGTCGTAAAGACTACATCATACTTGATCAACAAGGGACCCTCAGTCCTCATATGGTAGAAGATTCAAAAAGAGAAATGGCAAGGCCGCGAAAAATCTCCCTTTAGATAATTGAAAGTTGTTGGATGCGTTTCATATATTATGGTTAAGGAAAACGATATATATAAGCTAGAAACAAAGGTGGAGAAGTGCTTCTTTATTGGGTCTGTGTTGGATGGCATGTGGTGACTACTTTTGGAATAACCAAAGTCGAAGACTTATCTGAAGACGAGATGTGACATTTCATCTAGCAAAAAGTATGGTGTTTCACACTAGGACGAAACACATCAAGATGAGATACCACCTTATCACAGAGCTGATATCTGAAGGTATGCTCAACTTGAAGAATATCCCTGGAGCAAAGAATCCTACAGATATTGTTTACCAATGTGGTAACAATGGAGAAGTTGAAGCTATGTATGGCTTCAACTAGCCTTACCCAGAAGTAAGGCAAAGGTGCATGCTAAAGATAATTTGGGTTACACACTTTAGATGATAAGAAAGTTTTTTGATTAGCTGCCAAGTGGGAGATTGTTAAGGTTGTTGGATTAGGTGTCTAAGCCATGACTAATAATTAGTATTTACCTAATTAATAGAAGCACAGTCCATTTGGGTTGCCCTCATGGCTGGAGGTTTGGTAGAAAATTCGGTAGAGAGAAAGGTTGATTTATTATGGGATTAATAAATCAACAGGAATTAAATATATGGTTTATTAATATATTAAAGTGATAATATATTAATTAGAAACTATATTAATTAATTAGGAATTAATCCAGAATTAATTGGATTTAATTTGGGGATTAAATTAATTAATTAAAGGTGCAGGGACTAAAACTGTAATTATTCAATAGTTGAGTAAGTGACAGTGTATCAGTGACCAGTGGATTTCGAAATACATATATGGAAATATATGATTTTCGAAATTAATAATATAGATAAATAGGATTTGAATTATAAGATAAAAGGTTTATCTTATTTGAATTCAAAAAAGGTTTATCTCTAAGGTTTATCAACTGGCCATTTGAAAAGCTATAAATAGGGGTTCCCAGGCACCACTGGAATTCGCCATTCTCATACTCTCTCTCAAGAATTTCGTGACCCTCCTCTCCTCTAGCTTGGGTGTGACTTCCATTTGAGGCAGGATAATTTTGCTGCTCAGCTTCAAGAATTAAAGGTTGGTTTTTCTGTTTTGATCTTTAGTTTCTTTTTCTGGCCTCTAGGTTTTTGTTATATGTTCAATTAGAAGAAAACATAGATCCTTATAGGTTGCATGTGAATTTAGGTTATTTAGTTCATGGTTTGCACAAAACCTTTCAGTGGTATCAGAGCCTGTATTGTTTTCTTGTTGAATTGCTATAACTGTTTTAGGGTTTAAAGCCTATAAACCCTAATATATGTGAAAATCGATTTATAGGATTAGGGTTTTGGAAACCCTAATCCCCCCCCTTGCTAAATTTCGAAAATTCCATTAGGGTTTTAGAAGGTTTTCTATTTTTGGTAACTTTATTTGTTAATTAAATGGATAACCTTAAACCCCATTATTTGAATTCGATTTTTAGGGGGTTTAGGATAGGTTTTAATTAATTTGATTAATTTGGATAAACCTATCTTCATTTGAATTAATTTAATTAATTGTTAATTAAAGGATAATTCAAAAAGGGATTTAATTAATTTTAATTGTCGAAAATTAATAGAAAAATCCAGAAAAATATTTTAAAATGTTTAAAATATTTAGATTTAATTATTTTAATTAATTGGTAATTAAAATTGATTAAATCGAATTTGAGGTTTAATTTAATTTAAAATTTAATTGTTTAAATTTGGTAAAATTAAAAGATAAACCTTGAATATTTTAAAGGGTTTTAAAATACATCTTATATATATTATTAAAAGTTAATACTACATATATATGAGATAAATTTGGTTAGTCAAATCAATAGTAGGCCTCATTCACGAAGCTGGTCTATAAAGTGGGTATAAGGAGACTGCCTATAAAATGGTAGTCTAATGGGTGAACACTCTCACCCACCGCTCGCCTGATCAGTGGAGGGTCGTTAGCCGAACGGTTTTGACAGAACCACTAAATCATTAAAAGTATAATGATCAAAGTACTAGAACCTTTACACAAAATCCCAATCTAGTTACTTTAGGAAAAATGTGAATTTGATGCTAACCCATGAAATTGCACATTGCACTTTATGAAACGTTGGTGGAGCGTGTGTGGTTTACCGGCACACCAACGGGGGTTCATAAAGAGTGGCAATGGGTGTCTCGGGTGTTATCATTGTTGATGGAGCGTGTGTGGTTTACCGGCACATCAATTTGAGATGATAATGGACCCCGAGAGTACCAAGCTAATTTGCATGGTTATTCACACCCGGTTTGTGATCCTCGGCATCCCAGTCACAAACGGTGGGGCATATCCGAGATTAAACATGCTATTGAACAGTTCAATAAATCTCATAAGAAACTAGGAATTCCATTAATAATAAGATTATTTTTCCGCGGTGGAATCGGCTGAATCGTCATTCGCCTACCTTTATAAAATTTGCTTATAGATTACGGCATCCCTCTTCTATGTTGCAAATTGTTATAGTTGGATCCTAGCCTTATTTTATATTGGGTTATTATAAGGACCGACAAGTATCTAATTAAACTTACCTTCTTTTATAGATGTCTTCTGCTGATCAATCCGCTCCCCAATCAAACTCCAGTGTTCCCTCTATCCTCTCACTGTGTTCCAAGGTTCAATTGAACGGGACAAACTACAATGACTGGATTAGAAACATCAAGATGGCTCTGAGGTATGAGAACAAAGAGTATGTTCTCGAGACCGAGCTTGTCGATGTCGACCCCGAAACTGCTACTCCCGAGGAAATTGCCTCGTACCAAAAACATTCTGATGATGCGACCAAAGTGGCCTGCATCATGATTGCCACAATGAACCCCGAATTGCAGAGAATATATGAAGACTACTGGCCCTATGAGATGCACCGTGAGCTTGCGGAAAAGTTCCGTAAGCAAGAGCGCATCGAAAGGTGCGAAGTGGTCAAGGACTTCACGAACAGCAAGCCTAAAGATGGAGAGTCCATCTGTGCCCATGTGCAAAGAATGCAAGGTTACGTGGAGCGGCTTAGAAAGCTTGCGATGCCTGTACCGGAGGAGTTGGCCGTTGACATAGTGCTTAACTCCCTACCGAGTTCTTATGACCAGTTCAGGCTGGCTTATCATTTGAACAACAATCAGGCTAACCTGACTGAGTTGCATCGCATGCTTCGAGTTGCTGAAGACGGGATGAAGGGTAAAAGTGTACCCTCAGTTAACCAGCCCGTCCTAGCCATTGGAAGTGGCAAAGGGAAAAAGAGGAAGGGCCCTCCTAAGCAAAATTGGAGGGAGAAGGTTCAGGTCGGGTCGTCCAGTAACGGCTCGAGAACCAAGTCCTCCCAAATTCCTTGTGTGGCCAACCCCGATGAAGCCAACTGTTTCTACTGCAAAGAGAAGGGCCATTGGAAGAGAAGCTGCCCCAAATACTTGCAGGATGTCAAGGATGGAAAAGTAAAGCCATCGACAGCAGGTATATACACTATCTCTAAAAACTCACCATCTTCTAATTCTTGGGTCCTTGATACAGGATGTGGTTTTCACATTTGTTCTGATCTGCAGGGCCTAAAGGAAAGCAGGGAGGTGGAGCACGGTAGACTGAACTTGATCATGGGCAATAGGAGATCGTCCCCTGTTACCAAGATTGGAGTTTATAGTTTAGTGCTTAGTAGTGAAGTTTGTATAGATTTATTAGATTGTTGCTATTCGCCAGAAATGGCAAGAAATATTATTTCATTTCACGCATTATTCAGACAAGGATTTCATTTTTCTTTTGATAATAATATTGGATCTATTTCTGTTTTCAAAAATGGTATTTTGAATTTTACTGCTTATCCTTGTGATGGTGTGTATGAAACTGTGAAATGTGTTGACAATCTAGGACATAGTGTAAATTATATTGATTCTACTAGTGATGTGGAAAAGGCATGTCTGTGGCATAGTCGGCTCGGGCACATCAGCAAGAAACGCATCGCCCAACTCCAAAAGGATGGAGTGTTGGAATCATTCGACCTCAAATCGGATGATGTATGCGAATCTTGTCTGTTGGGCAAGATGACTAAATCACCTTTCAAAGGGTCTTTTGAAAGAGGTGAAGGTCTATTGGACATCATTCACACGGATGTGTGTGGTCCATTCAGATCAACCACAAAGGATGGCACGCGGTTCTACGTGACTTTTACCGACGATTTTAGTAGATACGGTTATATCTACTTAATCAAGCACAAGTCGGACACCTTTGAAAAGTTCAAAGAGTTTAAGAACGAAGTAGAGAATCAATTAGGCAGGAAGATAAAGATGCTCAGATCCGACAGAGGCGGAGAGTATCTAAGTATCGAGTTCCTAGACTATCTAAAGGAATGCGGAATAGTTTCGCAGTTGACACCTCCCAGGACACCACAGCTGAACGGTGTTGCGGAGAGGCGCAACCGAACCCTGTTGGACATGGTTCGTTCCATGATGAGTCGAGCTTCACTTCCAATTCATTTCTGGGGGCATGCCTTAGAGACTGCCGCCCATATCCTCAATCTTGTCCCAACTAAGAAGGTTGCAAAAACACCTCATGAGATGTGGACGGGGAAAGCTCCCTCGTTGGCACATATCAAGGTCTGGGGTTGTGAGACTTTCGTTAGACGAGAGACTCAAGACAAACTCGCAGACAGAAGCGAAAGGTGTTTCTTCATTGGTTATCCCAAACAGTCCTTTGGATATCTATTCTACAGACCGAGCGAGGACGTGGTCTTTGTAGCTAGACGAGCGGTCTTTCGAGAGAGAGAGCTCGTATTCAAAGAGGACAGTGGGAGTACCATTGATCTGGAAGAAATTCAAGAGTCATCGGATGACGCAACCTTAGGAGAAACTAGCAACCAACATGAGGAAGAAGTTCCTGTTGGTCCGACAGATGTATCCTTACCTCTTAGACGTTCTGGTAGGGTTAGCATGCCACCCGAGTTTTATGGGTTCCATATAACTACGGATGGGGACACGTTTGTCAGTGATATGACACTGATAAATTTGGATGAACCAGCTAACTATCAGGAAGCAGTGGCGGGCCCTGAGTCTGCCAAGTGGAAAGAGGCCATGGATAGCGAGATCAAGTCCATGTATGACAATCAAGTTTGGAACTTGGTTGACAATGTACCGGGTCGAAAGACAGTCGGGTGCAAATGGATCTTCAAGAAGAAGACCGACATGGACGGAAAGGTACACACTTTCAAGGCAAGACTGGTTGCAAAGGGCTTTACTCAAACCCCAGGGGTTGACTATGACGAGACCTTCTCACCAGTAGCTAAGATAAAGTCTATTAGGATTATGCTGGCCATAGCTGCATTTCATGACTATGAAATTTGGCAGATGGACGTCAAAACCGCTTTCCTTAATGGGAAGTTGACTGAGGATGTTTACATGAATCAGCCAGAGGGTTTTGTCGATGCAAAGTATCCTAATAAGGTGTGTAAGCTTGAGAGATCAATCTACGGATTGAAGCAAGCTTCTCGCAGCTGGAATCTTTGTTTCCATGAGAAAGTCAAAGAGTTTGGCTTTTCTAGGAGCGAGGATGAGTCCTGCGTATATGTCAAGGCTAGTGGGAGTATAGTCACTTTTCTGGTGCTGTATGTCGATGACATACTGCTCATGGGAAACGATATTCCAACCTTGCAAGATGTCAAGGCTTGGCTTGGGAAATGTTTCGCCATGAAGGACCTAGGAGAGGCTGCCTATATTCTTGGGATTAGAATATTGAGAGATAGGAAGAAGAGACTAATTGGACTTAGTCAGGGTACATACTTGGAAAAGGTACTAAAGAGGTTTAGTATGGAAAATTCCAAGAAGGGAGAGCTACCTATCCAAAGTAATGCGAAGCTGAGTAAGACTCAAAGTCCGAGTACGGACGAGGAAATAGCTGAGATGAGTCGAGTACCATACGCTTCGGCTGTGGGATCGATCATGTACGCTATGACGTGTACTCGCCCTGACGTGGCCTTTGCCCTGAGCATGGTCAGTCGGTACCAGGGTAACCCTGGAAGGGCGCATTGGATAGCTGTGAAAAATATACTCAAGTATCTGCGAAGGACAAAGAACATGGTGTTAGTCCTCGGTGGCAGTGATACCTTGAGAGTTGAAGGATATACAGATGCCAGCTTTCAGACGGATAGAGACAGTGGTCGGTCTCAGTCAGGCTGGGTATTCCTTTTGAACGGTGGAGCAGTAACTTGGAAAAGTTCCAAGCAAGATACGGTGGCTGATTCTACTTGTGAATCAGAGTATATAGCAGCAAGTGAAGCGTCAAAGGAAGCGGCCTGGCTGAAGAACTTCATCGGTGACCTTGGAGTAGTCCCGAGTATTCAGGAGCCCGTGGAACTGTTCTGCGATAACGAAGGTGCGGTCGCCTTGACAAAGGAACCGCGGGACCATGGAAAGTCCAGGCATATCGACAGAAAGTACCACTACATCAGACATAGGGTAGAAGAAGGTCACCTCCTTGTAAAGAGGGTATCATCGGAAGATAATCCTGCAGATCCCTTGACAAAGGCTCTGAGTAGGATTAAGCATAATCAGCATGCTAGGAGCATAGGATTAAGAGATGATATAAGTTTTAGTAATTAGATAGATTTCGAAACTTGTAACAATATATTGTATTTGACTCTTGTGATTTAATAATAGAGATTTATTATGGTTTACTACTCTTGTCAATACTTTATCATTGTGTTTCATTTTTGCATGTTTTACTTCCTGAATAATTGGATTATTCAAATATCCACAGTCGATTACACTTTAAGGGAGTAAGTGTGAAGTAAGACTGTCATGAATTGGTAATAGATTGTCTAAGGAGTTAGACATTGCAATTGGATTGCTGCACCATTCGTGAGTACTTGGAAATGGAGATTTGAGTATTGGATAAACCCGCGCTCAATAGATTGCTTCATGGATTATATCACGAGCAATATTGAGACGATAATATCTTTTGATCTTTAAGCTAAGGCATATGAGTTATGATTTACTTAGACGGTTGTTCATTGATAATATGAAAACGCATCGGTAACTCGGTGTTATAAAACGTATTGTTGTGAGTGATTTGTCTGGTAAAAGACATAAGTATATGAGTCGAAGTTTATTCGTCCCTTGACCCTAATGGGGAACAGATATCTGTAGGCCTCTCGATGATTTTGAAGTTGACTAAAATGGTTGGCCAACCGGGACTAAATTGGTAGTCTGAGAGTCATATGCAAATCGGAAATCGAGGAACAGTGATTCAGACCAGATTGATTTTATCCATGTCTTGAGTCTGAAAAATATCTTGTTGGACGGAGGATCATCTGATCACTTATCTATGGACAGGACTGATTAGAACAGAGTTTGGCATTGGTTTCTAGGAAGCTACAAGTGCTGGTTAATTAGAGGCTAAATTGGTAATTATAGTCATAGACTTATCCAAGTGGGAGACTGTTGGATTAGGTGTCTAAGCCATGACTAATAATTAGTATTTACCTAATTAATAGAAGCACAGTCCATTTGGGTTGCCCTCATGGCTGGAGGTTTGGTAGAAAATTCGGTAGAGAGAAAGGTTGATTTATTATGGGATTAATAAATCAACAGGAATTAAATATATGGTTTATTAATATATTAAAGTGATAATATATTAATTAGAAACTATATTAATTAATTAGGAATTAATCCAGAATTAATTGGATTTAATTTGGGGATTAAATTAATTAATTAAAGGTGCAGGGACTAAAACTGTAATTATTCAATAGTTGAGTAAGTGACAGTGTATCAGTGACCAGTGGATTTCGAAATACATATATGGAAATATATGATTTTCGAAATTAATAATATAGATAAATAGGATTTGAATTATAAGATAAAAGGTTTATCTTATTTGAATTCAAAAAAGGTTTATCTCTAAGGTTTATCAACTGGCCATTTGAAAAGCTATAAATAGGGGTTCCCAGGCACCACTGGAATTCGCCATTCTCATACTCTCTCTCAAGAATTTCGTGACCCTCCTCTCCTCTAGCTTGGGTGTGACTTCCATTTGAGGCAGGATAATTTTGCTGCTCAGCTTCAAGAATTAAAGGTTGGTTTTTCTGTTTTGATCTTTAGTTTCTTTTTCTGGCCTCTAGGTTTTTGTTATATGTTCAATTAGAAGAAAACATAGATCCTTATAGGTTGCATGTGAATTTAGGTTATTTAGTTCATGGTTTGCACAAAACCTTTCAAAGGTATGAAGTATAATATCAAAGATGGCTAAATTCTAAATGAAGCAGTATAGGCTTCACTTATGGCGTAGTCTAGACCTTTTGGCTGGTGGTGAACTCGATGGTGAGCTTCGACCCAGAGTGAAGAGTGAAGGGCAAAGGAGTAATCTCAAGTAAAGTGAATTGACTTCGGAGAAGCAGTGTCAACAATCAAAGGCAGAAGTGTAGTTTTTGGTCAGGAGTTCCAAAAAGCTGTGTTTGCTACTAAGCTAGTCTATGCTTCAAATTGCTTCTAGTAAGTTGACTCAGTTTTCATGGGAACCAAGTTTGGCTTTGATTTCAAGGGCTATTAGAAGCAGACCTAAACCATATGAATTAGGTCAACCTATCTTATAATATATCTCATTGATTGTAAACCTAGACATATGACATAAGAGTGATTATCAGTCATCATTATCGAGTGCAGTAAATACAAGTTTGTATAATATTCATTATCAATAAAATCTCTCTAGTAGTTTTTCCTGGTGGATGTAATTTTATTACTCTGATTAAGTGAACCACGCTAAATCTCATTGTGTTCTTGTTTAATCTTTTGGTGTTTCGTTTCATTATTGTACTTGGAATTGTCGATATTACATCTTAATTCATAGGGGTGAGCATTTGGTCCTCAGAACCGAGCCCAAGCCCAAGAACCGAGGAACCGGACCCGAGATAAGGAATCGACCATGTTACTTGGTCGGTACTCGGTCCGTATATGTGGCTTAATTCGGTCTTGGTCATTCTCGGTCTTGGTCCTTCTTGGTCTTGGTCCTTCGGTATTGTCGGTTCTTGGGTACGGAACCGACCGAAAATTAAAAGGACATTAAGATTATAATGTAGGCCTTTGAAATTTTTACGCTTGGTCCTGCTCGGATAAAACCCGACCAAACTCGAGCAAACCCATACCCGAACCCAAGACCAAGTCCCATAGTTTGGTCGGTCCTCGGTTCCATTGAATGTCTTCCCTCGGTCTCGGTCCGGCTCGGGTTCGGTCCTGGTCGGGTCGGTTCCAGGACCACGCTCACCCCTATTAATTCATAATAGATATGATGTGATGATGAGAATGTCTTAAACGGGTAATGGAGATTTTCCTTTGTTCAAAAATCACTATTAAACTTATTAAACTGTTTAAAAAAATACATTATGTTACTTTGTCAATTAGATCTTTTTGCTTACTTATAGTAATAGACAGTAGTTTTTTTAATACTTTTTCACAAGTTTAATGTTATAATGTACAATAAAAAAGTTTAATGATATTTTTGAACTTGACAAAATATCGTTGCCCTTCTAAGTCACTTTAATGTTATTCATATTCAAAATTATATAACTTTTACATCATTCGATCATCATCTATATAGTCACCATTATTTCTATGAAACAATTCTTAAATGTAAGCCTATCACTTTGCCAGCCACTTTGACCTTTTCAATTATTCTGTAGAATAGATACAACATAAATGTAAAGTTTAGGAGATGTTTGTTTTTTGTTTAAAAGTTTTTTTGATCACTTATGTCTGCGGATGGGAAGACATTTGGTTCACAAACCGTTTGTTTTTTGGAAGACCGCAAACATTAAAACGTTTGCGCATCCATTTCTCCAATAAGACATTAACCAACGTTTGCAGGCGGGAAAATGTTTCTCGCAGACGTCTTCTAGGCAAAAAAACTTTTTGTTTTGTTTTTATCAGTATTACATAAATATAAAAAGTTAAAACTTGTAAAATAAAATTAACTAATAATTACTCAAGAAGAGTATGTAATTATTATAAAAAACATGTATTAACAATATTGATACAATAATGTTCAGAATATGACTTGTTTTTTTTCTACTTGTTATATTGAATGTGATTAAAAAATAACCGTTTTATGTTATTATTATAAGATTAAGGTACCGTTGTCATTGTTTTCGACATATTATTTCTTTTTTAAGAAAAAAGGCTTGTATTTCGTCAAAAAAATTTACACCAGAAAAAAATTAAAACATTTTATTTAAATTTCAATTTATTTTATCAACATGCACACTTTAAAAAACAAACAATATTTTTCTTACAAACCGCAGATGTTTTATTTGTTAAAAAACAAAACACCACTTTACCAAGGGTCCATTTGTATTATACAACGACTATATGTATTAACATTTACTTGTAATAAAATCATTAACATGTCATTCGCTATGGCTACTTTCGAAAACATTTTAAATGGCATGTATTCCTCGTGTAAACATTATCATAAACATTTCATCATTAAATGGTATTCCTCGTGTCACAAGATTGAATAGGTGGTGGTGACTCAATTAAGCCCGTCGGTGATGATCATATTAACAACACGAAAAAAGCACCATATACAAATAATTAAAGTATTTTTTATTTCGCCATGGTTGAACTAAAATGCAAGGAAATCTGAGTACGGGGTTAAAAATGAAACACTTTCGAGGTTTTGATTTGCAAGAGGCCGCAAGTAATTAGTTGTAAAATAAAATATTTTAAGCAAAATTTTTTGAAAATTTAATTTGGAATAATCATAAAATCACTTTGTAAGATGAAATTGTACACATGTTGTGTACAGATCACTTCCCTTTCGTAAACCCTCGAATGAATTATATGTTTGGTGTGTGAATACGTTATAGAAAACCGGTGTTAGCACTCGAACCGTAAACATGTGGATGAATTAAACGTTAAATTTGTATGAAATATGAATTAATTGTTGAATTAGGATGGGTTCGAACTGTAAAAAAACAGATTATTTTGCATTCAAGGGTGATGTAGGCCTTGGGCCTATTGTATGAATGGCTAGGCCGCCTTAGTGGGCTTTTCCAGATTGCTATTTGGTAATTGGTACTGCAAGAAAACATGCTGTGTAATAACCAATACAAAATTGAAAAAACATAGGTTTTTTTTTTGAAACAACACAAAAGAAATTGGAAAAATATAGGTTTTTCGTGAAATAACCAAAACAAAATTTTAATACCATTTTTCCAAAAGCAGAGACCAACGAGGGTCGTTAGCAGATCCGATGCAACATCCAGTTCCATCCGGATGCACCATACACAGTGTGTGTATGGTGGATCCGAATGGAAGTGGATGCTGCGTTGAATCCGCTAATGACCCTCGTTGGTCCCTGCTTTTGGAAAAAATGGTATTAAAATTTTGTTTTGGTTATTTCAAGGAAAACCTATATTTTTTTCAATTTTTTTGTGTTGTTTTTCTGGCAGCTTAAAAGGTAATTTTCTGATAATTGATAATATGTTTGTGAAAAGACTCATTTTTTTCGAAAAAGTTTCAGATTTAACCACCTTTTACATTTTGACTTATAATTCTTATGCTATTGTTGTTCTTGCTGTTACTTATGGTGTTCTGATGAATTTCAAAATTAAAATTTAAAGAAAATGTTACGTGTTTTGGATCAAATAGAAATGTTATGTCTAATTCTTGTTGGCCAAATGCATATTGAAATCTATTTGCATGCTTAGAGATTTTAGTGATAAAGAACAAAAGTTTTAAGTTGGCACCTCAAAATCAATTTGCATTTTAGATTGCTTTAGAGTCAAATAGAAGTACAAGTCTCGAAACTCCAATCTATGTTTGTAAACTTAATTTCAACTTTCATATTTTCTTCATTAGAAACATTTTCAATCTTAGAAGTAATTTGATTTATAATAATCTCGTTAGATTCTTTTGAGAATCTATCTTTTCACTATCAATAGTCATATCAATAATATGAGAGTCAACAAATTCCTTCGTCATTGCATTATTACTATATCAAATTAGTTGGCACCAAATCTTTAGTTACAAAACATAGAACATTTAGTCTCTAAAGTAGCGGACGTTGAAGTCTATATTAGCAGATGTAAAACTTTTAGTTTCCAAAGCACATATACAATCGAAGCTCTATCTTCATCTATTAAGTACACCATGGAATGAGGCAAAATAAATAAGTTGGTCTAAATGAACAAGTTTGTCAAATATAAGGGTTTTTCGGAAAAAATGTGAGGGTTTATTTCCAAAAGAAAATGCAATTACTGTTAAACATACTAAAGGGTCGACACAAAAAACCGAACAAATGTCAAAGTTTTATAGTAAAATAAAAATTCGGGTTTAAACAGGAAAAAAACCCCACAATGTACAACCTTTTATATAGTTTAAAGAAAATTGCAAAAAGTGGCCCATGTTGTTTGTTGTTTTCTTAGGTCTTCGTCTAGATAATTTCAAAATTGTACGTGTCGCCCTTTTGAGAGGTATTCGTTATGGATTTGATCCTATTAAAATTGAAGTGATTTTTTTTGCCACTTATGCAATTATTTTTTAATTTTCTTTCTAATGAATTGATTTATCCACTCAACACTACCTTCCTACCCCCATCTCACTCTATCCCCTTATTCAAGATCTCTCCCACCCCACCCTTGCCCCACTCTATCGTCTTCATCAGACACACATACACACACATACCCCTTCACCCATTTCCCTTCTCCACCACTAGTTTCCCTAAAAATAAAACACTCGTTGGGGATCCTATAACATATCCACATGATTACAATATCAATTCAAACATATCCCAAATAGATATCAAACACTTGATCCCATAAACACGTGTAAAACCAACAACGAAACAAACAACAAACTAAGATGAAATTTTTTTAATAATGTCTAATAATAAGAGAAACACATACCAAGATATAAGAAATATAAATGGCAAGCAAATAAATTAAAGAGACACGAGCATCTAACATGGTTCCACTATCGACGAGATTGTGTACATCTATAGGGAGAAACATACAACTTGTATGATTAATCAACAATTAAACAGGGGTTAGAATCGCTTACAAATGATTGAAACAAAGATTTAAAACCCTTAATCTTCAAAGAAATCTCCAATGAGGAAGACAAATTACATTAAAAATGACGAATTCATGCCTTAAATTGGCCAAACATCGACTTAGTGCTACTTTATTCGTAGATAAGGCCGCAAAATGAAGTAGTCTTGAAGGGCAAAATTGCTGGATGGAACTAGCAGACATCCTAACATATGAATTAGCAAAAGTTTTTTGATCAACTCAATGCTAGTTTGGTTGCTATATCAAACTAGCAGAAGTCTACATTTATATTTTCTTCCAGCGATGCTCAAAATTTACCAAAAGATTATGAATACGATGCATTGTGTGTGACCAATAAACAACACTCCAAATTAACAACTAACCAAAATTTGTGATGACCCTCATAATGTTGTGTATAGATAACGAAACGCAATATAAAATTACAAAATATATTAACCTACCAACAACCTGAAAGAATTCAAAAATCCATGGAAAACCCAAAGGTAACCCCATAGTCTAATAATAGTATGTCAACTGTCAATAGCACAAATGACACCTGAGCTTCGACACGACCATTACCTGGAATACATTTGCAATATGTCCCAAATGGCCTTAGGCAAACAAATGACATACCTTTTGAAACTATTTTGATTAATCTCAAACCAATCCTATATGTGTAAGGAAGCATCTCTCCCTTGAATATGTTTCAGTCCATATGTCGTATTGCAAAATACCTTTGGGTACCAATACGCTCAAACAAACTTGGATGATCTCCAAACTATTCTGAAGAACCATCCCATATGAATCTTCTTTAGTAATAGCAAAACTTTTTAACGTATAGATGAATCTGAAAATAATTACAAGATGTGGTCTTATTTTTGTTTTTGAACTAAGTGACGAACAGAACACCAACAATAATGAACTACATTTGTCAAGTGTACTCCACTACCATCCAAACTGAATACGAAACCCAAACATCACTAAGAAGTATTCATTAAGCATAAAAAAAAAAAATCCTTGGTGCATCAAGTCAACCAAGGAATTTCTTACATGACAACGATCAAGCAACCAAGGAGTGCAACCTCGAGTAAAACCTAGTTGTTGTCCCACATAAGATGAATACAATTCTCGATGGTTGTCTAACAAATAATTATCAAAATGACACATGCATATTCATTATAACTGATAAAATTATGCATAATCTAACCGCCTTTAGATAAGAATCTATAAAACTGGAGTTCCCTGTAAGCACCTCAAAAATCCCCATCACAATGTAACAAATGCATCCTGTTGGATATACATAAACATGTCAGCGACACCAACAAGTTGTGCCAAAATGGCCTTGTGCTAACCACAACATTGCACATTCTAACAATACACTTGTAGATAAATAATACTTAGCTTAAAGGACTATATTTGAATTAGAGATGTAACACCAAAACATAAACCTACTGATATACGGAGTGGGTGAACAATCATGGCATAATCCAATCTATACCGATTTAGAACTTATACCATTATATAGAAAAAAAATGCATCAACTTTAATGCAGTTAGCTTCTTGACTTGAGAAAGAACATCTCCAAGATTCACTATGCTTCACTATATCAATTTAGATTAACTAGCTTCAAATGATCAATACGAATATCCATTAGAAGTAAACAAATAATACCAACTGCGTATAAGAGGCAATAAGTGTAGTCACCAAATAAACATGTAGTATAATATGAAATAATCCTTCATGTAACAATAAAAGCCACGAAATCCTCCAAAGCTCCAATACACAATTGTTGTGATAATTCCCCAAACCTCAAGACGACTCAAAATTTTCAAACGGATGCTAAATCTCACCCCCAAAACCCTTTACAATGGTCTTCACACCAAAATATTACAAAACCCCACAACGAGCCATAGAAATGACAAACCAAAGTGAATATCCAAATGGCGACGAGCCAAGTCATGTATCATCCATCATCTAAAGCTAAGAAGACCCAAACCATAGTCAATGGAGGTGGTTCTAAATGATGGTAGCCAAAAAAAGAAACGGTTACTCCAAATACAAAACAAATAAACACGATTGAACATCCTCATCGTAGCTTTAAAGCAAAATGGATCCTTATGGACAATACCTAAAAGCATAATCAAATAATGATTATAGCCTATGGATGCAAGAAAACAATTTCAAATACCTCAAGAAAAATTCCAAATGCCAAGAAGTAGAAACACGAGCAATACTCCAATATGCCCCACTTTAATTCCAAAGCTACTCTACCCAATACACACACTTAGACATATCAGGACGTGAACAAAGAATCAGTACTCCAACAAATGAAATTGGAAGGCAGAAATAGAACAAGCATCGAAACTCCAAATGGATTCTTATAAAATTAATGGTGAGATCGTAAGATCTCCAAGCACTTCCAAAAGAAGAAACCTATGTACAAATAAAATGTTCCTCCTAGAAAACCAAGCTCACTCAGAGATACCACATGAATCCAACTTGTCTATGTTAAGTATGGCGAGTAAAAACTTGACACCAAACATGCACAAGTTCTGAATATATATATATATATATATATATATATATATATATATATATATATATATATATATATATATACTTAGGATCTTTTGAGAACCAACTTCACCCCGAGAACCCGAGAACTCCCAAACCGATATTTTTTTCAAAAAACCGACCACATAGGCCTCTAAAACGCTCAAATAGGTGCTGGGGCGCTGAAAAACATTTCCGAAAAACGACTTTTTTTTTTTTGAAAAAAATTTGCACATGTGAAAAAAAAAACTTTGCACATGTGCAAAGTTTTTTATACGTACATTTTTTTCAAGTTTTTTTTATGGATGTCTTTCTAACATATATTTAAGGCGTTCTGTAAAAAAAATTTCAAAAAAAGTGTACGTATAAAAAAGTTTGCACATGTGCAAACTTTTTTTTTTGCACATGTGCACAGTTTTTTTTTAAAAAAAAAGTCGTTTTTTTTCGGAATTTTTTTTCGAAAATGCTTAAAAGTGTGCGTTTTAGAGGCCTATGGGGTCGGTTTTTTGAAAAAAAATCGGTTTGGGAGTTCTCGGGTTCTCGGGGGAATAAGATCATTCATAGTTGGATGAACATGAACTAATCCCATAATAAGCAACAACTATGACAACAGTAACCCCAAAACTCAATCGAGTCCAAGAATACTCTACACACTCCTAATGGCCGTAGAGCCCATATGTGTTGCGATGAAAAAGAACGAGTACCTCTAATGAGGGAACTCCATATCCCAAATATTCGCTGCTACAATCCGAACAAAACAGTATGCATCTCAAGATCACAGTTGTATTAACACACACAAATATCAAAATAGCTCTTTGATTATAACCGGGAAATATAACTCAAAAAACCCGATCTCTGTGTTTCTCACAATCTGTGTGTTTTCATAGCTCGATTATACAGGTTTTATATAACTAGAAAGCGTTAAAGGTACAGACAAATTGAATCTGCACATTCCAATTTGTCTGGCATTATCTATTGATTGAACAGGAACCCCATTAAGGACTTAGGATTCCAACAATCACCCCCGAATCTCTAAGTCCTTCTAGAGACATCCTCGTGATTTTGACAGATCTTTTTTCAGGTTTCGTTTTGAGTCTAAATACGAATTGGGCTTATTTCTGGACTGGTTTCTAAAAGAATTAGGCTTGGTTTTATTTGGGCTGAACCAATAACCAACCGACCCGGATCCACCCGACCCGGATCCACTGGATCCATTAAAACCCATCGGCTTCTTCTTTCTTCCCCAAACCAACCCTTCGCGTCTGTTCCTTCTCTCCCGATCGATACCGCCTCCAACCTTCTCCTCTCGATCCGCCGTTCCCTCCGCCTCCTTGAATCGAACTGCCGCCGCTGCTACTCGACCCACCGCCGGCACCACTGGATCGGGTTCTTCGCTAACTCTTCCGCCGCCTCCCCTTCTCGAGCCGCCGGCGTTCCCGACCGAACCACCGCCTGCATCTCCTCTCGAGTAGCCGGCGCTTCTGCTTCTGCCTTCACGATCGGTAGTTCCTCCGTCGCCAACTCCCTTCGAACCGTCGGCGCCGGTCCATCCGCAACCACCGTCTTCCTCCCTTACCAGAGACGAGCAAGCATCGCTCCACGCCCCTTCGGGTTTCGATCCGCCGTCTCTGTTAGATCGAGTGAACAACACTCGCTGCTGTTCGTCTCTTCCAATTTCTCCATCCGACATGATGAATCAGGTAAGGATTTGATTTTCACAGCCTTCTGATCTTGGCTCTGATACCAATTCAAGATCACAGTTGTATTAACACACACAAATATCAAAATAGCTCTTTGATTATAACCGGGAAATATAACTCAAAAAACCCGATCTCTGTGTTTCTCACAATCTGTGTGTTTTCATAGCTCGATTATACAGGTTTTATATAACTAGAAAGCGTTAAAGGTACAGACAAATTGAATCTGCACATTCCAATTTGTCTGGCATTATCTATTGATTGAACAGGAACTCCATTAAGGACTTAGGATTCCAACAGCATCAAGTTCATTAAATACAAACAAATCTCGAGCAACTACAAAGCAATTAGCCATCAGCACCAACACAATTAAACACCGACAAAAAACCCACTATTAAAGAAGATGCCACAAATAAAAGATGTCACAAATAAAACTTATAAAGTTGCAAGACATTTCTAATACTGCGCTTTTAAAGTTTGTCATCTTTTTTGATATTTTTCGTCCGACTTTTTCTTGTTATTTCCGATTTGGTTTTTTGTTTGTTTATTTTACTATTTGTTTTTTCTTGTTATTTTGATTTGCATTTTTTCGTTTACTTTTGTTTTAAATGGTTTCTTGTTGTTCGTTGTTTTTTTTTTTTTTTTTTTTTTTTGAATTTAAACATGGTCTTATTGATTTTTAGAACATGATGATTTTCAAAGATGATAATGGTGGTAGTGGTAAACTGGTAATGACCTTGGTATGGTTGATGATAATTTAATTTAATTTAATTCTATTTAGATAATAAAAACAAATTTTATCTTGAATAATTCAAAAAAAAAAAAAAGAGAAATTGTATTGGTTCCTAATTTTTGTTCCTAACTTTATTCCTAACCATTTGAAATAATGACAAGTGGATTAAAATATTATTAATTTTATTAAACTTTACACTTGTCATCTTTTCAAATGGTTAGGAATAAAGTTAGGAACAAAAACTAGGAACCAATACAATTTTTCAAAAAAAAAAACAATCTTTCTTTTGTATACAGGCTATAGACTTCTGGTCCAAATATTATTACGTACATAATCAATCTTCTTTATATAGGCTATATGCTATAGACTTTTTATATAGGCTATATGCAATAGACTTTACCTTTTTCAAAAACAAACACCCTGCAGAACCACTTTTACTTTTGAAACTTGTCAACTGATCCCTTGGCTTACGAACCGATAAATTCAGGTAATTTGTTAAGTTTTTGACCCGAGATATGGCCACAATTGTTCTTGGTTCTTACATGGCATATAACAATTTTATGTTAAGGATCAACTACATCTTTGGAAACTTCCCGTTAATGTTTTAAGCCGAGATCTTCATAAAAGTTTTATGAGCGGTAGGCGTCCTAATAATTAACCTTTCAGACGTACGGCACTTTGGTAAATTGGAGACTTAACATAGCAGCACATTGAAACTTGATGTTCGTTTACTTCATTTATTTAACTATTGTTTGCTCTTGGTAATTTACACCATCTATTTCCAACTATTTTATGCAGAAGCCATTGCCTTTTATCCTATTCCTAAATCAACACCTACTCAAATGGGACAAAACATTTATACAGACATGATTCTTTATGTGGTTTGTGCCATAAGTTCCGCATAGTAAGCCAAAGAATACTCCTATTATCTGCAACGATCTTGGTCTATACCTTCTTAGACCAAGAGGAGCCGTTAACCCGCATCATGCAGGCTGTGACATGGCACCTTAACCCCGCGCCGGTACACCGCTCCGGTTGGGTGGGTGACCGTGGGGTGTGGTTTGGGAAGGGGTTGTGAAGCCGCACGGTGTTACACACTCTCCACACACATAAACATATATAGATACACATATTTGTATATATATAACTGGGTGATAGTGAGGGTATACTATTTCCAAGAATTTAAAGGATAAGGGGTTAGTGAGGGTAAAATGAGGTGGCTCCTACGTGACACCAAAACCCCTTGGGGTGAGTGGTTACCACTCCCCTTGGTCTTATAATTAACTAACGATAATCAGTGCAAAATATCTGTTTCACTTTTGAACACTTATTTGTTAGAAACAGTAAACAAAATCCATGTTGGATATGGGTTTCTAAATCTTTGGAAGCTATATACGAAAACTGTTGGTAGGTGTTATAGGTGAAATTATAATACGAGAGAAGGATAGTTTTGACTAGAAACAAGCGTCCACTACACATAGATCTTTGTAAATGGATATATCAAATGAGGTCACAATATAAGATTTGGTAAAAGTTTGGTTGATATTTGTTTTTATATATTTATTGAACGGAGGTAACGTGGTTTACCATTCTACAAACCACTATGTTCCCTAATGATATAATATAATGGATATATCTGATATAATAACGGTTTAGTAAATATAATAAATGTTTTTTTATCCATTTCATTAGTTTAGTGAAGTGTGTATGCATTTTTCTTAACTGGATTTGTTACTAATCCTGGGGATTTCACTTTGTAATTATCCGTAATTAAAGGTTATATATTTTCTTATAACTAAATCATAGTTAGCCAGGTTATTAATCTAATATATTATTTTTAGGCTTTATTCATCAATTGAATATCCAATCAAAGACTACACAGTCCTTTAATTTGGGCACTTCGACTTCTTAATCTTCGATCAACTGGTCATCGTATACGAGTGCTAACAGGATTTACATTACAAAGTCTATAGAACTCTTAAGTTCAAACAAAAATAGAACTTATATTAAGTTTCTCATTGTCCAAGACCTTGTATGTCGGTTTCTTTTCATGGTTATTCAGCACGTCGGCAACAACATACCCCATATTACTGATTGAGCTTTGATCTCCGTAGAGTCAAATATTTTCCATTTTGGCATTATCATTACCAGTTATTAAGTTGAGATAATCAAAAGATATTGAATTCAAATCTTATAAACAAATGGTCAAAACTTTCAACCTTTATGATGGCTGCCCGAGATAAGGGAACTACGAACGTCCAGATGATTGAAATTGCATGGCTCAGCTAGCTAATATAATAAAATAAACAATAAAAAAAGAACAACCGCAAACTCCAAGAAGGTTGCTAAGCAACTTCCTTTCCTTCGTTTCTTGCACAAATTCAGCACCTTTATTAAAAAACGACAGACCAAATACAATTCGTTTTTTCATACGTCACTCCTCGCATATAAGAACCACAAAGGCTCGACCGATTTGCACAAGTTCTCTCTCACCCATGCAAAATTAAGATGGGTAGACCTCCGTGTTGTAGTGAGAGTAGCGACTTGAAGAAGGGACCATGGACTCCAGAAGAGGATGAAATTCTTAGGGCTTACATTCAGAAACACGGCCATGAAAGCTGGCGAGCACTACCTAAGCGTGCTGGTTTGAACAGGTGTGGAAAGAGTTGCAGGTTGAGATGGATTAACTATCTTAGGCCCGATATCAAGAGAGGAAACTTTTCAGAAGATGAAGAAAATCTCATCGTTAACCTCCACTCCACTCTTGGAAACAAGTAAGTTTTCCACTTTTTTTAACGTCCAACAAGTCAAAACCTAGAACTTTTGGAATTTATATCTAATTGAAATTTGAAACACATTACAGGTGGTCTAGAATTGCTTCACAACTTCCCGGAAGGACCGATAATGAAATCAAGAATTTCTGGAACACCCACCTCAGAAAGAAGCTTCTCAAGGCAGGAATCGACCCCAAAACACATAATCCGGTTCCTAATATAAATTTCCTTCTCGACACTATTTCCCAGTTAACCGTTAAGGTCCCAACTATAATGAGCCCATGGATCAACAGTGCACTTCAACTAACCAACATTAATGATCAACTTTTGCATAATATATTGCAATTTGTAAACATGACCCCCGTACCAAAACCAACTTTCTTGGAATCACAGTGTAATATGGAAGAAATGGTAAACCAGTATGCGGTGAATCATTCTGAAGATTGGATGGAGTATGTAAACAAGGTTGCTTTGCAACCACATAGTGAATGTGATTCAGTTGGTGCAAGCTTAATGGGGAGCTATGGAGATGGACTTGAGGTTCGTGAAACATTTACTGATGTTAAAAGCATGAGTGATGACTTCTTTATGGCAACTCAACTTCCTAATTTGCTCCCAATGTCTCCGGAAGAACCCATGAACATAAAAAATTCATCAGAATCTAACGCGTTTCAAGCTGGGTTTGATGATTATTATGAATCTCTTTTGAAGATTTAGCAATAGAGGACACCGGATTCTTGTAATATGCATGATTCAATAACGTTTGAACCGATTCCATTATTGTTTGATTATTCAAGTTAAGTTTCTATGTATGAATAGTTCAATACGGTTGGAGCAATGTATATACATGTATAAGTTGATGCTTATGTTGGTATGTGGTCTTGATGGTCATTACATATGTAACGAGAGAAGTAGATTTGGTTAGATGAAGTGAAGATCGGTTGCTTGTAAAACATAAATGTGTTTGTTGAGCTTTTGGCAACTAATTAATCCCATCCATGAAAATGACTTCTTTCGTCTTATTCTATGTTCTTATATTCTTGCATATTTTTTTGATTTTTAAACCGTTCACATTTTAAGTTATTCCCCATAAAAAAATATCTTCCGGCCATCTGCAATACATAAAAGAAATATCTTCCGGCCATCTACAATACATTAAGCTTGTCACATCATTTCACTTTTATATAACATTACTATTTAAGAGTGTTGTAAAACTCGGCATACTCGAAATCAGGTATTGTACGAGGCGCTTTTATTGGAATCAACCAAAAATACTCGGACTCTATCAGAATCGGTCAAGCTCGGTATTACTCGATCAAACTCGATGCTACTCGGGCAACATCAGTGCAACTCCGTCAAGATTGGAATCGGCCAAACTCGGAAAAACTCGAGAATTTTAATCTTTTTAAAAGAAATAATCACAATTTTTTTATAATTAGTTTAAAACATATCATATTTTGATTTTGTTTAATTCAAATCAAATTTGATGCAACTATGACTATATTCATTATTTTAGTATGTATAATCATATAATATGTACGCATTTACCCTATCCGAGTACTCCCCGCTAAAGACCGAATACTTGCTACTCGCTAGTCGACCAACCTGGCACCGCCTAACAACTTTTGCAACATTGCTATTTAATTCTACAATGTATGAACTCTACAAAAGTTCAATCTAAATATTTGGTTTAATAACATAAAAACTATTGTAGTTTAGCCAAAATCTGGTTTAAGCACTGTATTTTTTTTGTTCTAAAAAAACCACTCATACTTTCAAAAAAAAATTCATAAAAACCACTCATATTTTCAAAAAGATCAATTGCAACCACTATAACAAATAAAAATCATGATTGTATAACGTAAATTCAGAGCACTCATTACCTTTGTCGCATTCAAAATTCAATAGATTCAGTTGGACATCCTACGTACTCACAACGTGGCTGAAGAGCTGCATTTACAAAGACAATATTTACATGCAGACAACTTTATATATAATTTTCACTGCAATGACGCTCCAATATTTGTTTTAAATGTCGATATAGAACTTTTCACATAATCTTTCGATTAAAATAATATTTAAAGTTATAAAATGAAAAGAATAGTGGTCACTATGAATTTTTTGAAAGTATAAGTGGTTTTATGGAACAGAAAGAAATATATAGTGGTTAAATCAGAATTTTGACCAAAGTACAGCGATTTTTATGTTATTACCCTAGATATTTCTTTAAAAATAATTTATTTGTTAACCATTCTGTTAAAAAGTTTTTATTCGTATTGAACAATTCAATGAACACTGAACTTCATATTCACCGACACCAACATGGTATCACACCGTGTTTGAGTTGATTCATTGAATGTCAACCAAACATTCTATCTCATTTAATCATTCCATTAAACTACATATCATCTGAATATAATTAAAGAAAAAATGAGAATGACCAACAACAATTGTAATTTGTGAACTAAAATTGTATTTCACTTCAATTCCTCAAACAATAGTGAAGTTACATTCTTCATCAATTGCTATAGTTAAAACTCAAAAATCAACATGATACACTTCAGTCATGTTTGGATAGAACAAGCCAAAATGTTGTTCGACCCCGGGTTCCTTTTGGTTCTCGTTAAAAAGTGCAAAAACATATGTCTCCACATTCTTATTGGGCTTCTTTGGCGTACCAGAACCACGAACGTGTCTCACAAGATTCTGATTATAGGTCCGAGCCAGTTCAGTCGTAGTGAAATTACCGTTCCCTTGTGACGGCCACCCACTCTCACAAATCACCACCTCAACACCACCTGCACCAATCTTTTCCAACGCCGAGTAAACCGCATCAACCATGGCATCGAACATATTCTTATACCCCAACTTTCCATCCCACACTACAACATCAGGAGATGTGAATAACACAAACGGTAATGGAATTGAACTAGGTTCATGGGCGTAAGCAAAGTAAGGGTATGCCGTGATCAAAAGAGGGAAATGATTTTGTGCCAAGAAACCTGCGATCTGTTGCATTGCTGGCTTTACATCACCTGAAAAATCTCCTTTTGAAGGAGGAGATGAACTTGCTAGTGAGTTCATCGGGACGGCTGTACTCACCGGAATTTGACCAAGATTGAAGGATTTTAAAGCTGTGTTGATATTCTGGATCGCCGGGAACACCAAAGACGTCATACCACCAGGGATTACTTCATTACCAACAGATATGCAACGAAATCTGATCGTTTTTGCGTATGGTACAATTTTGGTTTGTACCCATGTTTTTGCAAAGTTGATGCCTCTAAAAGCAGGTATATCTTGATTGATGGTTCCAATGATCACTTCGATTCCTGAGTTTTGTAGAGCGTTAAGAACGTTGACGTCGGGGCTAAATAGACGAATTCGTGTTATGTGTCTTGACTTTAAGAGGGATACGACTTGGGATGGTGGAGGGAGGTTGTTTCCCAATAATCCGTAATTAATTCCAACACCACCGCCATCTGGGAATAAAAAGAGATGTTATAAAACATATTTAGAAAATTAGAAAAGTAGAATGATTTTAGATCTAGATAATGAAGATCGATGAGCACATTACCTGCAAGAACGAGGACATGAATTATAAGAACACACAAGATGCTTATTGAAGGAAAAAATGAAGCCATTTCGAAGATAGTTTTCCTTTAGAATTTGCAAGAAAAGCTATGTTAGAATTTAATTTATATATTGTAAAATTGGAGATGAGCTCTCGTATGTATGGCTGCATGTAGAAGATGACGATGAAATTAATTACACATTTGTTGAACATTAAAATATATAATACAAAGGAAATTAATTGGGTTGTAATACATTGTAATATTATTGTTATATTATTGATAAATAAATAGGAAATTTGGATCGAATTTAATAAGAACTTATTTTTAAAACAATTATTATAAAAAAGGCGTAAAATTACGGAAATAGTATTGGGTTTTTATGTAGGGTAAATTGCATAAAAGTCACTAACTTTTCCAATTTTCTCGATTTTGACACTGTATTTTTAGTTTTTGCAATTAAGTCATTATGTTTTCAGAAAATTGTAATTAAGTCATTATGTTTTCCAAAAAGTTGCGAAAATGACCATATGACAGGATGGCAACAGGTTACCAGATCATATGGTCAAATTTGCAATTTTTCAGAAAATATAATGCTTAATAGCAAAAATAAAACATAGTGTCAAAATCAAAAAATCTGGAAAAGTTAGCGAATTTTATGCGATTTACCCTATGCAATTTATATAACTTAATCACTTTAGATGCCTCATACGTGTCCAAAAAATTAAATTTGTTGTATTAGGTAATTTATAATTGTATTCTGTTTTGGAACGATAACATGACAATTCCACGGCCAATATTGTTGCTGAAGATTCACATGAAAACATTAAAATAATTTTATTAAATAATAACCAAGTTTTGCTTTTGTATCATTGTAAAATTCTATTTTATTTTTGTACATTTATATAAATCAATGAACGAACATCAATATAGATTTTTATAACCATCATATAAAGACATTGTTTACATAACCAATTACCCAATAGGATATTCACACTGAGGGCATGTAAGTTAGTTGTTATTCGTATGCATTTATCCTAAATATTTTTGAAATTCCATTTTTAGGACAATAAATTTGATTACTTTGAATGGAAAAACAAGGTAACAACAAATTTATTTTTTGGACACCTATAGGGCATGTAAAGTAATTAAGTTATATAAATTGCATAGGGTAAATCGCATAAAATTCGCTAACTTTTCCAGATTTTTTGATTTTGACTCTATGTTTTATTTTTGCTATTAAGTCATTATGTTTTCTAAAAAATTGCAAATTTGACCATATGACCTGGTAACCTGTTGCCATCCTGTCATATGGTCATTTTCGCAACAGGGGTAATAGCTACAAGAAAACAGGGGTAATAGCTACCAAAAATAGTGACCAACCAAATTCCGTCAGTAATTAGCTACGGCTTTCTTACGGAAAAATGACGAAATTTCCAACCCTAATTCACCTACGAAATACCGACGGTTTAGTGACGAAAATAAACGTGGTAGGTAATCCGTCACACGTAAACAACCGATAACCAACCGAATAGTGACCATAACGTTATTTGGTAGGTATTCTGTAGGAGTTTCCTACGGAATAGTGACCGACTTTTTTATTTTTTTAAATTTTCAAGGCCTAAACTTTGTTTTTTATGCTTCATTTTTTTAACATTTTTATTATACATCAATTACTTCATTTTCTCCAAATTGTACACAATATTTATATATGTACAAACGTACACGTTCAAAGTTAATTACTCGTTTATTCCTTTAATATTATAATTTGTATAACTACACATTGTTTTTAATAGAGCGACACCCATAGGCACATATACACATGTACATACACACACACGTACCATCGGGATGTTTATTCCTTAGAAGAAAACCCAAAACCAACTCGTTCCTTAGTTTATTGTTCTTATTCTACTATCGTTTTTCCCCATCGAGTTGTGCAAATGTTTGTTTCTTTATAGATATTATGTATAATTAGGGAAAAATGAAGTATCTAATATATAATATAGATGTTGAAAAAAATGAAGCTAAAACAACGCCAATTAGTTCTCGAAAACTAAAAAATAAAAAAGTTTGGTAGGTAATCCGTCAAACAAGAACAACCGATTACCAACCGTATAGTGACCGATAGCGTTAGTTGGTAGGTATTCTGTAGGAGTTGCCTACGGAATAGTGACCGACTTTTTTATTTTTTTAATTTTTCGAGGACTAAACATTGTTGTTTATGCTTCATTTTTTTAAACATTTTTATTATACATCAATTACTTCATTTTCTCCAAATTGTACACGATATTTATATATGTACAAACGTACACGTTCAAAGTTAATTACTCGTTTATTCCTTTAATGTTATAATTTGTATAACTACATATTTTTTTAATAGAGCGACACACGTAGACACATATACACATGTACATACACACACACGTACCATCGAGATGTTTATTCCTTAGAAGAAAACCCAAAACCAACTCGTTCCTTAGTTTCTTGTTCTTATTCTACTATCGTTTCTCCCCATCGAGTTGTGCAAATGTTTGTTTCTTTATAGATATTATGTATAATTATGGAAAAATGAAGTATCTAATATATAATATAGATGTTGAAAAAATGAAGCTAAAACAACGCCAATTAGTTCTCGAAAACTAAAAAATAAAAAAGTTTGGTAGGTAATCCGTCAAACAAGAACAACTGATTACCAACCGTATAGTGACCGATAGCGTTAGTTGGTAGGTATTCTGTCGGAGTTGCCTACGGAATAGTGACCGACTTTTTTATTTTTTTAATTTTTCTCCAAATTGTACATAATATTTATATACGTACAAATGAATAGATCTTAAATGGATATAATACGTACAAATGAGTAGATCTTATATATGTACATTTTCATTATACATTAATCTTTATATAATATTAATAAATATAATTAGTATATAATTATTCAAAGAATGAGTAGATCTTAAATAGATTTTAAAAAGAAATAAATTGAATGTGGTAAATTCAAGCTACTGGTTTCATACGTTTTTATTTCCTGAATACGCACAATACATGATTTAATTATTTTAAAGTTACTACCAAATACCTACCAGGGTTTTATTTCCTACCGAATACCCACTATACCAATAAAAATAAGGGTTTAGAAAAACAAGGGTTTCCGCCTAACGGGCTAAACCTCATGAGACGAAAAAAACCCCCAATATAAAGTGCGCGAATATATTTCACAAAAATTTAAACAACTTATTTGTTCCCCCCTTATTTTCTTTTCTCACGCATTCTATTCACTCCTTCGTCTATCCAGACTCGAAGCTTCTGCCTCCTTCCTCCCGTTTCTCCTTCCTGCGCTATCGGGCACTCCTTCTGCCATCGCCGACCTACCTCGTTCCAGTCCGGTGCGTTGATAGATCTAACGCCACCGTTGATTATCTCTCCACTGTCGATTGTCGTTCCAGCGAGCCACCCTTGTCGATAGGTTTCCGATCGAGTGTACCTTCGTCGATAGGTTCCCGATCCAGAGCGCCGCCGTCGAGTGTGGTTAATCCCTCAACCAATCCGTCTTAGTCTGTACAATGGACGTAAGTGTTTACTGAAAATTTATCATCTGATTGAAGCATTCGGGTTTTAGTTTTGCATTGAAGATTTCTAGGGTTTGATTTTCTATGATTTCAGTCGATTATTCTTATACATCCAATTACTGTAAGGCTGCATGGGTGTTGTGCGGAATCCAACCACCTCCTTGTTTATGTTTGTAATAAATCGATTCTGGGTTGCCGTTTTATCTCACCTGTGTGTGATGCTGCTTCGAGTAATCCCCCACAGGTTTTACCTCAGCCTTTGGAAATTTCTGCCCCAACAGTGCCCGCTCTTCCTGAGAATGTTGTGATCCCTCTCCCAAATCCTGGTGCTATGCAGAGTGACCCTAAACCTGTCGATTCCCTGCCCCAACCCCTCTCTAAGAACCTTACTTTCTTCAAGTTCAGTTCGTGATAGATGGAATAAATTTGGCTTAACTGATATTCTTATGAATAACCAAAAAATCTTCTTCTTCAAGTTCAGTTCTAAGCAGGGTTTAAATCAAGTCATGGAGGAGAGTGGGTTAAAATTCCAATAAAATTCCAGTGTGGGTTAAAACTATTTGTTTTTCAAATTTCCATGTTGGAAAACCTTTTGATTATTTTCATTTCATTAGAATCATTTCTCATTTATTAATTTTCACAGCATGCAGGTTTGGAGCTCCTGGATATGATGGCTGTCTAAAAAGATAGCATGTAAAGAGTATTCTTTCTTATTAGAATTGAAAGAACAAAATTATATACAATTATATGTTACTGTTATACAAATATTTTACCTATTAAGAATAAGATATAAAGATGAAACTCCTTAATTAATCCAATGTAAATATTTCTGCTGGTTTTTATAGCTTACATGGGATCCCTCCCGGAAGGTGAATATCCACCTTCATCGCATCACTATGATATTTTAAAACAAATCGCCAACCCCAGGGTATATCTCTGAATTACATATTTATATTAAAACATATGTTTTTTTGTTAACGATCTTTAAATGTGACCAGGTTTACAAGCAAATCACTGATAAGGAGCTGCCTATCTCTCCCAAGAAGAACAACAAAAGTTGGCCGGTATGTTTAAATGACCAAATAGTTCTCTTTTGTTTTCAATTAGATTCATGAAACAAAAATACAGAGCCTCTTCATTTTGTGCATTTAGAGTGTGTTTGTACTTTGTACGTGTACTTTTAAAAGAATCAAAATTTCATTAAACAAACAAACAAAAATTGAGATACATGAGAAATGGTTAGACTAACCGATTTTGACAGGTTATGGTGTTCACGTGCATCCACATGATCCCTATTCAAAGTTTTATTTATTTTATTATTTGAATGTTGATGTGTATATTACTTGGGTATATGATTTTAGAAGATGAAAATAATAAAAACTCAACATGTGGGTGTCATGTCAACACCATGTGGATGCCACGTTAAAGCCACATCAGCAGGTTAACCGGTCAAAGTGGTCAAATCTTGACAGAGTTACTTGATTGGAACAAATTAAAAAGTTTAACGACATGGGATTTTTATAGTGAAATGGAGCTAAAAAGAAATCATTTTATTTATTTATTTTGTTTTTTAGGGGAGGATTTAAGTGACTTGGCAGTGGAATATTCAATATGTCCATGAAAGGAAGAAGATGGTATGATTGGTTGGGTGAGAAAGGGGCAAATGGTACAAAACTCAACTTATTTATTATTTCATAGTGATCCAAATCCTTAGCTTGATATTGTGAAGCAATTGTAATTTTTGTGTATGAAACTAGCGTCGTGAAACGTGATGCTTAATTAGCTTTTGTGAAGCAATTGTAATTTTTGTATATGAAACAACTAGCGTCTTGAAACACGATGCTTAAATAGCTTTTGTATCCGAATGATATTGTTTGGATGGGTTATTAGGTTTTGTATCGAATATATATGTTATTGTATGTTTCATGTATTCTCTTTTTTGCTACATTTACACTATTAAAAGCTGAAAAATTTTATTTATTTTTTGATTGTTTTAAATTAAAAAAATAGAAGTGACGGATTAGTGACCGAACTTCTGTCACAAAAAAAAGTATCAGATTTGGTAGGTATTCGGTAGTTAAAGCCATCCGTCGGTATTCCGTCACAAAATTGAAAATGCGGATTTGGTAGCTATTCGGTAGGTAAAGCTTCCCGTCGTAATTCGGTCACTAACTTGAAAAACATGAATCGGTAGATATTCGGTAGGTAATACTTCTCGTCGGTATTCGGTAGCTAAAGTCGACAAAACAAATCCAGTCGGCATTTCGTCGAAGCTTACCGACGCTATTATCCCGTGGCTATTCTGTCACTGTGTCGTCGAAAATCGGTAGGTAAAAATTTCCCACCAGGGTTTTTCCTCCTTTCCAATTCCGTCAGAAACCCGTCGGTAAACTGAGATAGCTACCGAATAGCTACCAAAATCGTCGTCAGTATTACCCTAATATTCTAGTAGTGTGAAGGAAGAAATGAAGCCATTTCGAAGATAGTTTTCCTTTAGAATTTGCAAGAAAAGCTATGTTAGAATTTAATTTATATATTGTAAAATTGGAGATGAGCTCTCGTATGTATGGCTGCATGTAGAAGATGACGATGAAATTAATTACACATTTGTTGAACATTAAAATATATAATACAAAGGAAATTAATTGGGTTGTAATACATTGTAATATTATTGTTATATTATTGATAAATAAATAGGAAATTTGGATCGAATTTAATAAGAACTTATTTTTAAAACAATCATTATAAAAAAGGCGTAAAATTACGGAAATAGTATTGGGTTTTTATGTAGGGTAAATTGCATAAAAGTCACTAACTTTTCCAATTTTCTCGATTTTGACACTGTATTTTTAGTTTTTGCAATTAAGTCATTATGTTTTCAGAAAATTGTAATTAAGTCATTATGTTTTCCAAAAAGTTGCGAAAATGACCATATGACAGGATGGCAACAGGTTACCAGATCATATGGTCAAATTTGCAATTTTTCAGAAAATATAATGCTTAATAGCAAAAATAAAACATAGTGTCAAAATCAAAAAATCTGGAAAAGTTAGCGAATTTTATGCGATTTACCCTATGCAATTTATATAACTTAATCACTTTACATGCCTCATACGTGTCCAAAAAATTAAATTTGTTGTATTAGGTAATTTATAATTGTATTCTGTTTTGGAACGATAACATGACAATTCCACGGCCAATATTGTTGCTGAAGATTCACATGAAAACATTAAAATAATTTTATTAAATAATAACCAAGTTTTGCTTTTGTATCATTGTAAAATTCTATTTTATTTTTGTACATTTATATAAATCAATGAACGAACATCAATATAGATTTTTATAACCATCATATAAAGACATTGTTTACATAACCAATTACCCAATAGGATATTCACACTAAGGGCATGTAAGTTAGTTGTTATTCGTATGCATTTATCCTAAATATTTTTGAAATTCCATTTTTAGGACAATAAATTTGATTACTTTGAATGGAAAAACAAGGTAACAACAAATTTATTTTGTGAACACCTATAGGGCATGTAAAGTAATTAAGTTATATAAATTGCATAGGGTAAATCGCATAAAATTCGCTAACTTTTCCAGATTTTTTGATTTTGACACTATGTTTTATTTTTGCTATTAAGTCATTATGTTTTCTAAAAAATTGCAAATTTGACCATATGACCTGGTAACCTGTTGCCATCCTGTCATATGGTCATTTTCGCAACTTTTTGGAAAATATAATGACTTAATTGCAATTTTCTGAAAACATAATGACTTAATTGCAAAAAACTAAAAATACAGTGTCAAAATCGAGAAAATTGGAAAAGTTAGTGACTTTTATGCAATTTACCCTTTTACGTAAGTTGCACTGTAAATGCAAGTTTCTTTCTAACTATGCAAGGCTTTGTGATTCTATTTCGTTATGGAGACTATCTTTATGGTTGACATGCTTGTGTGAAATACTTATATTATACTTTTTAATTTTTTTTTATTAATTTATAATTTATAAAAAGAAATAAAAAATAAACTCCCACCACCCCAACCCATCCTTTGTGACCTCTCAACTCTCAACTCGCCGTAACCAATGTAAAACGGTGTCAAATTTTTTATCTCTATCGAAAACATGACCTCTTCACTACCTCGACATATCTATAAAATTTTATTTAACAAAACCATTCATCAAACTAAGATTAAAAGTAACATTGAACTATATAAATAGAATCTGCAAGCCAACGGGCTCCACAACTACTTAATCTCAAAAACGACAACTAAGAATATAAATCTCGTTTTACCTCATACCATATCGATCTTTATCTTTACCCCTTACCGCCTCATCATATTATTCTATTCGACTACTATCATCAGAATAAGTATCTAAAATATATGACATCCACGACAAGATATGACAAGATAAAGGCTTAGTGAGTAAGAATGTGATGGTTTGTAATAATATTAAATAGAGCTGAAAATGGGTTCACTCGTGTTAGGTTCAAGTTCAACCCGTTTATTAAATGGGTTGAGAATCTCAACATAATCCAACCTATTTAATTATGTGTGTTGAGATTTCAGCCCAACCTAACTTGTTAAATAAATATGTTTGATGTGTTGAGCCATTTAGAAAAAAAAAAATTACACCTACTTAAATAACTTATAAGCCTATATAAGTTTTCAAGGTTTGAAAAAAATACGATCACAAAATACAAATAGTTGCCAAAGTCCGAACAATTTCATTCCAAACATATGTTAATATTCATTATAATCCAAAACAATTTCATTCTGTAACGCTCATTTTTCATATTTCAAAATTTTAGCTTATTCGCGTAGACTAATATAAGGCTATGTTTGGTAGAGAGAATTAAGAAAAGAGAAATGGAAATAAACTAAAATCTCTTGTTTGTTTGCCCTTAATAATAACGAGAAAAGGAAATAAATCAATTCTCATTCCACCTATTTAATTCTCTATTAAATATGGAGAAAAGGGGAGAAACGCATAACCGAGAAACAGAAAAAGAAGGCGGAGAATTAACAATATCCCTCAATTCGAGCCCTACAAACTGCATAAAGGTTTTACGCTTCATATTTTCCATGCGACTGCTTCTATTGGCCCAATAAGTCTCTCGTTTTCTGCCCTGCCGTCCACGCTTTTGAACGTGAATTGCTTCTACCACCCGATTCCACTCAAACACTGTTCGACTTTGACTGCAGTATTTTATCCGGCGACTTCGGTGATTCCGCAATCATAAATCCGTTCAGGTACCAATCAATTTCTTACTACCAACAATTCTCTTTGGCTGCATGAATTACCAGTGTTGTAAACGAATCAAAGGGAATACAGGTGTGATATTTCTAGTAGGCCCTCGCTAGCTTATTGTTAAAGAACTTTACGTCAAACAGATATCTATTATATATACGTAAATATATCGAAAGGTAGGATGCCGTTCTTAAAATATTTAAGATGGATATTTAGCTTTAGGATTAGAAGGCATAAACCTCATGCAGCATAAAACCTCATGCGACATAAACCTCACTGGCACAGTGGCATGAGGTTAGTCATCAATAAAATTAATTAATAATATCAAATTTCATAAAATAATGTACTAGCTACAAAGAACTTCTTTACATTCTTGTATTTTTGTAAAAGCTTGAAACAATTTTTAAAGAATTATAATCACTTTTGATCGATTCATATATATCATTCTCTTTACTTTACTGTTGCCCTATATGTCTTATGGTTTGTTTAATGGTTGAACAATTTGTTAATTACCTTTTACTATTGTTTAAATTTATTTTCTAGGGATCGCAGCACGAAGCAAACACACTTGGACTAATGACGAGGATGAAAAGTTGATTGCAGCATATTTTTAAATAATATGATTGTCATATTTCCTTATGATTGGATTATTATTAAATTATTCTTTTATGTTATAATTATGTTGGACATGCATGGGATAAACATGGTAAAAAACTTATTTCCATTTTATTTCTCAACACAACCAAACAAGAGAAATGATTCTCAGGTACATTTCTCTGCTGAATTCTCTGTTCTACCAAACAGTGGAATCAATTCTCTTTTTTCATCTTAATTCTCTTTCTCTGGATTTCTATTCTCTATTGCAATTCCTTTTCTCCGTACCAAACATGCCCTAAGATCATAATATAACTTAAGAAATAATAATAATAATAATAATAATAATAATAATAATAATAATAATAATTGGGAAATAATTTAACAAATGGTTCGTTTAAGTACAAGGACCAAAGTAGTTAATTTAGAAACTTAGTTATATTAAGTTATATATTGGGTCTAGGGGTTGTTTGGTCATTTTGTTAAACTTGAGGGGGCTTGGTGTCATTTTCTGGTTCTGTTGCATGGGTGCCGTTGGGATCATGAGGAGACTGGTCCAGCTGCCGCCACTGGACCACCATCGAGCGATGGTTGTATGTGTGTGCGCGTTGGGGGGGGGGGGGGGTGGCCGGGGGGTTAAACCACCACGTGACCACCGTTTGGACACCATGTCACCAACATGGTGGCCGTAAGTTTATTTCAATTCAATGCCCTAAGTTTGAGTCTACAAGCCTTATTTTCTTTTTCCTTTTTTCTATTTTGGTTTTAGTGTGTGTGCGTGTGCGTGTGTGTGTGGGGGGGGGGGGGGATTAAAACCACCGCGTGACCACGTATGGCCACCATGTGACCAACATGGCACCACCATAGTATGGTGGCTGAGGTTAGTTGGCTTCACAAGCCCTTGGTCTCCATCTTGAGACCTTATGGGTCTTGGTTGCAAGCTAAGACCTTAAAACAAATTCATTATTTCATGTGATGTCTAGTTGCAAGATCTCGGTGCCAAGGTCAAGTCTAAATCCCTTAAAATGGGTTTAAACTGTGTTTTAACACCAATAATAATATCTTACTCTATTAAGAACTTAATGGGTATAATAGTAAATAAAGGTTCTCGTAAACAAACTAAATGTAGATAAATACCTTTAGAGTTCGTAATAGAAAACATCATCAATCTTGCAGACTGTATAGCGGAAATTGGGGCAAAATTAGGAAAATTTGAGAGATAAAAAGTGTAGCAAAACTGAGTCTAGTTTGCAGAAATGTATAGACCATGTCATTTGAATATACGGTTTAGAAACTATGATCAAAATAGTGGACAGTGGTCAAAATGGACTTAAAAATATAAATTTTATAAAAATAGGATTTAAGAACGCATGTTTACTACACCCTTAAAATACATCCTAAAATAGTCTAAATTAGACCTAATAACATCAGAAATCTTGGGTCTTAATGGCCTATGTAGAACTTCAATCACAAAGAACATCAAGTTTAATATCTAATAAATAACAGTTTGCAACAAATGGAACTACAATCTAACTAGGGATATTCTAAATTAGACTTAATAACATCAATAATCTAAGTAGTGGTAATTGTTTATGATTGTAGGTGATCAGTGAGAGTTCTTAGTAGCATTTACTTGTGAAGTTATTTAGCCACCCAGTATCAGCTGAGTTACACTAACTTATATATTATGTTGACCATGCATGTTAAGTGTAACTTGTTTAGTATGTTCATATATATTATGTGATTAAACAGACTGACCATGACAAGCCCTTCGGGGGAAATGGTCAATCGGGTCAGACTTTGTGAATCTCTTTCCCGAAAGTGGGAGGAGGAGGGCACCAAAATTAGGGCTCTTGTTCCCGGAAGGGGGAGCAAGGGTGCCTCAAAAGGTATAAGGTCAAGACAAGCCTTTTGGGGAATTGACCAAGGATCAGAAAGTTGGTACAAACGCTATGTGTTGTGTGTTTAGATTATGTCTTAAGAGCTACGTGTCTAGTGCTACGTGTTTATTTGCTATGTGATCAATGTGACAAGCATGTATGAGATTGATATAATGTATAAGTAATGTGTAGGTTGACACGTCGTAGTCGTTGATGCGGTCAAAGTCAAAGATAAATACCTTACAATCCATTAGTAGCAGTAAGTAAGGGTCGAACCAATGGGTTCGTGGTTGACACTTTGTGTCGATAAATAAACAAATTATAGTGTCATTCTATAGTCGGCAAATCAAGAACACGTGGGAACAAACAAAAACTCAATAAAACCAAAATAAACAAACTCGGATCTGATTCCAGATCGAGAACAACATAAAAACAAAAGACTTTCTTTATAAAATCGGAAACCAAACAATCATTCAACTACCAACTATCAAAATCTAACCAAAGAATCTACGGGAATCGAATGATTGTGCCTGAGATTTAAACCAAACCATCGAGTAACCAAGGAAATTCCTGAATGCGGAATATCTCGATACCGAGTTGATACAAAACTAATAAACCACCAAATGTAACAAAACCTATCAATTGGAACTAAAAAAGAACGAAAATAAGAATATCAGATCCCCTCTCGATACCCTAGGATGCTTCAAAAGTCGGACTGGAGGCCGTTATTTATACGCTGAAAATTTGACCATAGTGTCGCTAACATTAAGGTTAGCGTCGCTATTCCATCATCCGTCCTCGATTTGCGTGCTTTTGAATTTCAAATTGGAGATTACGTCTTTATCCAAGGTTAGCGTCGCTAACTTAGGAGGTTAGCGACGCTAAGTAGGCCTGATCCGCCTTCTTGCCTCTTTTGCTCCTTAACTTCCTCCAAATTACAGTTTAAACCCTGCATTTTCACTAAAAACACATACAAGAACTTGGCACTAAAAGTGAGCGATCTTAATCAGTTAATAAAGGTAAACTAACTAAAACCCGACTCAATAAAGCATAAAATGCCTAACATTGCTAGGCGTTATCATAAGCTCATTAAGCATTGTACTTAACCATTGTTAATTAATCAAGTCATTTTAGTTTAAAGTAAAATGTGATTATTAAGATGAATTAACTCATGAATAATCAAGAATGGCCCACTTTTGATAAAATCAAGTGAAATGTGTGCAAGTATTAAAAACGGAAGAATCGAGAGAAAGTAGTATATTAAACGGACATCTAGAAGCTGAAAAAGTGTGCCAACGTCCTAGGAAGCGTCCTAAACATTGTGTAAGACGTCTGGGTAAGAGTAATCAACAGACCAGGAAAAACTCAGAGAAGAAGATGGAAAAATCCTGTCAACGTCCCAGACGCTGGCCTAGGATGCCCAACGTTTACATGCGTCTCATGGTGGAACGTTGTTTGACGAAAAACTACCAGCGTCCTAGGAAATGCCCCAGACTCTGGGTAGGATGCCGTCATCGAATGTTTCCCTTATCTGCCATATTTTTGTTGATCTATTTAAGGGGGTGATAGTGCTTTATTTTTACAATAAAACACTATCATTAAAAGACCGTTTTTTCGCATAAAGACGCTCAGAGGCACACGAAAACCGTATTTTTGTGCAACACGAAGGAACTCAAAAACTGCCTTAAAACATGCAAAATGCTTCTCTATAACAGATATGGTTCAGACAGACCCGTCTAACCTACCTAGTCTGTTAACCAAATAGATCGTATTTCATATAAGAATGCATTTTTTCCTAATATCCAGGCAAAAGCTCACATTCCAACGGCAGCTCCTGATGCACACCACACTCCCAAAAGTCTGGCGGTGATAATAGATCTATTGTCGGGTCATCACTAGCCCAAGCTAGCCATTTGTTTTCGCATAGAAAACATCTCACAAATCACGGGGAAAGCCTATTAAGATATCATTATTTCTCTCAAAAGAATTATGATTAATTTGTCTTTCGTCCCCAGACATCCTCACTAAAATTGCAAGCCAACGAGAGAATATCTCATTTTTCATACACTGCACATCACGGCCCACTGCTGTGTTGCAGATGCAAATCTGCCAGAACTATGGTAATTACCATAGGAAATCCTGATAAGCTCAACATCAAAACAGGCTTATATTAACAGGTGGCTAAACATGAATTACGATTCATGTTTAACTTGAACAAAGTTCTCCGGAGCTGCTGGTGTGAGGAAAACACGAGAGATTTGTGTGTTAACATTTATGGCTTTATTTCAGGAACAAGAACGAATCAAGACCCAAGAAACTCTGAGAAAACAACCAAACCCGAGGAAGTGATGCTCCGAACCAAAGAGCAAAAATGCAAAAAACTCATAAAAGCTACAGCAATCGCGACTTGACAGATCCTGTGTCGCGACGTGAAGAGAAGCAAGACAGAAAGATCCAGACCCTACAGCAATCGCGACGCGACGGAAGCCCTGGTCGCTACGCAAAGACCTTGGACGCGACAATACTAACTTTCAATCGTGAGGCTACCAACACAACGCACTAACCAGACCAGTGGCCGACAAAAGCAGCACTAGGCCGCACCCTCGCGACGCGACGGACCCTTGGTCGCGACGCGAGCCCTGTGTTTCAGCAAGTATAAATAGAAGCCTTCTATGCACCAATTTACAACACCCATTCACCAATTCAAGACACCAATTTACTCCAATTCTCATAAGAATACTCAAACACTCTCTATCAGTTGTAATAGCTCGAAATCTCTCTTAGTTAGTTGTTTAGAATCAATAGATTATCCATTTCGGTGGTAATTCTAGTAAGTAATTCAAGATAATTCGAAGGGTAAACGCACCAAGCTACATGTTGAGGAACACCAAGACTATCGCCACGATCATCACTCGAATGAAAGGCTAATCTCTTCAGATTACTTCCGGTAATGTTATCATACCTTTAGTGTAACATGTTTTTACTTTGATTCCGAACAAATGTTTTACTATTGTAACTATTAAACTCATCTCTTTGAATACAATTAGTGAATCATTTGTGTTTACTTCTACTTGTTATCATATTTTCAAGACATAGTATTATCAACATATTATTCGTGCCCATCTCATCTAATTAAACGAGTTAAGACGGATAATCGGTTAATATACTTTGTGCCCAATTAATATGTTAATAAGTTGTAACGTTACTATCATCTAGATAAAACATAATATTGCCAAACCATTGTTTGTACCTAATCTACTAAATTGCTAGACAAAGACAAATAATTGATTCAACATGTTATGTATTTACCCGATTAATAGCAATTGTTAGTAAACTGTAATTATGTCAAGGTAATTATATCGGAATCATTATAGTAAAACATGCGAACCTAATTGTTGATAACTAAACCGGAAGTAATTCTTTCTCTATTTTCAAAGTTACAATTTCAATATTTTTACCATCACAGTCAATATTTACTTTACAGCTCGTTAAAAATTAACCACTAAATCCCTGTGGACTCGACTCCGCTTGCCCTATCTACGTAGTAATAGTGGGTTATAAATTATTTTTGACGCGTGTGACGATCGCGTTGTCAGGGGGCTTATACCTATCGATTGGGAGAGCTCTTGGGTCGAATTTTAGAGGTTTTGGGAGTCTTTCTAGGGTTCCAAACATCTCCCAAACACTTTTGATCCATCCCTGATTCCAATTAAGCCTCATCTGAAGTAAGATCAAGCAAAAATTCTTGAAGATTTAAAGATCGAGTTATGTTCATACTCACCAACACAGTGTTCGCATCATCTCCATTCATGAGTAGCTAAATCAATCCGTGATCGCGACTGGAAGTAGGTTTTAATTTCTTTTCTCATATTGTATTTCGGTTTGAGCAATTTAGATTCATGAATATAGTATTTGGATATTTTGCTTCTAAATCATATGACTTATTTTCTATTACTTATTGTTAAATTACTTGTTTGATTGAGTGTAAGACAACTCTATTGTGATCTTCTCCACCGTGTCAAATCATCCATAGTGGTGTATAGGAAGGAGGGTGCAGATTTACATAGTTTGATCCCACATTTAGTCATCAACAGTACGGTTATGTATATGTGACCTAAATGAACGCAAACTTAGTAGAACCCAATGCAATATGATGTTAGGAATCAAAACCGGAAGTGTGAAACGATCACTTTTCATTCTTATTGAATTAAACCCTTGCAATAGTTGTTTTCTAAATTTGTTATATTTTAGATTTCATTAGAACTAGTTGTTAACCATAAGCTTCTCGAGGATTCGACCCTTACGTGCCCTAGCTAATTAGTGCTTTTAAAGTTTATTTTTGATTGCATCAACGAGTGTGATCATTAATCTAACTTTTTCAGGACCCTCGGAGGTAGACAAAGGGAAAGCACGATATGGCACCCACTACCTGCATTCTCAGTTTTCACAGTTATTGTTATATTTAATTGTAACATGGGTTAGACTTTCACATTTTGTTAACAATTAAACTTTTCATATACTCTGATATGGTTTTAGAAATTAATAAAAGATAATTTAATATTTATTTTTAATTTTTTTAGGTCGTCACAAGTTGGTATCAGCACATGGTTTGAGGGATTTAGACATACACTTGTGTGTGTTTGAACTCAAATCAAGGCTTAAAACTATATATTTTATAGACAAGTTTTTCTTTGTAAAATTGGAAATGGAAAATTTCCGTTTTTAGGAGAACTAGGAAAATTTGTTGAACTAAATGCGTTTTCGTTTTTCTTAGAAAATTTTTCTGGAAAATGGTTTATTTTTCTGTAACTAAACGCACTCTAAACTTTTGTTGGACCTGTAAAATGTGAAATATAAATTATAATGATGTCATAAATTCTAAATGTTAGCCAAGGGGTGAATAATGGAGGTAAAATGAGATATAAAATATGGGAATGATGGATAATCGAGAAACAAATACGACAGTGGTTGATATGACATCAAGGAACTGAAAAGTAAAACTATTTCAATTAAAGTGACATAACGAGAAATAATAATTTTATGATAGAGGTTTAAGGTATCAAAAACCCTGATGATAGTGTGGATAGCTGAGGAAGATGCACAATGATGAACAAGGAGCAAGTTTTTGAGGGTTATGAATATGTAGATATCATATGCACTTAAAGACCCATAAATGAGAATTAGAAGGGTATTTATTTAAAAAAAATTGACAAACGAGATTTAGTTTTGGGTTAAGATGGAAGGGGTAAGGTTTAAGAGGTTAGATTTAATATGTGAAGCTTCCACCTAATATGTGGGAGGCGAGTAGGCATTGAAGCAAAAGGTATAAATAATGTTGTTTATCGTGTGAATCATGCGTTTAGACTTCCCATTTTGTTGGGATGTGTGAGGTCATGAAAAATGGAACTTGATGTCATTATTGGAAAATAAGTCATAGGAGGATTGGTTGTGAAATTGATGATCACAATTTAAGGCTTTGATCTCACTATTGAATTGAGTTGTAACATATGAACTTGGAGAAAACATTAGAGTTTTGGCTTAGTGGATAAACTCATACAGAGTGAGAGTAATGGTACTAAAAGGAACACAATAATTTATTCCAGCCATACTAGTAATTGGTGATGTCTACAAATTGGAATATACAATTTCAAACAAATTAGAAACACCAAATTTGAACTAGTAAATAGGTTGCGGGCATGCTTACCAAGTTGAAAAACTTGGCAAGTCATGTCTATATTTCCATTCTTACAAGAAATAACTTTTCTAGAAACTAGTGACCCAAAGAATATTGACACTGGGATGGATAAGGCATTGATGCATCAAGAAAGTACTAGAAGAAATAAGAGCTATGAGTAAACAAACATAAGTGGTAGCTAGATAGAGGTCATCGAAGCTGTCACACTTAAAAAGAATCTGGCAAGTTAGAAAATCCTTCATAGAGCATCCAAACTCATTAAACTAAATAGAAACTTGATTATCTTCAATGAATTGACAAAATGAAATCAAGTTATTAATAACATTAAGGGTGATAGGAATAATATGAAGGTGTAATGGGTAATGATGGTTGGGAATGGTGGTGTGACCAGTCACGTGTGTGACAGGGATTTGTGAAGCATTTCCACCAAGCCTCGAATTAAACTATATCCCATTCCTAAAAGAAGATGGTATACCTATGTTTGAGGCTAGGTGCAAGGTCGTAATAATATACCTATGTTTGAGGCTAGGTGCAAGGTCGCACTGCGATCCATGTTCCAACCTACATAGAAATTGTCATTGACAGATAAGGTATTGAACACCTAAAATAAACTCCTTGGTTGATTGGCACCGACGAGTGTAAACCATTCCTACAGAGGGGAAAATGATTATGTGGCAGTGGTGGCATGGTATGCAGCTAGTTGTTATGCGGGAGGTAAAGTGATGGAAGGGTAAAAGACAAGTGGTGGGTTTGTAGGGTGATAATGAGGCGATGGTGTCGCTGAGCTGAGCTGGTTGAGTTGTGTAGGTGAGGGAGCAACCAATGCGATAGTGATGACAAGCGATATTGATGACATAGGAAGTCGTAAGGTGCCTAAGGAAGTCTTGTTGGACAAACGGTTGTCGGATGTGTTGGATGGGTGACAGTTATCATAATGAACACCACATTAGTTGGTGTCAGACCTTTGTTTTGACCACCACAACGATTTATTTCTAGATTGCGAGTGGGATTTAGACAATGAAGGAGTTTGAGTCGTGTTGAGGACCTTAGGGAAGGCATATGATCCTTATGGTCTGCTTGTTTAGTTCTCAGGCATGATAACCGTTGTTCTTCAAGTAATAGGAAAGGTCCGACTTCAAAGAACACATGAAGAAGGACACAATGACATGTAATGGTAGCTATATGTTCAAAATTGGTGGAGGGGCCATTAATCAAATATCTTACTAAGGTTCTCTCGGCTATAGGTGTGTCAATGTTGTCGAGAAGGTCTGAAAGAAGCTTGATCTTTTGGCAATACTGAGTGATGGAACAATCATTGAGAACAATTAATCGAACTTCGTTATTAAGCTTGATTGTGCAAGTGTCTTTGTTTTCATGAAAGAACTCTTCAAGGATTGATCATACGAAGTGAGCGGTCACATTTTTTTTTTAATATCATAGTGAGGAGGGGATGGATAATGGTTCCATAGATCCACATTTTAACTAATGAATCTAACTTTGCCATTATTATCATATGGGTCGGTAGGTCTAGAGGTGTTGTCGCGAGATGGCCGATGACACTACAAAACCGGTGCAATGTGTTTCAAACACTTCTCTCCAAAAATCATAGTTGTGTCTTAATGTTGGTAATTCCATACAGCTTGTTCTTGGAGGTGGGTGGGGGATTAGCGTCCATGACGTTTTTGGATAAGAGAGATATAGGATAGGAAGAAGAAAAACAAGGGCTGGAGTTGATATTAACAACACTGCTTTCTTCTTTTGTAATCGGCCAATTGCATTTTTGTTATTCCCGATTTAATATTTTGCCTTGAATGCAAAAAGAAAAAGAAGAAAAATGATATAAATTAACCCAACGAGACACCCGACAATAGATTGTATTTATGAACCAAAACTTCTATTTTCCAATACAATTCTTCATACAAAGAATGAAGTTACACTCATGATCAATCGCTACTTAAAAATCAACATGATACACTTCAGTCATATCTGGATAGAACAAGCCAAAATGTTGTTCCACCCCCGGACTCTTTTGGTCCTCGTTAAAAAGTGCAAAAACATAGGTCTCCACATTGTTGTTGGGCCTCTTCGGCGTACCAGAAGAAAGCACGTGTTTCACAAGATTTTGATTATAAGTTTGAGCCAACTGAATAGTCGTGAAATCACCATTCCCTTGCGACGGCCACCCACTCTCACAAATCACCACCTCAACACCACCTGCACCAATCTTTTCTAACGCCGAGTAAACCGCATCAACCATGGCATCGAACATATTAGTGTACCCAAGAGCTCCATCCCACACTACAACACCAGGAGAAGTGAATTGCACGAACGGTAACGAAATAGAACCCGGTTGACTCACGTAAGCAAAATACGGGTATGCCGTGATCAAAAGCGGGAAATTGTTGTTAGCCAAAAAACCGGCGATCTGTTGCATTGCTGGCTTCACATCACTTGAAAAATCTCCGGTTGAAGGTGGTGATGAAGTAGCTAGTGCAGAAAGCGCGACGGGTGTACTAACGGGAATTTGACCGAGATTGAAAGATTGTAAAGCTGCGTTCATATTTTGGATCGCGGCGAACACGAAAGAAGTCATATTACCAGGGATTACTTCATTGCCAATGGCTATGCAACGGAATGTGATCGTTTGTACGTATGGGACGATTTTGACTTGTACCCATGCTTTTGCAAAGTCGGGATGATTTGCAAGAGTGAGTACGTCTGCATCGAAGGTTCCAATGATCACTTCGATTCCTGAGTTTTGTAATGCGTCAAGAACGTCGGTGTCGGGGCTAAAGAGACGAACTCGTGCTATGTTTCTTGACTTTAAGAGGTTTACAACTTGGGATGGAGGAGGGAGGTTGTCTGCCACTAATCCGTAGTTAATTCCAACACCGCCGCCATCTGGGAATCAAAAGAAATCGAAAACATGTTTAGAAACATAATATTGTGATTTTATATATAATATATGAAGATTGGTGAACACATTACCTGCAAGAGAAATGATCATATGAATTATAAGAAAAATACACAGGATGCTTATCGAACGTAGAACTGAAGCCATTGCGGAACTCGTGTTTTTGTAGAAGTTGCAAGAAAAGTGTTCTGCTACCGGGTTTATATACTGTAAAACTGAAGAAGATAAGGTCTCGTATGTACGGGTGCATGAAGAAGATGACGCACGATGCCATTAATTACAAATTTATTAGGCATTAAAGTATACATTACAATTTACAAATGAAATTAATTGGATCGTAATACATTCTAAGATATTGTAATATTGCTAATAACTAATTAGGTAATTTTGGGTAGATAATATATTTAAATAAACAACTAAAAATAATAAATATTTTTTATAGTTTGACTTAATTTCCAATTTTTGTCTATGTGCTTTAAATTACATTTTTCGACTGTGTTTTATTTTTTTATAGACTTGGTCCCTGAAAAGTATTTTTGTCATATTTTTATTCACTAAAAAGGCTAAACTATTTAACTTGATGATAAGTATTTTTATCATACTTTCGTGAACACCATGAATAAAGAAACCACATGAGAATTTACCAAATCAGATTGCAATCGGTTAATTAACAAAACACTAGTCGATCGTCCCAAGAACAGAACTTAATATACACACCATCTAAACCATGCTTGTTTTTGTGCAATGGTGATAAACTTGAGTGCAGTTAGAACGATGTCGTTTTGACTAATTATATTTATAGGATCGGTTTTTGAATTTTGAATATTGGATTTCTTGAGGACGAAGATGAACCGAAGAAAAGGAACAAAATGGTTATTTGTATGACTTTAGCACTTGGAACGTTAGTAATTTAATTAAAGTATGCATATATTAAAAACGTGATAAAATATCTTTAAAAATGATAAACAACAAAATTCTCTTTAAGAACAATGTCTATAAAACCCAACAAACTACAAGGATGAGAATTGCAATATACCTTAAGTAACGTTTGTATATTTATTTATATAAAAAGTCTTCACGTTGAAATTAATTAAGCCCGGTTGTTAATTAAAAGTCAAAATTGATGCTTTTGATTTGTTAGACAATATATTTTATTTTAATATATCTTCAATGAATAATATTTTTATAATACACATTAAATTAAATATTATGGTTTTTAATGGCCTCTATTATCATATATTACGATCCCAAATATTATTTAGTAGCTCAAATACATATTGCCAAAATTCAAACATATGCTTGTTATAAAATATCACTAGAATATATATTTAGCACTTAAATGTCATAATAAATTTTGTCCAACGAAGAATAAAAGTTGGTTGTAAAGAGTATACATCTTTTTGTTGTACACTTATAGATATAATGTTCAGTGTTAAATCTAAATTGTATAGGAAATCAAAATATATCATATGAATTGAAATATGTGTTTTATTCGTTCACAAAAAAGTTTCTTTCAAATATCTCAATTTGTTTTTTCAATTTCATTTATGTGAATTACATTCTCGACCATTTAGTGCCGACATGGATATAACATGAATACTATAGTAAGCATGGACGCCACTTAAAAATCTGCATTTAATTAATCGTGAGCTTAAAGTAATAAAATAATAACTATCTAAATTAATGTTCGTCAATGGCCTCTTGGACAAGTGATAAAGGTGTCGTCCTCTCGTGTTGAGGTTGAGGGTTCAAGTCTCACAAGAAACATATGTCAGTACTACTAGAAAAAATGTTTTTAATGACAAGCATTGCGTGTTGCGTGTCATTAAAGGGTATAGATGACACGCAAATGTATGTCAAGGAAACCCTGTCATAAATTACAGATGACACACATTTGTGTGTCGTAAATTTACGACATACATTTATGACAAACATTTACGACTCGCAATGTAAGTCGTAAATTACGATATATATATATATATATATATATATATATATATATATATATATATATATATATATATATATATATATATATATATATATATATATGTATGTATATACATATGTATATATATATATATATATATATATATATATATATATATATATATATATATATATATATATATATATATATATATATATTACATTTAATAATATTAAAATTAAATCACACATTAAATTTAAGGCAAAATTACACTGTAGCCCCCATGAACTCTTGATCTTTGGTCGATTTGATCCTTAAAGTGTTTTTTTTTTGCGTTATGAGGGCATGAAGTCTTTATTTGAATGTTAAAAAGGTCCCTCTTCTATAAAACGAAGGGGTATACCGGTTGTAGATCTTAGTAAGCTGCTGACTCATGTGCCATGTCACTCGAATACCCTTGATTGAACTTAAAAGCCTTTCATCTGTTCAAACGGTGTTAAGAAAAAAGCGATCCATCTAGAAAACCCTCAACCTCAATCGCAAACCTAGTTCGCCCAAAATTTGTTACAGTCGATCTAAACCATGGGATCGAATGTTGTCGTTGAGTTACACTTCAAAGGAATCTTCAATTGGGAACCGTTTGGCTACATCAATGGCATGCAGTAGTACCTAGACGACGTTGATTTTTCGGGGATGAAGTTGAAGGAATGTATCGAGTTCCTTGAAAGGTTTGCTGAAAGAGAATGCAAGAACATGTACTATTGTCTACCGGATCATGACGTACCATATAGGTTGCATTTAATTTCAGACGAGATGGAGTATGTGGAGTTCATAGAGATTTTATACCACTGTGGAGTTCTAGTGCCAATTTACATGGATCATGAAGGCGTTATCATACAGGACTGGATCGATGAGGACGATGAAGTAGTTATTAGTCCCATGAGCAAAATTCTGGTACAATCATGGGGTCACCCAAAAGAGTCGATGAAAAGGCGACAATGGAACCTGAAAAGGAAGAAGAAATTATGGTTGATGAAGTAGAAGAAATGGATATGGATGTAAACACAAGATCAATAGAGTCTCCAACAAGATTCAATCCAGATGTTGAATGAAAGAAGCAGGTGCCTGTTTTAGGTATGAAGTTTGAGAATCCTAAACAACTAAAAAGTATGTTCTGTAATTATGTCGTTGCTAATGGTTATCAGTTATGCTACAAAAATGATAGTAGAAGGTTGTTAGTAAAATGTTGTAACAATGATTGCACATTTAGGTTATGGGGGTCTTGGATGAGTGAGGAAAACTCATTTCAGATTAAGTCCCTTAAATAAGAGCATAATTGTGCTAGGAATTTTAGAATGGGTTCCCTTGTGACATATGCTTGGATTGGTAGTCATTACACTAATGAGATACTACACAAACAAAAAATAAGTGTGAGACTATTAAGGGAAGAGGTAAGAAAGGATTTTGGTATAGAGGTTAGTATGAGCCAGTCTCATAGAGCAAAGAAATATGCATTAGATCTAATTGAAGGAACCATTGTTGAACACTATGCAAAGCTATGGTCATATGGTGAGGAGATTAAGAGATCAAATCCTAGTTCAACTATGAAACTGCTAGTTAATAGCATGCCGGATGGGAAGAATTACTTTAGTAAATTTTATGTTTGTTTTGATGGTTTAAAAAAAGGGATGGAGAAGTGGATGTAGAAGAATCATTAACTTTGATGGTTGTTTTCTGAAGGGGTTTTGTAGTGGGGAACTTTTAAGTGTTGTTGGGAGGGATGAAAATAATTAGATATTCCCAATTGCTTGGGCTATTGTGTGTGTAGAGAATAAAGAAAACCGGAAATGGTTTTTGGAAAATCTTGCAGATGACCTGCACTTGGAAACAGGTCTTAGTGTGTCACTTATGTCTGATCAGCATAAGGTATGGTGTAAATCTGCTTTAACTTGTTATTTTTTTAATTTTTTTTTACTTTTTGACAATTAGTCAAATGTTGTAGGGTCTTTTGGAGGCAGTGAAAGAAGTGTCACCTGAAGCTGAGCATAGGCAATGTGCAAGGCATATATATGTTAACTTCAAGAAGAGATTTACAGGGGCTCAATTTGAAACCCTTTTTTGGAAAGCAAGTAAGGCTACAACTAAACCCCACTTCAATGCAATAATGAAGGAAATCCAACAATTAAGCAACGCAGCCCATGAATTTCTATTGGAGAAGAATCCTAAAACATGGTCAATGGCTTTTTTCAAATTTGGTCATATGTGTGATGCAGTTGAAAATGGATTCTTACAAACATTTAATAGTGTCATTACTGAAGCTAGGAAAAAACCTATCATCACCATGTTAGAAGAAGTTCGTATGTATGTGATGGAGAGGATGCATAGGATGCAACTCAAAGGCAGTACTTGGCCAGAGTATGAGATTTGTCTAGTCCTTAGACAGAAAATCAATAACTTGAAAGTCCAGCAGAGGTACAATTTATTAATGTTTATTAATGTGTACATTAAATTCACTAATGATGTAAATAACAGGTACTGGCAAGTGTTGCCCTGTGGTTTGATGCAATTTGAAACAAGGAATATGGGTGAGGCATATGCTGTGGACTTGGAGAAGAAGACTTGCACTTGCAGGCTTTGGCAAATCAATGTTTATGGATGTGTGCATTCCTTGGTAACAATTTCATTTGTAAATAGGACAATTGAACAATTTGTGGATCCTTTATATCTTGCAACATTTTATAAAAATACTCACAAACATCTGATAAAAGGTATGAATGGATCAGAAATGTGGCCAACAACATAATTTATTCCACCTTTACCCCCATTAGAAGAAGAATGCCTGGGAGGCCAACCATAAGGAGAAAGAAGGATGCATCTGAGAGAAGCAACAAGCACACAGTCTCAAAAGTGGGTAAAAGCGTTTTTTGTGGCATTTGCAAAGAGGCTGGTCACAACAAACTAACATGTAAAAAATGCCACGTCAACCAATTCCACTACTTCAAATAGGGTTAGAAAAAATGGCCACATCAACCAACTGCACCACTTCAGGGATTCAGCAGCCTGTGGGGGTGGATCCTGGACATCTTACTCAAGAGAGTGTGTGTACCAGGAATCCAGAGCCAAAAAGATCAGAAAGAATTCTTAAAAGAAAGCTTGGAAAAACAGTTGAGGTACCTGGTGGTGAAGGGATGACTTCTGGCAAGCCGATGGAGTTGGATTAGTTAAAAATTATCTTGGTTTTAATAATGTATTTCTGTGAGTTTGAAAGAACAATTTGTCACTTTGAAATGATGTACGATGTTACCTTTGATGTTTGCAGTTTGAATTTTGCTTGGTAATTAAAGTATGGTATTATGTTTTGGTTTGATGGTAAAAAATGGCAATGTACTTTACAATTAGGATCAAATCTGCAAAAATATTTTTGGACCTAAAATATTTTTGGACCAAAATATTGAATGCAGTTAACTGGATCAATCAATCTATATATTCGTATATCCACTTGACTGGATTGATCCACTTGACTGGATCGATCAATCCATTAAATATATCAGACAAAAGGACAAAAATGTTACAAAATTGAGAAGTATGTTGCTATTAAAAGACAAATAATCAAAGTAGCATGCGATTTCTGAAAAAAAATATTTGGATGGTCAATTTTGTTTACAGTTTTGGTCAATATGGTGTTGTGTTATGGTTTTATGGGCAATAATGGGAATGTACTTTACATTTAGGACTATTTTTGCAAAATAATTGTTTATAATTTTGGTCAATATGGTTTACAGTTTTACATGAATTATGATCAATTTTGTTTACAGTTTTACAATTTTGTTTACAGACTCTGGTCACATAAAGGACCAAACACAATGAAACCACATCTAACAGAGATCATAACATGGTTTTATGAAAATACGAAGCCTTAAAAGACAAACAATAGTTAAACTTAGATAATATATTTCGATTTTTGTTAACCCATACATCAAATCCAAATATAAGTTAAACAAAATGCCTGTAAACATTACAGGTCTTCAAATCCAACCCTAAGTTAAACAAAATGCCTGTAAACATTACAGGTCTTAATTTCTAAACATAAGTTAAATCAAACACGATAAACCTAAACAACTACATAACCTTAACCTTAAACCTTCACTTCAATTACCCACCTCAAAATCTTACTTACTGAATGCGAAAGCGATACCCGTAGCCACCAACCCGACAACTCCTCCCCAAATCATGGATTTCATGGTCCTCTTGAGCTTCTAAACTTCACGCAGGAGAACTTCATTCTCCGATGCCAGCCTTGACATTGTAGCGTCAACTTCCTCACGAATGAGAGCTAACTCTAGTTGTAGGGTCACATTTAGGTTTTCTTCGATCGAAATGTTGTTCGGTAACATGTCGTGGACTGTAAATTCGTTGTACGAGAACTCCATCATCGGATCCATGTGTTAGTAGTAGCGAAGAAGATGATCAAGGTTACCAATCAAAAGTTTTTGCAGGTTAGGGTAATGAAATGTTGCTTTTTGCTCGAAACGAGCCTTCATTTTTCTACTGGGATTACCCGGTATCCTATGCTCCCCACGCTGCATAGTAACAATTTACCGATCATGATGACGTGTGCGTGATGATGTCATCGATGAAGTGCCACGCAAGAGTTCATTTATCTAGGTGGATTTGGGGCAACGCCTATAATGGGTTAGGGACCTTTTTAATCGATATTCAAATACTTCATGACCTCATAACGCAAAAAAAAAACACTTTAAGGATCAAATCGACCAAAGATCAAGAGTTCATGGGGCTACAGTGTAATTTTGCCTAAATTGAATGTCTCATAATATAAAATAAAATATTATTAATACAAATCCAATCCATTACAACATCACAATGTCATATACCAAATACACAATAATAAACATAAAAAATACACTGCCCACACCACCAAACCATCCACCACTTGCACCATCATCGGTACTGTCCCTTGTACAAACCGTGAAACCACTTGTATCCGGTAATCCTTCAGGTTTGCCATTTGTCTCTATATAGATTAATTACACACACATAGAGTTATTAAGTTGATATAATGGGCTTGATAGTGAAAGAGCAAAAGGCAAAGAAATGATAAATAAATGATATGCACCTTTTTGCTTATTCTTACTCCCAATGTGTTGGACTCTTGCAAAATAGAAAGCTTGAGTTGTAATGGATACACATCAGTCATAGTGCCTTTGGAGTCACTATGCCTACAATGCCACTACTAAAAGATTAACAAAATCATTTTGTTCCTAAACATCATAAATTCTCATTCCGAATCATACCTTACAGCTTGCAACAACACATGGGTGATTCTTTTTGCAATAATTCAGAAAGAACAACTTAACAGAGCAAGTCTATCCCCATTAAGTCCTTACATTTCCACAAGTGTGCCTTCATTTTCTAAAATACTTTTTTCTAGACAGTAGTTTATCAATCTGCGGTTAATGAGGAAAAGTGAAAACAAGACCAAAGTCATTGTCAATCTAGTATTTACTGAAACAAAAGTGTAAATCAGAACAAGGATTAAACCATGTATTATGTTTTGGTAAAATGATTTTAAATTCACTTAAAAAAACAAGTTAAACTACATTTACCTGTCATACTCGAGTCAAGAGCCTTCCAAATATACTCTACACCCATCCTTGCCCCCACCACGCATAATATCAATTTTCAAAAAACAAAATCACAAGTCATGTCATTTGATGTTCCAGCAACCTGGCATTTTCCAACAACCTCATAACTTGGTTGAAGAAGCATCTTCAATCTGACTACAAATACATATTGCAAACACAAAGCTTAAATACAAATTACACATGGCATAAATCGAATCAGACATATTAAAGATGAGTCATAAAAATCACACATATTGCTAGTAAACCAAAATCAGAAAACTAGAAAAACTGAATAAGAAATATTGCAAGTAAACATTCATTGAAGATCGAGATTAGAGAGGCTGAAAAATCAAGAGCATTCATCAAAGTTCCTGTAATCGTCAACAATTCAAAGTCGAAATAATCAAGATTCATGAAGATAATCAGAAAGACAGAAAAATCAAAAATTAGAAAATAATGAATATACATACAGAGTGATAAATCAAATCTCGATGATGGCAGAATCATAAATTAGAATCAACAATTTAGAATCAAAAAACCAAGAACATTCATCGGAAAATCTAGATTAGAGAGGCTGAAATATCAGAACATACAAACTAACAAACTAAACCTCGATGATGAACTGAAAAACCATGTCTGATGAACATACAAACTAACAAATATCAGAACATACAAACTAACAAAACCCTAGACTCGGAGCACCCTAGAATATGAAGGAAGTAATGAAGCAACCGCACAATTGCTGACCTGCGACACCTATTTACTCAAGAACTAACCAAAAATCGTAAATTTCCTGACCTTGTTCGAATCTCGGCTTGTTGGATCTTGAAGTACGAGTGTCTTCGAGATTGTGTTTTTCACTTTCCTCGTCGCTTTTGTTGGACAACCCCAGTAGACATGGAATCGACCACAAAAATCTTGAATTCGAATAGATTAGACGGGATCTTTATCGTTAGCTATATTGCTTTGGTGTTCAATTAATTTGAAGAAACTGAAGCGATCCTTTTTATCACGAGTTTAATCTGTAGATTTGTTGAAAATGGTGTTACCTGTACTTCAAACTTGACAAAATTAGGAGACTTTGAAGCAGTATCAACATCTAGGGCAGTGAATAGAGATAACCCAATAGAACGATTAAAGAAAAAGCGAGGAGGAAGGATCTATCGAATCCATGGATGAAGAATCCTTGCTTCCATTAGAGTTTGATGTTGGATGGAAAAGGAGGCGAGATTGGGTGGAAGCGTGTTTGTAACACTTAGACTTCAAACCCTAGTTCGACCATCCTTTTGAAGCGGGAGATTAAAATGAGCAGGGAAAATAGAAGCGGGATGATAAAATAAAACGACACCTTAATTTTTTAAGATGACATACATATTTACAAAGTGCCTCCTGTGTTTTTCTTTTCTTTCTATTATGACATAGAAACATGACATACAAATTTGTATGTCATTAATCTTATAAGAATATGACATAAATTTATGACAAATAATTATGTATGTCGTAAGTTTTTCAGATTTTTAAAAAAGATGACATTTCTTTACGACATACAGTTTTGTAAGTCATTAAAGTAGTGAGTGTCATAATTCGTATGTCATTAGAAGTCTATTTTCTAGTAGTGTGTGGAACTAGGTTTAAATTAAGAGTATATTAGATTTGTCGTTAAAAAATAATAATCTAAAATTAATGTTTACTTTAGTCCCTGCCAAATTTACTGTCAAAGTCTCTCAAATTTATTTCTACTTTCATTTATATGAAAGTTACAAAATGATACCTGGTAACACCCCCACCCTTCTATTCTACACTAAACATACAACCAAGAAAACCATGAGGACAATTTCATAAACAAAACTCGCGGAAACAGGAAGATCTACGTGCTATAGATTATCATTTTGTCTTCCTCATTCTTTTGCTCCTCCTCTATCCTCAACTATGCTCCTCCTCTATTGCTAATGCGTGATTTTGATGTGATAGTTTGCGATTAGATTAGACACTACAGTGTATGTATGTTTTGGGTAAAAATAAAGACATTGAACATTTAAGAGGCCTATGCAAAATGGAGATTGTCAGTGAAGATGGTGACATGAGATCCATGTGATACTAATAACTCGTAGAGTGTACATTTAAACATTATGAGGATTTATGGTGTTGGGATGTAGGTAGGATAGACACATTCACAATTAGAGAGGTTAGAAACATTATTGATGATATCACTATCTCAGATGGTGGCCTTGTTACTAAATGGAATAAGTTTGCCCCCAGGAAAGTCAATATCCATTTTTGGCGGTGTTGTTTAAATAGAATTCATACTCATGTCAATTTGGCTAACCATGTAATTGATATTCCATCTTCCTTGTGCTTGGTGTGTAATGAATCTGAGGAGGATCATATCTTATCTTGTGATATTGCCTTGTCCCTTTGGATTTTTATAAGAAAATGGTGTGATATTGATTGATGTGTTTTCAAACATACATATAAAATACCCAGAAACGTCACCAATAACTTGGTGTGTTACGAGCGTATATATGATTGTAGCAAATGATTTTTCACATTAGTTTTACATTTCTGAACAGGGAAGTACCATGTATGATTAGAACAACACAATTAGGCAAGTGTACCTAATCGGTTGTAGTATAGTAATGGTAAATCCGGGTTGTCGAACCTAAGGGAAAACGAATATTTTTAAGTTAAGAAAATCAATTATCAATTAACAATTATTCAAGCAAACAGTAATTAAAAAGGGGGGGTTTGAGAGAATGCATTGACTTGTGTCAAGAGACAACGCAAAAGTTTATTAGAATCGGAAAATATAAATATAAATTACAAAACATAAAAGTAAACATTTATACTTAGATTCGATTCAACCATCTAGTTATGTTTGATATGCTATTAGTGCAATGGATATTGAAATTAAATATTGATTTCTAGAGTGATTAGATGTTTTGGTCCAACTACCTAATCCTATGATTATAAGGTCATTAATGGCAATGGTCATGCAATTACATTTTCCAAATAATCATGTATTGGTTCGTATCATACAAGATTCATTTGAGTTTTGGATCTCAATGGTCATGAAAATCAAAATGGTTTGTACAGATTGGTCCTCTAGTACAGACTTTGCATATACATACAAGATTCTACCTTCGTGACTTAACCCTAGGATTTGGTCCATCACTAGTCATATCTGCCTAATGGTCATAGCACAGTTATGATAAAAGTCATATAGTCAGATTGGTCCTCTAGACTAAAATAACTCAGCAATAAGTCCAAAAGGAAGGTTCCTTAACATATATGATAGTCAAATGAATTATGCAAGATAAAATATAAAACGTTCAATATCCGCTAAATAACAATCAAATCATAACTAGATAGTATTTAAATCTAAGTAATAAATAATGCAGATAAATATAACATGATCTGAAGAATACGGCCTAGGAAATCATAGTAGAATGCTAAACATATATAAAGCAAACCGAATGAAGTCCCGGCCGAACATTCTTCAAGCTCTCGATTCCATCCGCATCGTACCAGTAGGCAAACTGCCGAGTTTGATGTTGTGGTTCTGAGGTATAGGTGCAGGTGTTTATGGGTTGGTGTCCCTCAAACAACAAGAGAAGGCCTCTATTTATACTGCTGTCCAGGCCCCGTCGCGTCGCGACCATATAAGGGATCGCGTCGCGATCCATCGTGACTTGCGTTTCTCATTTGGCCGCTACTCTGACTTTGTGGACTGTGGTTCGTGGGTCGGGTCGCGATCCATAAGCAGATAGGGTCGCGATCTCGTCGGGTCGCCATATTTTCTTCGTGTCGCGAACGTTCCGTAAGCATGTCATCACCGTGACCTCTCTTGTCGCGTCGCGATCGGTAAGGAGATCGCGTCGCGATCTTAGCTGTTGCAGCCATTGACTTTTGTTCACAATAATGCTCCTATCCTGCTCCTTCTTTATCCGCAAGGCCATTTTTCCTGTGTTTTGGTAATTTAAAAATATAAGTACCTTTTATCTCGATATTATACCAAATACACGTGTTTAGGCACTCGATATTGCCCGAAATATATGTATAAATGAGGCAATATCAAAATACCATACACTTGGACTTTACTTGTCCTCAAGCAAACTACAATTTAAAACCAAGCCGAGAAAACTTGATGTCCAAACAACTTTCCATACGCTATAACAGATCTAGCGTTTATTACCGATGTTAAGAATAATGAATTAAGAATAAACATAGTAGATTATACCTAGCCTTATGTACATATTTCTAACTTTTCAAAACTTTACACAAACTCTCTTTCTATAAACGACAAGTCTTTAGATTGATAAATACTCATTTTTACATAACATCGAATACACCCTTTAAAGATTCTTCCACCTCAAGACTTTTTGTCGAATTTCCCATATTTAAAATAAAAATCATGCTGGACTAAATTTATCAAGTTTAGTTATTATTTCCATTTTTCCGCACCTTTGAAACTCGTGACTTTCGATGAAACTCTTGATTACGAATTTTCGACTCAAGACTGTACAGAGTCTACTAATTCAAATTCCAAAGGCCACTAAGGAAATTCCATGACTTTCAATGACACCCATGTAGCGAGCTTTCGGCAATATTATCCCAAACCAGTTGGTTTTAGGTAATAAGGTGCATAAATGCCCGAAGGCCACCCATTTTATGTCTACTTGCTCAAATGTCAAAGGCCACTGATTGAATTTTCCTTTCTGAGTCTCAATCTTATGGTATAACATTACTTCTGCTTTTTAGCACATCAAATTTCTTGAGAATTTTTCTCATTTTAAGTTCATTTATCGAGGCTTATTTTCCTCAACTTAGTAACAGCATATAATTCGTGCATTTTTGCAAGTAGGGAAACTGACTCAATCTCTTTTGGCAAAAACTCAATTTTTAACAACCGATAAATCTTCAACGGGTCTATTTCATTATTTATGCAAAACATTTTGCAACTACCAAGCTGAAAACTTGTCCTCTATAGAAATAAATTTTATATAAAATAATGAAAAACTAAAAATACATACATAAGATTAAATGTCACCTACGAATTTATTTTCAAAACATTTTTCTTAACAATTATCTTTTTAGCGTTTAATTTTGGAATAGATGTTTAAGATAAAAAATTTAATTTGGCTCAGTTAATTATTGCAGTATGACGCTCTTACCCTACACTTATTTTATACAATAATTTTATTGTATATATAATTCAAAACAGCAAAGGGAGCAAAATGGAACAGACTCCCCTTGGGTACCGGTCGACGTCATATATGAGGCTCTTTCCACAGAAAATAATTCGTTGAACATGCTACCAGCATTGAATTTTAGCAAATCTGCATACATATCACTCAGACAAATATTATTCACACACAATAAGCACACAAAAATTAAGTAAAAAAATAAAAGTAATAAAAAGAAAAATATCACTCATTTTGTGCTTCCTGAAGTTTCAAAGCCGTGGCTACTGGGTTGCGGTTGTGGTGTGTTGTCCTGGCTGTGCGACTTTTGACCGTCGTCAGTATCGCTGCCTCCACTGTAAAGAAGCGTCCCCCTTCTCAGTAGTGGCTGATTTTTAGCCTGAAAAACCATGTATCATTATGCACGACCAGCATCTGCCTCGGTTGTTTACGCGTTATGCATGTTTACGTGTCACGTAACTTGAAGTTGTCTCTTTCCCAATGCGATCCGGATTGTCGACGCGTCACGTCCGGATGGCATACACGTCGCATTGCGTGAGTAGAAAAGACTTCAAAGTTTTGTTACTTCATTTTTTCCCGAAATATTCACCCCACACTTAAAATATGCTTAAGGTGTGCAAATATCCATTTTATGATTAGTGATATGTCAATCAAAACAATAAAAATACATAATACACAAAAACAAATTTACAATCACACAAATATTAACTAATAATTTAAGTTTCTATACAAAAAAATAAAACCGAATTCCCCGGCAACGGCGCCAAAAACTTGATGTGTTTTCAAACATACATATAAAATACCCAGAAACGGCACCAATAACTTGGTGTGTTACGAGCGTATATATGATTGTAGCAAATGATTTTTCACATTAGTTTTACATTTCTGAACAGGGAAGTACCATGTATGATTAGAACAACACAATTAGGCAAGTGTACCTAATCGGTTGTAGTATAGTAATGGTAAATCCGGGTTGTCGAACCCAAGGGAAAACGGATATTTTTAAGTTAAGAAAATCAATTATCAATTAACAATTATTCAACCAAACAGTAATTAAAAAGGGGGGGTTTGAGAGAATGCATTGACTTGTGTCAAGAGACAACGCAAAAGTTTATTAGAATCGGAAAATATAAATATAAATTACAAAACATAAAAGTAAACATTTATACTTAGATTCGATTCAACCATCTAGTTATGTTTGATATGCTATTAGTGCAATGGATATTGAAATTAAATATTGATTTCTAGAGTGATTAGATGTTTTGGTCCAACTACCTAATCCTATGATTATAAGGTCATTAATGGCAATGGTCATGCAATTACATTTTCCAAATAATCATGTATTGGTTCGTATCATACAAGATTCATTTGAGTTTTGGATCTCAATGGTCATGAAAATCAAAATGGTTTGTACAGATTGGTCCTCTAGTACAGACTTTGCATATACATACAAGATTCTACCTTCGTGACTTAACCCTAGGATTTGGTCCATCACTAGTCATATCTGCCTAATGGTCATAGCACAGTTATGATAAAAGTCATATAGTCAGATTGGTCCTCTAGACTAAAATAACTCAGCAATAAGTCCAAAAGGAAGGTTCCTTAACATATATGATAGTCAAATGAATTATGCAAGATAAAATATAAAACGTTCAATATCCGATAAATAACAATCAAATCATAACTAGATAGTATTCAAATCTAAGTAATAAATAATGCAGATAAATATAACATGATATGAAGAATACGGCCTAGGAAATCATAGTAGAATGCTAAACATATATAAAGCAAACCGAATGAAGTCCCGGCCGAACATTCTTCAAGCTCTCGATTCCATCCGCATCGTACCAGTAGGCAAACTGCCGAGTTTGATGTTGTGGTTCTGAGGTATAGATGCAGGTGTTTATGGGTTGGTGTCCCTCAAACAACAAGAGAAGGCCTCTATTTATACTGCTGTCCAGGCCCCGTCGCGTCGCGACCATATAGGGGATCGCGTCGCGATCCATCGTGACTTGCGTTCCTCATTTGGCCGCTACTCTGACTTTGTGGACTGTGGTTCGTGGGTCGGGTCGCGATCCATAAGCAGATAGGGTCGCGATCTCGTCGGGTCGCCATATTTTCTTCGTGTCGCGATCGTTCCGTAAGCATGTCATCACCGTGACCTCTCTTGTCGCGTCGCGATCGGTAAGGAGATCGCGTCGCGATCTTAGCTGTTGCAGCCATTGACTTTTGTTCACAATAATGCTCGTATCCAGCTCCTTCTTTATCCGCAAGGCCATTTTTCCTGTGTTTTGGTAATTTAAAAATATAAGTACCTTTTATCTCGATATTATACCAAATACACGTGTTTAGGCACTCGATATTGCCCGAAATATATGTATAAATGAGGCAATATCATTGATATTCCTAACTTTGTCAAAATGCATGAAGTGGTTCCTTGGTTAGACTCGTAACAAATGAATAAGAGCAAATGCTCTTTTAATTTGGAAGTTCTTATTATGTCTCTTTGGTGGATTTTGTGCGCTTTCAGGTGCAAGTTACCTTTTGATGATAAATCTTGGAGAAAAGCATCCAATTGTGATTATTTAGTTGAGTGTTCTTTCCATTGGTATAGTTCTAGGAATAGGAAATCAAATATTTCAAAAACGGTTTTGGATTAAAATACCTTTTATTTCTTGTTCCATGTAATTTTGTTAACTTTTTACTAATTAACCTTTTTATTAAAGCTTCCAGTTCTCCAGAAAATGAAATATCTTATTTTGTAATAAAGAATACAATAATATTATAGTAACATTAGAGGCACCGTGTCTAGTCTGATTTGGATCAAGCAATGAAAAATACAACAAAATTACAACCAGAATACAGTAAGATATACTGTATTTAATCCACATCATGATCAGTAAGAGAAAATACAACAAAATTATATGAAGATAATAATATAACATTAAAATAAAATAATAAAAATAGTCAGTTTTAGAAAAATCTATAAAATATGATTTTTGTTAAGTCATGCGTAATTTGTTTTTAAAAAAGTCATATCAACCGGGTAATTGTTGTAACCGACAATTTTAGGACAAAATCACAAGATCTTAGAAATTTCAAGCAAGTTTCTCCTTTTTGTTTGAAAAAGGAAGATGATTTTATTGATAATAAAGACAATGTTTGAAGGCTTTATGATAATACTCCTTATTCACAAACTTAAAACTGTATAGAATCCTTAGGATGCACGCAGTGGAGGTGGAAAACTCCAGCGGCATCCGAGCTGGCGATGAATGCAGGCGGCAAACACCGGCCGTGAATATGGCACAGCAAGCGGCATCCCTTAGCGCCCCATGCCGGTCTTCCTTCTTTCTTCTGTCTCTCTTCTATCTCTCTTTTCCTCTCTTCTCCGGCCCATCACCACAACACCACTATCATCTCCGGCGGCAAAGAGGCATTGGAGCTTATGTGGAGGGTATGCTGCCGGCAACCACTCCGCAATGTAAGAGAAATTGGATTTTACTCCATTAATAAGTTTACAAAATTGGTTTAAACTATATGATGTTATAAGTGCAAACATGTTTCAATATACTAAGAATTGTGATTTTTTTACAGCGCACTTTTTACATATTTTTCTATACTTCTTAATATTAATATATACGAATATCATTTTCATACTTAAAATTTAATAAAGTTTTACATGCATATGACAATTTATAGAATTTTATGTTTAGATTTTTTTTAGGATAAGATTTCATTCCAATTTCCAACGTTAAATTCCACTTTTAAGTATTATATAATTATTATATTTAAAACTATTCAATATGTTTTTAAGCAAGGCAACCGAACTTTTCGTTTTCAAAACACATATAATAAAATACAGTTATATAAAAAAAAATTATGTAGTAAAGGAGGCAACCAGATGCCCTAACAAAAAATATTTAATACATTTCTAAAAAACCAAATATGATCGGCCAAAAGGGTTGGCAAAACAATTGAAATCATGCTTTAACATCGCATAATTTACTTTGAAACGAAATAGTCGTTTGTTCTCTAGCTAATTGTCTTTTACACTTGGGACGGCAATGAAACCTTATTTTCTTATCTTCCCAAAGAATGGTACATAATAAGGGTATCTACCTTTAAATACCGAGTTTGGTGCTATAGTGAGAACCGTAGTTCCATTATTATAGCGGCCTGCCGGCACACCCATCTATTGATCATTTGATCACTTATTTGACCTGCGTGTATACTTTTTAAGTATGAAACAATATTATATGAAACAAGATTACGATCCCTGGACTAATTAGATACCTTCTTTTCTCAAGCTGATGCTACATATAACCATCACACTTTATGTGTGTCTATATATATATATATATATATATATATATATATATATATATATATATATATATATATATATATATATATATATATATATATATATATATATATATATATATATATATATATATATATATATATATATATATATGTATTGTCGAATGCTACCGAATTATTTGTCAATAATTGCACTTCGGATTTGAACTTTCAGAATAAGTTGAGTAACGAAGTTTAGGACAACATGGAGGCGACAATTATCAGCAATGAAGGTAAAATATTACTCGAGCTATCATCTTATTAGTATCTATGATCTTTGATGTTATTTAGAGGGTTGGTGTCAGTCTAGTCTTTGTTTATAAAATCTTAAAAGGACCGCGCGTAGTCTAAGTGTCTTTTTGTTGTTTTTCGTCTTTAAAGTACGAATAAAGAAGGATGGAGAGACATCTCTGAAAGGAAAAGCAGAAGAATGCGAAGAAGAGAAGAGAGTTATTCATGTCCTTGAAGAAACTCAGGGCGAAGATAACTCCAAGAATGCAAGTGGAGAACGCAAAGATGAACAAAGTAGGAAGATTGATGGGTCAAAAAGAACAAGAATAGCTAATCCTAAGACAAATGTAACAGTTCCCCGGCCATTCAATTTAGCAACAGACAAGAGAATGACTATAGAAAGGAGAGGATCAATGAATTTGAAAGAACCGAAACCAATTCTTACCAAATCCGCCAGTTTTCATCACAGGTAAGCTAATTCGAACATTTGATTGTTTCGTAGTTATTTGAAATTCAAATTCTATGTTTATAAGTTCTACCGAATAATGGGAAAAGAAGCAATGGAAGTTTACATTACTAATATTTTATTTGTACATGCTTATATTAGACCTTCGAATCTCAAGGGAGCCGAGACTTCATCAATTAAAACAAGTCTAAAGCCAAAAATTCGGACCAATGAAAAGGATGATAAGAACATGGAGGTTTGTAGGATCAATCGAGACTTGAGTATTGCTTAGAGCCTTAGACTACAAGAAAGTTGATCAAAAGACCAATAGAATCATCATGAAATAAGTGATTAATTCTATCGGCCTTTTGTCGGTTTGTCAGCAACTCAGCATAGTGATTCTTTGAAAGCCCATCATATGACTACTGAAAATTATAAATATTTTGCTAACTTTTAACCTTTTTATCAGGGTAAAACATGCCAGGCCAACGCAAAGAATACACGAAATGAAAATCCGATATTCAAGGCATTGCCGCTGCCAAACTTCTATCGCCAAAAAGACCTTCCTCCAAAATCAGAAACCAAGAAGGTAAGTGATTTAAATACGTACCATAAGTTGGAACACCATTCTATGTAACATAACTTGGTGGTTTTAAAACTACAGACAGTTGCTGGGTGTTCAAAACCTCCGGTGATTGGTGATCTAGTTAACGCGTTGCCGAAATCTGGTAACAACAAAATCGAAGGAAATACTAGAAGGGTATCAAGGGGAATGAGTGGTGGTGAAAAGGAAACGACAAGCAAAGTAATTAAAACTACAAAACTTTCCCTCAGGACTACACCAAAAGAGAGTGTTAAAAAGTTGGTTCAATCTGATGGCAAATGATGTTTTTTAAAGTAATCACCCACAAAAGGAAGTTTCGTCCATCCTTGTTATCGATCATAGTTTGATTTACATCTTGTACTTTGTTACTCATGTTGGGTTGAATCAAATACTATTACTACTACTGTTTGTTAATGGATATTCCAAAACCAAATATATGGTAGGGGGCGTAGGCTCTTTCAAGCAAATGCGAACTCCAAAGAAGAAGGAGGAAAAAGATGATTGAAGAGAAGAAAAAAAGAGCAATATTTTCCATCAATAAAATGATATCTACTACACTATTTCAAGTTGTAGCATGAAATAAGAAAATTAAGAAACAAAATATCAATAACAATAACAACTTTACGTGATTTAATCTTTGAGGTGAGTTCGTGATCACTTTGGTTTGTATTGTTGGTTAATTCTTAATCTCATTCACTTTCTAATCGGTTTGAACATAAATTCATCGAACAATTAACTGAATTAAGAGATTGAAATACTTACTTTGTGCGAATTCATTGTTTGAAGAAGATACTGAAGTCATTTGACTTCCGTTATGATGTTCGAGTTTGATGGAAACGGTAATAGGATGTCATCGACATGCAATACCAATATAGTAAACTTGCACCTAGTCATTTTTAGGTTTATACATTAGTCTACTAGAATCCTTTCGAAGTCGTTCAACCTCATGACTTCATTAAATTTAAGGTGTCAATTGTCAAGAAACTTGCACGAGCCCATATTTAGACTACTTAAGTCTCATTACCAACTTGTGGCGTGGTTCAGTATTAGATGGTATTACATTGGTCTCTTGATCTATAACATCGTTAATAAGAGACTTTTGATATTTATTAGGACTTTTAAGAAAGACATTAAATAGAACAAGTAAAGAAATTACCAATTCCCCATCACAAATTTCTTGAAAATCATTACTGTTGAAAGAACCGCTACCACTCCCACTAATGTTGGTGATTTCAAGAAATTGACATATCTTGTCTCGACAATTATGGTAGAGTGAAACGAGTAATAAGACTGGTTTCACCTAGATATTTCAAGATATCCAAAAAGAAAAAAGTGATAGTTCTCAAATCAAGTTTCTTAAAATGAGGATCATAAAATTTTTACCTAGCTACAATGGCATTTAAGAAAATAGTGACTTTATTATGTACAAAGTCATGATGAAAAGTCAAAGGCATTTAGTTTCAGTACAATACATACACTAAGTTATGAGTAATATGATGTACATAAAGAGCTTAAAGAGCAAGTGAAAACCCACTCTCTAATAATGAGGTGAGAGTTTGACGGGCTTCACTTCTAAGTCTTCACCATTTCCTGCCTGAATTACTTTCTTCCAACCATATGGAATGTAGGGAATCACCATAATATGTTAGACACGTGAAACATTGAACCGGAATCAATTCACCAAGTAGTAGTGAAACGATCATGCTAAGAGATTAATAAATTATATTAACATCAATATTACCTTTCTTGGTCAGCCACTCCTTCAACTTAGGACACTCTTGTTGATAGTGCCCTTTCTTTCGACAAAACTTATGATAGGGAGTTCTTGAAGAAGTGTCTGAACTCGAGCCCGCACTCGTCTTAGGGGCCTTAGAAAAAACACTTTTCCTTTTCTTGGAGCTTAAGTGGTACGAAAAGCAACATCATGTATCTCAATCTTCAACAGCTGTTCTTCCTGGACACACATTGCAATTAGCTCGCTCATTGTTCGATTCTCTTTTTACGTATTGTAATAGATCTTAAATGGACCATATTGCGCAGGTAGAGAATTCATAATGAAATGTATGAGAAACTCATCGCTTATTGCCATGTCCAATCCTTTGATTTTATTGGCCATATCAGACATCATCATGATGTCAGCATTTTGAGTATAAGGGTACTTGAATGCGCCTTAGAAGTACCTTTAAATTGTTCTTCCACATGGCTTAGGTAGGTCTTCGCTTTATCAGAGTTGGGAATAGCTCTGTGAATCGCTACAGAGATGGAATCTTTCATTATCATGAGGGACATATGGTTAGACCTGTCTCATTGCTCATAGACCCGCTTCTGTTCCACGGTGCTAGTATTAGTAAAAGTAGTCAGCGGATCGGTTCTAAGTTCACAATCAAGGTCCATCATGCCCAATATCATTTTAATATACTCTTTCTATGATGAGAAGTTTGTTCCCGTGAGTGTTTCAGTCCTATAATTATTAGGGATAAGCCTTGAAAATGACGATATTAGTAGAGGTATTTGTATAAACTAATTAGTGATGAAGGGATAACAATAAAGCATATCAAATATTAGTTCATAAGTCTATCATTAACACCAAATAATATCCAATTAAGTGTCGTGATCAACAAATAGCTTCGTATTGACTAATGTGAATCATTGAACATTATGACGTTTTAATAATTAACATATGTCGTAATAGTGTTGCAAATCACATTTGGACAGAATTGAGACACTACATGATAATTTTTAGATATGGAATATTTATGTCTTGTTCGATTATTGGTTTTGCGTTGGCTATAACCAACAACCAAACATGACGACGCAATCAACATTCAAAACTTCGCTACATAAAAATCACACAACACCTTTGGGTAGGAATTTAAAGTCGATGGGAATTAGGCTAATAAATTCATCATGGATACTATCAAACAGCCGACCGTTGGGATTGTTTTCATTACTTTTTATGGCATCAGTTAAACTTCAATGTCAATTTGAAATAACCATTCGTTGGGCCGGTCATTTAAGTTTTCATTGAAGTGACCATTTGATTTAGTTAATTAGTCTACAATAAATTTTGTATCGTAATAAATTTATCGTAGATTGATAAACATAATTATCCATATTAAATTTAAGAGCCAAATAAAATCTTTAATATTGTGATAATGCCAAATTTAAGAATTACCGCTTAATGTTACTTTCATGTTTAATCATAATAAAATACTTTCAACAAAACTAATGGGCAATTATGGTTGGGCCAATGACTAACCTAACCAAATTGATTTCAAGTCACTAAATTATAGAATTGAATTTAGTTTTATATGGCAATTCATAAATGGAAATTAATTCCACCATAAAAGAAAGTTAGTGGGCTAAAGGAAATAGCTCAAGCCCGAGGGTTCTAAGGGTACGTTTGGTACGGAGAAATTGAATTGAAGCAGAGAATGGAAATTGAGAGAAAGAAAATTGAACTAGAGAAAAAGAATTTATTCCACTGTTTGGTACCATAGAGAATTCACCTGAGAAATATGTTTGAGAATCAATGCTCTTGTGGCGATGGTGGCGGTGGTGGCGGTGGTAGTGGTGGGTGGTGGTGCTAGTGGTGGATGTTATCGGCCGTGTTGGTAGGTAGCAGTGGTGATAGTGGTGGTAGGTGATGGTGGCGGTGGATGGTGGTGGTGGGGGTGGTTGTAGTGGTGGGTGGTGATGGCAGTGATTGTGGGTAATTGTGGTGGTGCGTGATTGGTGTAAGTGGTGATAGTGGTGGTGGATGATGGTAATGGTGGTGGTGGTGGGTGGTGGCGGTGACGGTGGCGATGGGTGGTGGCGGTGGCGATGGGTGGTGGCAGTGACAGTGGTGGTGGGTGGTGCGATAGTGGTGGATGGTGAGTTATGGCGGTGGTGATGGTGGTGGTGGCGGTAATAAGTGACAGTGGTGGGTGGTGGTGGTGGGGAATGGTGTAGGTGGTGTTGGTGGCAGTGAAGGTGCTAGTGGGTGCTAGTGGGTGATGGTGGTGGTGGTGGATGCTACCGTGGTGGTAGGTAACGGTGGTGGTAGTGGTGGTAGGTGATGGTGGGGGTGGTGGTAGTAGTAGTGGCAGGTGGTGGTGGCAATGATGGTGATGGTGGGCAACCATGGTGGTGGGTGGTGGTGTAGGCGGTGATGGTGGTGGTGGTGGTGTAGGTGGATGATGGTGGTGGTGGAGGTGGTTGGTGGTGGCAATGGCGGTGATGATGACGTTGAAGGTGGGTAGTGGTGTTGGTGGGTGATGGCGGTGGTGATGGTGGCGGTAGCAGTGATAAGTGACAGTTAGTGGTGGGTGTGGTAGGGAATGGTGTAAGTGGTGGTGGTGGCAGTTGAGGCTTGGTGGGTGATGGTAGTGGTGGTGGTGGCCATGGGTGGTGGTGGCGGTAGAGGTTGTTGTGGTGGGTGATGGTGGTCCCGGTGGTAATTGGTAGGTGACTATGGTAGTGGGTAGTGACCTTGGAAAAGAGAATCAAAATTCTCACTATTTCTTTACCAAAAATAGAGAATTAAAAATAGGGAAAGAGAATTTGATATTTACTCCATTTCCTATTCTCAAGATTAAACAAACAATGAAATCAATTCCATTTCTCCGCTTCCACTTCTCTATACCAAACATGCATTAAGAGAAAAGAAAATGGCATTGACCTCACAGAGACACAGACTACAAGTGCGTTTTTGAAAAAAATATCGACTCCTTGACGCACATTGACGCAATTTCTTTGTGCATCTTTCAAATTTAGTTGATCCAACCCCTATCATTGATGCTCGACATTAAATGCATAGGGGGTGCAAAGTTTTGAGGGGCACCGTCTCTCGTCGGTGACAGGGACGTTTGACGACGCAGTAATGTTCATTATCAAGGCGACCCATTTGATCGGGGTTATAGGTTTGGAATCAAAATTCGGTTTTTCCAATACAATATTAGAACATTCACTTGATTTCAATGTCAATTTCATACAACAAACACAAGATTTCATGTTTTTTAATTTCATACATAAATGGTTTTCAAAAACATGTATGAGGATTTTGTGTTCATAAATTGGTTCAAATTGATCAATAACAACATCGCTCTGATACCACATGTTGGTTAATTCTTAATCTCGTTCAATTTCAAATCAGTTTGAACACAAATTCATTGAACAATTAAGAGATTGAAATACTTACTTGGCACAAATTCATTGTTTGAAGAAAACCTTGAAGTCATTTAATTTTCTTTATGATGTTCTCGTTTGATGGAGAATCACACACCAATTGGTTGGTGTTCTTAGGGAATTTATATTAGAAAAGTTAAGGGGGAATTCCAGTCTCTGGTGTGTGATTTTCGAACATCTAACGCATATTGGTATTTTCTTGAAATTTAAGAGGTACAAATAATACTTCATTATGTACAACAATATTAGGCTTTATCATTCTACAAACGCATTCTCGGTCAAATCTCCTTAGCTATGGAAAGCTAAATCTGTTCTGCCTGATGGCTGCCAATTTTCCGAAATTTTAGGGCTCGGTTTCGTTGAAAGTTGAATTCAAAAATTGAAATGTATACGCTCCCATAAAAAACTCTAACCATTTTATAGTTGCTCCGCCTCCTTTGCTCTCCCCTCTACCTCACCAATGCTGCTTGCGACCACCATTTTTTTATGGCTTTTGTGATTTTGAAGTGCTGAACGAATCCATGCTTTTGTGTTTTCTTTTATATATATATATATATATATATATATATATATATATATATATATATATATATATATATATATATATATATATATATATATATATATATATATATATATATATATATATATATATGAAATAGTTGCTTCCATCAACTAACGACTATTTAAACAGGGTACCAGTTATGTCATATTTGCATAGTTTCTATCATCTTATGTAAATATAGTATCACTCAAATTATAATTATAGAAATGGCCCTATGGCCATATTTTAGTGAAATATTCCAGCATGTATGGCATTAGTAAGCAGTTAATTTATTATAAAGCATTTGATTTGTTTTGGAATGATACTTTGATGATTTTATGTGACTGAATTGTGTATGAATAAAAACCAAAGAAAATGAATGAACACAATTAAAATGAAGAGGAAAAATAAAGAAAAATATAGAAAAATAAAGAAAAGTGAAAGCTAAGAAAAAAGTGTCACCATTGAGGATTCAAAGCGTGAACTCGATGGACGCCTCTTTCGACACCTCATGCTGAGAAATTCCTACTTGTCATGTTTTATACTTTTATACAAGGAATGATCTATAACCTTAATAAATGACTTGTACACTTTCTTTGGGCCACATGGGGCAATTTCTATGGTTAAAACTGTTATGATTAAGGACTTCAATAAAAACACACACAAACATGATTATCATGAAAATTGGAGATATGAAGAATAAACAATAATACCATGATTTAACATGTTTCACTTAATTATATCAATCAAGCTATGTCTATTGGCACAACTAGAGAGAGATTTTATTTAACAACCGTTGTTATACCCTATGTATTTACCACATCTACCTTTTGTGTGCTTGTGGTTATAATCAATATTGAGGGATCTATTTATTGTATTTTATCTGGTATGTTTATCCATCGCACACTTTATTAAACATCTATGTTGTTTTAATGTTTTAAAATTTTAGGATTTCCCACTTTAAGGTGGTGAATTACTTATTTTAAAGTGATGAAAATTACTATTTTCAAACATGTCATACGAGGGGTGTTTTAGTTTCTATGTAGGCTTTTGAGTACATTATTTATATTCAGATTTATCCTTCATTTTACTTATTTAATCTGTTTCTCGTAGTTGCTTGTTACTTTCTGTTAAGTGTATTTCTAAGCATGTTTTCATGCCTTTTTATCCTTGTTTTATCTTGCATTTGATTCTCATTATTGCATATTTTCTTGTTTTTCGGGATTTCAAGAATAGCAATCTACTTTCACACCTTGTGGTTGTTTTCAGGTGCTTTTGAAGGATGAATCTTGTATTGGATGACAATGGGAGGGTACACAAGAAATTTCAAAAGAAACGGAGCTCAAACGAAGAAATTACGAAAAAGTCGTCCCGAAGACAGTATGGTACACGGCTCGTGTAACTTTATGCCTTGAAGTTACACGGCCGTGTAACCTGGTTATGCCACATAGGATGCCACGTCAGCTCAAGGAAGATCCAGGGAATTTGCAGGATTACACGACCGTGTAATCTTGGCCCAAGAAGTTACACGGCCGTGTAACTTTTACTGGTGTCCAGATCTACTTTTTGGCCCACTATGAGTTGTTTACTCCTTCTTGTGCTGTCATCCTCATGCTACACGACCAGATGCAGATCCAACCTGATTTTGAGGCCATGTGATGAAGGAAGTGGGTCTTGGAATGATGATGTTTGCCATTGTCCATTTTACCATTTTACCCTTGGTGTGTTAGTATAAATAGATGTGTTTGGTTAGCCTTAGAACCATCTCTTACATCTCTTATTCCATTCTCTTCTGCAAAACTCTCTAGTTACATTGTGTTTGTGTTTGTGTGCAACTTCAAGTGTGGATTATCTTCATTTTGTAAGTTTATTTCTCTTTTAATAGTCATGAGTGGCTAGTAATTTTATTTTCTGGTTTTGTATTAAGTATTATGATTGTGATTTAATATAAAGTTTGATGTTTGATTTTATATCTTTCTAGTGATATGATTTTGAGACTTAACGAATGTTTGGTTTTTATTTATTTCATATTGGCCATTTGATCTCAAGTAATAATCAATCTAGTCATACAAATTATAAAATCCGTAATTGTTTTATAAAATGTTATTTGTGACAATCATCTTCATTTGGTGAAAATCATATCACATGTTTTGACGCTTCAACGCTTGTTTAGGAGTATTGAACATTGTTGGGAACATTCACATAAAACATAATGCAATCTTTCATTCAAATTCTATGATCTTATCTAGATTTGATTAGTAAGATTAGTCTTAGTCAACGAGCTTCTCTTGACTAAGGTACATTAGGTGAATGGTGTATGTGCGAGCTTTCGGCATACATAAAGTACCAACTTAGAAAGATTAAAGTTATAAACATCATTCTTATTGTTATTTCCAATCATATGACTAAAAATGCAAAACCAGAATTTGTCCCCAAATTATAAAATACAAAAGCAATTTTTCTAAATTTTGTCCAAGTCAAATATACAATCATATTTCAACTAAACATCAAAACCCCCCCCCCCCTTTGTTACTATCTTTACAAGTTTAAATCTCGTGAAAATCAAGGTATAATTCATTAGACCACCGCTCCCTGTGGATCGACCCTACTTGCCATTTATACTACATAGTTAGTATTTATAACAAGTAGTGTAATCACGAAATATTGGTAATCAATAAATCATTTTAAAACTATATTTCAACTCTTTTATTTTGTTGGTTACGACACTCAACAAATTGGCGCCGTTGCCGGGGATCGAACTCGGGTCACCCGCGTGACAGGCGGGAATACTTACCACTATACTACAACGACCTTCTACTTCTACTCCTATTTCTGATTTTTCTACTAATCCATTAAAAATGGGTGACGAAGAAAAGACCTTGAGACAATGGGGTGCCCGAAAAGATACACAACAACCTTTGTGTATAAATTATCCAAATGTGGAGAATTTTGAGCTAAAGTCCGGACTCATACACTTACTTCCAACCTTTAGTGGTTTGGAAAATGAAGATCCCCATAAATTCCTTAAGGAATTTCATGTGGTATGTTCGGGTATGAAACCGCATAATGTGACCGAGGACCAAATCAAGCTGAGGGCATTCCCCTTTGCTCTTTACGATGCCGCCAAAGAATGGTTATACTATCTCCCACCGGGGACGATAACAACATGGAACGACATTGCTCAAGCATTCCTTGACAAATACTTCCCGGAGCCAAAAGCTTCAAGCATCCGTAGAGAAATTCTCACCTTGCATCAAGGACGAAGAGAGTCCTTACACACATATTGGGAGAGGTTTAAAAAACTTTGCGCTCGGTGCCCACAACACGGTTTGTCGGAACACCAACTTCTCCAATATTTTTGTGAAGGCCTATCTCATCTTGATAGGCGAATTATCAATGCTTCAAGTGGTGGAGCCTTGTTAGACAAGACTCCGTCCCAAATCCGGGCCTTAATTGCTACTTTGGCCGAAGACTCAAAGCATTCAATCGGGGAAGACGAATGGTATCCCGACCCTCCACGAGGAGAAAAACACGTAAGTACCCCTCTCATTGAAACTCAATTAAATGAATTAACAAAAGCCGTTATTTTGTTAACAAAAGAGAGAGGGACCGAACCAAAGGCAAGAGCTTGTGGAATTTTCCTCCAACACGGTCATCCAACCGACACGTGTCCATCTTTACAAGATGAAAACGAACACGTAAATGTTTTGGGTGACCACACGGGACAAAATTCTAGAAATTTTGATAACACCCAACAATGGAGAAACGCTCAACCGAGGCCCAATACCAACCTCGGTATCAACAATCACAACATGCCGCTCCAAGAAACCCCTCAGGTATGTCTTTGGAAGAAATTGTCTCTAACTTGGCTAAAAATACTACATCTTTTTAGCAAGAGACAAGGGCAAGCATCCAAAATTTGGAAACACAAATGACACAACTTGCAACAACGATTAGCAAGTTGGAAAGTAGGCTGGATTCTAAATTACTAGACCAAACAGAAGCAAACCCAAGACACAATGTGAGTGCCATCTCCCTTAGAAGCGGGAAGGTTTGCAAAGATCCAATTGTGCCCGAGGATGCAGAAAAAGAAGGCACGAAACAAGCGGAGTCACCAAGCCATACTCCATCACCTCCTTTTCCTTCAAGATTCTTAGAATCAAAGAAAGAAAGGGAAGATAGAGAAATCATGGCTACGTTCCGTAAGGTGGAGGTAAATATTCCCTTACTTGAGGCTATTAAACAAGTTCCAAGATATGCTAAGTTCCTTAAGGAACTTTGCACATCTAAAAAGAAACTCAAAGGGGATGAAACCATAAAAGTCAACGAGAATGTCTCGGCAATTATACAAAAGAGATTGCCACCAAAGTACAAGGATCCGGGTGTATTCACGGTCCCTTGTAAATTGGGAGATACAAACATACCGAGAGCCATGCTTGATCTCGGTGCCTCTATCAATGTCCTACCACTTTCTATTTTCAAAAACTTAAAGAAAGGAACATTGAAACGCATCGGAGTCGTTATTCAATTGGCCAATAAGTCTACCATACGTCCAAAAGGCGTGTTGGAAGACGTATTAGTCCAAGTAAATAACTTGGTTTTTCCCGCTGATTTTTATGTCGTCGATATGGGAGATGACGACTCATCGAATTCAAGTTCCACACTCTTAGGGAGGCCATTCCTAAAAACATCGAGAACAAAAATTGATGTTTTTAATGGTACCCTATCTATGGAATTTGATGGGGAAGTTGTAAACTTCAATATTGATCAATCCATCCGCTACCCAAGTGATGTGCCTCCCGAGTACTTGAGGGAAAATGATACATTGTTGCTTAATGAACATGCAAAATTTAACAACAATTTAGTGTCAATGGTTTCAATGAATGAAACAACTACTGGACTTACTGAAGAGTCCAAGCCTGTGGATCGCCACGATCATCAAGACCATGATCTGGATTTGCAAAATATAGATCCACCTCTTAGGCCAGAACAGACGAGAAACAAACACTGTCTCAAACGGTTCATCGAATGTTTCTCTACCAATCAAGAAGGAGTGGGCATGAAGGAATGCCCAGGGTAACATTTCCTAAGCCCCCGTGTATGAGTCCTAAAGCTCAAACACGGGCCCGTGTCGAGCCAAAGACGTTAAACAAGTGCGCTTCTCGGGAGGCAACCCGGTGGTATTTTTGTCAAATTTTAAAAGTGTGATTTTTTGTGTTTTTATAATTTTTCTGTTTATAACTTTCAATTACCTACGTGAGAAAATGATCGGAAATGAAAACGGACTACCGAGGCTCAAGATACGAAAAACGAAAAACGAAAAATTGGTCAGTGTGTTACACGACCGTGTAACTTTTGCCCTTGAGAGTTACACGGCTGTGTAACTTGGAAATATGGTAAAAATTCGTTTTGGTCAAAATACAACTTTACACGACCGTGTAAGTTTTCAAGCTTAAGTTACACGGCCGTGTAACTTAAGCAGGGGCAATTTGGTCATTTTCGCACACTATAAAAGACAGGGACTTCATATTCTACACATTACAGTCGCGATTTTACTCTCTCCACTGCCAAGTCCGAAATACTTCAAGAAAAAATCGATTTTCTCATTTCTTCTTCCAATTTGTTCAATTTTTATTAAAATCCAAAGGTTAGTTCCATTATTTCTCATCTTTTCCTTCATTTTGACCACAAGAAACATCCAAATCCATGGTTATTTTCGGATTTCTTGAAACCCTAGAAAATGAGGGTTTTTGATTTTTGATGCTAAATTGTTGAAATTGTTTAGGTTCAAGCTTGGGGAAGGCAAGAATAGGAGAAATCAAGACCAAACCATCATTGTGCAAGCTTCAATTTGGTATATTCTTTCCAAACTCAAAAATTTTCATAATTTTTGGTTTTTGGCTAGATAATTGGCTCTTGAGCTTGATTTAGGAAGCCTTTGTGTTTAAGTTTGTTTGTTTATTTGTTTGTGTGTTGTTTTTGTTCAAATCCCTTTGATTTTAAAAAAAAAATAATAATGGCATCATCGTCCCACACCTACTCTAGGGGTAGTAGAAGGCAAATTGTGTATTCGGCCTCTAGTGGCTCTTCCGATGAGGAGCCCGAATAGCAGGACTTTGACATGGGCGATGCGGGTATCTCATTTATGATCGATGCCCAAGAGGCCCGTTTTTATAACTTCTTGGAAAGAATTGGACAGGCACAAAAATTTGTAGATATCCCAACCTTGCGAGACCTACGAATAGAGGCAGGAGTACGCAAACTCCTGTCCAATGTTGGTTGGGAAGGGTTGATGAATATAAGCGAAAAGAGCTATTCCAACCCCACTATTGAATTTTTGTCGTCTGTCGAATTTAACGTTCATACTGCAGTTTTGTCTTTTAGAATGTTTAACAGGTCATACCAAATCACACAAACCCAATTGTGTGAGCTTATTGGCGCGCCGGTCGCCAACACATATGACCAACGAGGCAAACTAAACAAACTATTCCACCGAGAAGTTGGCACTTTCTGGACCAAGATTTCCACAGAAAACTTCTACCGTCCCAGTGCCGCCAAAGCCTCCAGCATCATCCACCCAGTCCTCAAAGCCACCCACCGCATCATTGCTTCTATCTTCTTCCCACAAGAAGAGATAAGCAAGGCCGGCCTAAATGAGCTTGAGCTTCTCTATTGCATGATCAATCCAGGGCCTCGAACCCCAAATTTTGGATCCTGGATCATGTACAAACTACTTAAACTAAGTAGAAGCTCATCTGGCCAGATCCATTGCGGTGGAATTATCACGTTCATAGCCAAACATCCATCCCTAGGCATCCAATTTTCTGATAACCTTGAGATCATCAAAGGTGAGCGATACCTCACCTCGGATGTTCTTGAGGGTATGCGGTTATTCAGACGCCCCGAATCCGATGAGATTTGGCAAGCTGGTGGACGCGATTATCTGCGGGTAAACAACCGAAACGCTCGAATACTTCGATTAGCCAACCCAGTCTCTAGCACCAATTGGAAGCCTCCTTCCAACATGGACCTACCCCTACCCCCTCCTAACCCACCAGCAAGAGAGCCCGAGAGACACCCCCAAGAGCCCGGCCCTTCAAGTTCTGCTAGCTCATTTCCTCCCGAGCACAATCTTTACATGGGGGAATTTGCTAACATCAACTCACAGCTTGCGGACCTTCGCCTTGATTATCAAAACATCTATGATAATCTTGGCGAAATTGACACAAATCAAATGGAGCTGCGCCAAGACTTTGAGCAATTTAGAGAGACCCAGTATAAACATAACCAAGATGTTATGTCTATCCTCTCTGACATTCAAAGATCCGTTGCCTTTAACCCATGGCAACAGCAGCACCAACAGCAGCCACCGCAGCAGCAACAACAGCCTGGAAGCCAACCCCCTCAATTCCCACCTTACCCATATTACCCACCATACCCTTACCCTCCATTTCCGCCACGGGGACCCTTCCCCGACCCTCAGTAGGTTTTTTCTATCTCCTTCCCTAATGCATTGTGGACACTGCTTTATTTTAAGCTTGGGGATGGGGAAATAAATCCCTTTTCTAAAAAATAAAAATTTAAAACAACAAAAATTCAAAAATATTTTATTTCTTGCATATTTTTAAACTTTTGCATGCATTTTTGTTATCTCTTGCTTCTCATCTATGTGACACCTTTAAATTGCAACCATAATACATCTCATAGTTAAACTTCTTGTATTTTTGTCCCCTATCTACATACAACATCACCATCTTTTGAAACTTTAGATCTTCATTAGGAACTTCTTGTTGTTAATTTTCTAGCATAAATACGTTTGGGTAAATTATAAAAATACACATGAAAGTGAATCGAAACTATTCTAGCAAAGAACGCTTTATCCACCCGTGAGTTCATCAATGTGTGTAATCGACTAGGAGAAATACTATGGAAGTTGCACTAGTCCCCCCTCATGACCATACATTTGCATATTGTCTATTAAATATAAGATTTATCTCAAAATCGCGATTTTTCCAAAGTCATGGACAAAAATCTTATTTTTTTTCATTTATTGGTTTTGTGTGGTACTAGGTGTTTATAGATGTCATATGACATTGTTTATATTATTTTGGTCATTAGTGTGTTTAAGTTTTTCATTTATGTTTATAAAAATACCATAAAACTATTTTGTCTAATCATTTTAGCAAAATTTCGTGAAAGTGTTTTTATGGTGAAAATCTAGAAATCATTTCACTTGGTTCTAAAAGATTGGTCAAATAAAAAAAATAATAAAAAAAGAGAAAAAGAAAAGAAAAGACCGAACCAAGTGATCACTCAAGTTATTTAAAGTAAAAGTTTTCTACAAAAATACAATAAAAGCGGTTACTTGTTTTAAAAGCCTCATTTCATCATTTTTGCTTTCAACAACTAAATCTAATTTTGATCTAGTTAGAACTTCATACATTGACCATGTTTTAAAATTCTTCATACATCTTGGGTCAAGTTGAAGTTTAAAAGATTTTGTTGTCTCTGTCGTCTAGGTATCTATCCTTTGTAAATAGGAATCGAGTTGTAAATTTTTGTCCCTCTGTTTTGGAAAATCATGTGTTTAGTAAATAAATATGCAAATGAGGTCGGTTGGAGGTAGGGGTGAAAGTGAGCCGAGCTACTCGTGAGCTACTCGAGATCGATTCGTTAAAAGCTCGACTCGAGCTCGAGTTAAACAAGCCCGAGCCGAGCCCGAGCTCACCACGAAGGCTCGTTTATTAAACGAGCCGAGCCCGAGCTTACGTTTGTGAGCTCGATTAGGCTCGCGAGCCTAAATGAGCCTATATATATATATATATATATATATATATATATATATATATATATTAAATTATAGTTTATATCTTTAGTAAAAAAAAAGTCTACAGCACGTGATTCATTTTTCAAATCCAAGTATCCAACCCTTACGACACTAGGAGGGTATAATTGTCCGAATTATTTCTTTCTTTGTATTTTTGAGTGTTGCGTGATTCAATATGGAAGGAGGGTATAATTGTCCGAATATGGAACTTTTTTGCTTGATTTTTCACTGCAATAGAGTATGATAAATGGTTAAATGAGCTTAAAAACCTTAAACGAGCTCGAGCTGAGCCTAGGCTCGTCTGACAAACGAGCCGAGCCGAGCCGAGCTCGAGTATGTTAATTTTTCCACGAGCCGAGCTCGAGCTTTTAAACTGTACCATAAACGAGCCGAGCTCGAGCTCGAGCCCCCATGAACTTAAACGAGCTCGAGCCGAGCTTGGGTATGTTCGGGCTCGGCTCGGCTCATTTACACCCCTAGTTGGAGGACTTGAGCAAAGTCAACTTAGTATAGCTTCCTAGATTCGATATCCGAGCGCCCCTCCTATAAAAATGAGTGTTTATAGCCAAATATTGAAAATGGAGCTTGCGAGGTCACACATCTCGTGACATGAGTGAATAAACACGAGGGGAGTGAACAATTGTGAGCACGTCCTTTGCTTGCGAGACGCTTTGAATACTTAGTGAAAGTTTCATGTGTGAATTTATATTTTGTCCTAACGTGCGTATGCCAAGTAATTGATAAAAATTTGTTCCTTTTTATGGTCTTTTGTTTTGAATAGATGGTCTAACTTATATGTGCATAGGGTCCAAATTGACATGATTTTTAGTTATGATTGATGTTGTCTTGGTTGCTACCTAAGGTGTCTATTCTTTTTTTTTTTTTTTTTTGTAGTTTGTTATCCTCATTGTTTTGATCCTTGTTTTCCTTGAGGACAAGAAAAGTCTAAGCTTGGGGATATTTGTTGAGTGTATTTCTAAGCATGTTTTCATGCCTTTTTATCCTTATTTTATCTTGCATTTGATTCTCATTATTGCATATTTTCATGTTTTTCGGGATTTCAAGAATAGCAATCTACTTTCACATCTTGTGGTTGTTTTCAGGTGCTTTTGAAGGATGAATCTTGTATTGTATGACCATGGGAGGCTACACAAGAAATTTCAGAAGAAACCGAGCTCAAACGAAGAAATTACGAAAAAGTCGTCCCGAAGACAGTATGGTACACGGCCCGTGTAACTTTATGCCTTGAAGTTACACGGCCGTGTAACCTAGTTATGCCATATAGGATGCCACGTCAGCTCAAGGAAGATCTAGGGAATTTGCAGGATTACACGACCGTGTAATCTTGGCCCAAGAAGTTACACGGCCGTGTAACTTTTACTGGTGTCCAGATCTACTTTTTGGCCCACTATGAGTTGTTTACTCCTTCTTGTGCTGTCATCCTCATGCTACACGACCAGATGTAGATCCTACCTGATTTTGAGGCCATGTGATGAAGGAAGTGGGTCTTGGAATGATGATGTTTGCCATTGTCCATTTTACCATTTTACCCTTGGTGTGTTAGTATAAATAGATGTGTTTGGTTAGCCTTAGAACCATCTCATACATCTCTTATTCCATTCTCTTCTGCAAAACTCTCTAGTTACATTGTGTTTGTGTTTGTGTGCAACTTCAAGTGTGGATTATCTTCATTTTGTAAGTTTATTTCTCTTTTACTAGTCATGAGTGGCTAGTAACTTTATTTTCTGGTTTTGTATTAAGGATTATGATTGTGATTTAATATAAAGTTTGATGTTTGATTTTATATCTTTCTAGTGATATGATTTTGAGACTTAACGAATGTTTGGTTTTTATTTATTTCATATTGGCCATTTGATCTCAAGTAATAATCAATCTAGTCATACAAATTATAAAATCCGTAATTGTTTTATAAAATGTTATTTGTGACAATCATCTTCATTTGGTGAAAATCATATCACATGTTTTGACGCTTCAATGCTTGTTTAGGAGTATTGAACATTGTTGGGAACATTCACATAAAACATAATGCAATCTTTCATTCAAATTCTATGATCTTATCTAGATTTGATTAGTAAGATTAGTCTTAGTCAACGAGCTTCTCTTGACTAAGGTACATTAGGTGAATGGTGTATGTGCGAGCTTTCGGCATACATAAAGTACCAACTTAGAAAGATTAAAGTTATAAACATCATTCTTATTGTTATTTCCAATCATATGACTAAAAATGCAAAACCAGAATTTGTCCCCAAATTATAAAATACAAAAGCAATTTTTCTAAATTTTGTCCCAAGTCAAATATACAATCATTTTTCAACTAAACATCAAACCCCCCCCCCCCTTTGTTACTATCTTTACAAGTTTAAATCTCGTGAAAATCAAGGTATAATTCATTAGACCATCGCTCCCTGTGGATCGACCCTACTTGCCATTTATACTACATAGTTAGTATTTATAACAAGTAGTGTAATCACGAAATATTGGTAATCAACAAATCATTTTAAAACCATATTTCAACTCTTTTATTTTGTTGGTTACGACACTCAACACTTTCCAATTTATTGCTTTGTGGCTTGTTTCTGTCATCAGGCATATTTTCCCATGTAAGACTGATTCTCATTATACTGACATATATATACAACAATACATTCAAAGTGATTTGAATATATATACAAATATAATTACATAAATATGCTCTAACATATGTATACTAATATGCCCCTATTGTTTAAGCAGGAGGTGGATGAACGCTTAAGCTGGAGCAAAAATCAGTATATAATGGAGACAGAAGTACATTGGTGAAAATGTCTGCAAAATAGTATCAGTCAACCGAGAGACTGTGTGTTGGTGTTTGGCAGACCAAGAAACAAGTTCATCACCCAAAAAACACATTCCTCGGATGTAGACCTGCAAGTAACCGGGTACTTGCCCCACTCAGTTTTAGAGTAAGGTGTAAGAGATGTAAATGAGGAAGTATAAATGTGAAGACTGTGTTCTAGATTACGTGCATTAGATGTGAGGTGGGAGGTGACCCAGATATCCATTACATACCCGTCAAACGTGGGGTTTAGAAGAGAGACGATGTTGAAAGCCAATGACAGCACTAGGGACTGATCTGAGTTGTCTAGAGGTGGCCAAGTCCATTGGATTTTTTATCTGGAAGAGGTCACCAAGGTAGCCAGATAACCTTGGGTTGGAGCATGTGATCATGAAGACCCAACAGATCGATGGGTAGCCCATGGCAACAGAAGATGTTGACGAGAAGCAGGCCAGCTGGTGGGCTGAGCATGTTAGGCCAGAGATGTGATTGAAAGCAAGCGGCGGGAGGAGCACACGAGAACCTCATTGACCAGTATGTTCATGATTGTGGTGGCTAATGTGTTGGTTGCTACTTTCAACAGTTATCGCTACGGTGTCCACCACTTTGGCAGTCATTTTGGCGACAATTTTGGTTTCATTTATGGTTGCGGTCACCACTATTCCTATGATTATCCTAAAGTTGCGATTTTGATGGTCACTTGATCCGACTTAAAGAGTCGTCTGGGAATATGCGGTGTCATGGTGACCAGTAGCAAGTAGAAGAGACCAAGCAAGGCGCGATTCTTTGAGAAGCAACATAGACCGAGCTTAACAAACGACGATAAAGGCTCACAATGTCGAATGGTTCCTACGATTTGATCAAACTTGTCTCCAAGGTTGTTGATCATATATGCTGCCAAGTTTTTCTTAGGTACTAGTTCGTTAAGATTGGCTAGCAAATCAGAAATAGCTTTGATTTTTCGGTTGTACTCCATGACGGAGAGATCCTCGATGGCTGTGGAGTGAAAGTCATGTTCACGTTGCATGATGTGTGTATCTTTGTTATCATTGAATAGGTTCTTAAGACTTTTTTAGACGACATGATCGGTGAGTACCTTTTTAAGGATTATTTGCAACAGAGACTGGCTAATACTTCATAGATCCATAACTTGACCATCAAGTCAAGTTTCATCCATGATTTGGTGGGTTCGATAGGAGCAGCAACAAGGTGATCAAGAACTTCAAAAGTAAGACATTGTATTTCTAACAATTCTCTTCATGCAATGTAGTTTAATTCACCAAGATCAAGCATTATGGGGACGTGCACCTTGATATTTGCAATACCAAATGGCCTTTCTGAGGATTCAGTTGTTGACGAAGATCCGACCATTAGAAAGGCGTAGGGCAGCAATATCGAAACTAAGGGGAACGACGGTTGCACAATGACAGTTGTATTAGGGTTCACAACAGTGTCGATCATAGAAGATAGGTAGGGATCGATGATTGGAGAGAAAGAGAGGATAAAATGCGGAAGAATTAGTTAAAGCTCTGATACCATATGATCAGACATATTTTGTCATAAAAGATTGATTCTCCTTATACTAATATATATATATATATATATATATATATATATATATATATATATATATATATATATATATATATATATATATATATATATATATATATATATATATACAACAATACATACATAATGAGCCATATCTATTCTAATACAATTACAAAAATAGTACCTCATATATGTACATCCATGTTACATTTTGTTCTGTTACTCTGTCGATTTATCTGCTAGTTACTTTTTGCATTATTGCTTACAGTTTCATAGTTATTGCTATTTGTTTGGTGTACATTTCTCCTTTTCGAGAGTTCGTCTATGGAATCACTCTTTAGTCTTTACCATTATGTGGAAGAAAAATATCTACATCTAGTATACTCTTACTCCATTTATTATGGTATTGACTGTTATTATTACTGTTTTTAAGTAGGACATAACATACAATGATGGTGCTAAATGAATCTTCATAGATGAGACATGTGTGTTTATGTGGAGTCCATCACCATGTGAGTGATATGATAGTTCATTTAAGGTGACTCTTATAACTTGAGTTTTTACGGTACATAGTATATTGCTTTTTATTTTCTACTTTTATCACACTCTCAAGTGTTGGTGCAAATCAAAAATTCATTATGGTCGTTACCACGGCCGCCCCTGAGGGGGTGCTGGAGGTGTGACTGCACACGGCCCACGTCGTGAAGGGGCCCAAAATTTCATTTTGTCGCGATTTTGTCAATAATCCGTCGCTAATTTGTCATTAATCTATCACTATTCGTCTCTATTCCATCGTTAATTAGCAAAAATTTTATGTTTTTAATTCAACCCTTTTAATTTGTAATGATTTATTAAGTATCGAATATTATCGTAGTATTAATGATCTTTGTTTATATATAAAAACTATATTTAGAGGCTTATTTTTTACTTTTCACATAGTACTTTAAAGAACCAACTTTGATAATCAAACAATTCAAGTCGTGCTTAACAATTTCAAAATGAACTGCATACTTGATTGATGCATAATCAAATAATGGTATTTGATTATTTGTTAAGTGGTATTAGAATACACCCCAATAAGAAAATTAAGGAATCGCATGAAATAAGGATAACATTAAATAATTAGTATACCAAAATTAACCAAGTATTATAAAAATCTTTTTCAGATGAAACTCACTTCATATACTTCGGAAGTATACTTAGAAATGATTAGTGTACAAAAATAGTATTCGTCTAACTATCATAAAGGGCGTTTACTACAAGTATTCCAAAATTAAGGGTGCGTTTGGTTGTGGAAAATTTTCCAGTTTTCCAAGAAAATTTTCCAAGAAAATGAAAAGTTGGAAAACGCGTTTGGTTAATCAAATTTTCCAAAGTTTTCCTAGAAAATGAAAATTTTCCGTTTTCCAAAATTATATTGAACTTAGAAAACTCAAAATTATTGTTTTCCAAACTTTTCTATTTCCAAATTTTTCCAAAAAACAATCCCTACACACATATCATACCCATCTCACCCACCCACCCTACCCCCTCCCACACTACCCACCCCTACCCTTACCCACCCCACCCCCACCCACCCCCACCCCACCCCCACCCCTACCCCTACCCTACCCACCCCACCCCAACCTATAACCCACCCCTACCCCAACCCACCCTACCCCAACCACCCACCCACCCCAACCACCCCACCCCAACCACCCACCCACCCTACCCCCTCCCACACTACCCACCCCTACCCTTACCCACCCCACCCCCACCCACCCCCACCCCACCCCCACCCCTACCCCTACCCTACCCACCCCCAACCTATAACCCACCCCCACCCCTACCCACCCTACCCCAACCACCCACCCCACCCCAACCACCTACCCCAACCACCCACCCACCCTACCCCCTCCTACACTACCCACCCCTAGCCTTACCCACCCCACCCCCACCCCACCCCCAACCCCACCCCCACCCACCCCATCCCCGCCCACCCCCTACCCCATCTACCACCACCCCTACTTACCCTACCCCACCCACTCCTACCCCCACCTACCCACCCCCACACCCCACCCCACCCCCACCCCTACCCTCACCCTACCCCACCTACCCCTACCTTCATTTAATGTTCAAAATTGTTAAATATTGTATTGTTTAGGGGGTGGGGTGGGTGGGTGGGGTAGGGTGGGTAGTGGTGGATGGAGGTGGGTAGCGGTGGGTGGGGGTGAGTAGGGGTAGGGGTGGGGGTGGATGGGTGGGTGAGGGTAGGGGTGGGTGGGGGTGAGGTAGGGTGGGGTGGGGTAGTGGGGGTGGGTCAGTAGGGGTGGGGTGGGGTGGATGGAGGTAAGTAGGGTGGGGTAGAGGTGGGTGGGGTGGATGGAGGGTGGGTAGGGGTGGGGATGAGTGGTGGGTAAGGGTAGGGGTGGGGTGGGGTAGGGTGGGGGTGGGTGGGTGGAAGGGTGGGGTGGGGTGGTTTGTGATGGGGGTGGGGTGGTAGGGTGGGTGGTGGTAGGGTTGGGGTGGGGTGGGTAGGGGTGGGTGGGTGAGGGTAGGGGTAGGGTGGGGTAGGGGTGGGTGGTGGTGGGGGGTGGGGGTGGGTGGTGGGATTGGGGTGGGGTGGGGTAGGGTGAGGTAGGTTTATAAATATGTGTTATTTTGTATTATTTTGAAGTAAAAAAATAGAAAATGAAAACTTACAGAAAATACACATCCAAACGCGTTTTCTAATTTTCTAAAATGGAAAACGAAAACTCAATTTGATTAACCAAACGCGTTTTCTACTGAAATGAAAATGAAAACTCCACTTCACTTTTCTGAAAATGAAAAGTGGAAAAGGAAAAAACTTTTCCGCAACCAAACGCACCCTAATTCTAGAAGATTGAATAATCAAACTTAATAATAAGTTCCAACAAGTATTAAACGAAGTTTGCTCGATAATCATGACCGTTCATATGTGAGGACGGTAAACGACCACCAATTCGCAGGTACCAAAGTATACAAATGCAAAACTTCAGGGTTTCAAACGGTAAAATCAGAACATAACCGGGGTAACCTCAAATCTCAATCTCTTGTTACCCTGCGCTTCCTTGATGACAGAGCTTCTTCTTTCTCAACTTCCCCACGAACAATGGCAGTACGCTTACCAAAAACCCTAAACTAACCGGATACGTCTCCCAAAATCGCATCTTCTGGGTTATAATTCGATTACTTCGATCAGACAATAACTGCTTTCATCTGGTACTTTCCTATCTCCCTTCTCTTAAATGCTCCAAGTTCGTTAATTTACTACTTATCCTCAAGAATCTAGTCTCTAGATCTGTTTCGGTCACAAAAGTTACCTTTTTCTTATAGTTCCCTTCTGGGTTTGTTTGTACTCTTCGATTTTGTCGTTCTGTAGGTGGTCTAATCGTCCATTTCTGATTTCTCGCAATCCCTCTTTATTGTATGTAGAGTTTCAAAGCTTTGACTTCTTCAGAACATCAATAATTCTCAATTCGATTACCCTGTTCCTGATATTCCATTCAGAATATCAGTCATAATCGAAACATCAAATTCCTAGTTTCGCAAATAATTAGGGCTCAATTTTGTACCTTTAGCATTTCCCCTTGTTCAATATTAGTCTTGGAATCGTTGGATTCGAAATGGACTATGGTCGAGAAAGTGGAAATGTTGTTCAGATAATCACCGGCGGGTCGAGAAACGGAGGCGATTATTGGGGGGATCAGCCCGTATGGGCAACCGAAGATGAATACGGCGTTTGGGACAGGGAAGCATCTGTCGATAACACTTCTAATTCTAATTACGATGGAAGACAATCACAAACAAGATCCGGAAGTGAACCACCAAACAAGAAAAGAAACGGTCAGGGCGGCGACGCACAAGCTACCAGTCGTTCAAAAGCAATCGGAAAAATGTTCTTCAAAACAAAATTATGTTGCAAATTCAGAGCAGGTACTTGCCCTTACATCACAAACTGCAATTTCGCACATAGCATTGAAGAACTGCGACGACCTCCACCAAATTGGCAAGAAATTGTCGCCGCTCATGAGGAAGAAAGGGCAGTTTCGTCAGAACCACGTGAAGAATTTCAAATCCCCTCACTTGGGTCTTCTAGTTTCACTGTCGACAGTCAAAGATCTTACAAAGGACGACACTGTAAAAAGTTTTACACTGAAGAAGGCTGTCCATACGGTGATAATTGCACTTTTCTTCATGATGAACAATCCAAAGCTCGTGAAAGTGTTGTGATAAGTTTAGGCCCTGGATCTGGCGGCGGGTATGGCGGTACAGTTGGCGGCGGCGGCGGCGGTGGTGCTGTAGTAGTGGTAGGCGGTGGCGGCAACAGCGGCGGCGGTGGTGGACCGGAGGCAGCGGGATCGAACTCCATGTTAAAGCCTTCAAATTGGAAAACAAGAATTTGTAACAAATGGGAACAAACAGGATATTGTCCATTTGGGAGTAAGTGTCATTTTGCTCATGGTGCTGCAGGTATATTTTTGTTTTTTTTTCATAAATAATCTTCGATAAATGATAAATTAACGTAATTTATTTTCACCCACTTGCAATTTTGCGAATAATTTTCAAAATTGGATTTTTTTTTTTTTTTTTGGTTATATGGATTCTTATGGTTATTTTGGCAGAACTGCATCGATATGGTGGGGGGCTTGTTGATATAGAAGCTAAAGATTGTTTGAGTCCGATGGATAATAAGCAAGGGGTAATTTCGTCAAAAGCACCTGTTGAAACGGTGGTGGCCGGTGGTCAAAGTGGTGGTCATTTAGATGGTTACCATGTTGGTGGGGTTCCTTCACAGCGGTTGCCTGGTGTTATTCCGAGGACTGGACAGAGACCTTTTCAAAAGTGGAAGGGCCCGGATAAGATTAGTCGTATTTATGGGGATTGGATTGATGATATTGAATAAGTTAGGGGGGTAATTTAGATTTTGTTATTGTGCTTGGTTTTATACTTTTATTTATGTTTAGCTTAAAGGCTGTTGTTATTGAATATCGACTGGGAAGTGTATTTTTGGTCGGATTGTTGTTGAATGCTATTTATGCCAAGTTTGTTCTTGAAAGTGTTTCGAGTTTTCTTGTTATTGGTTTATTTGATATAATATAATGTACTAGAATATTTATTTAGTCAAACAAGCTATTGTGTAAGTTGTTTTTTGTTTGATAGTTTTTTTTTTTTTTTTTTCTTTGTGAATTTACTAGCTCTCTATTAAAGTACTTTTTTTCGTAAGTCTAATTATATTTTATTCTTTTATCTTATCAGTTGTAGATAAATAAGTTAGTGGGATATGTGCAAAAGCGGATGCTATAAGTCAAGATTTTATTTTGTGTCCAAATATATGCATTTTCACTACTATTCTCTTTGTATTTCTTTGATTAGATAATTTATGAACAATCACTACACAAAATTTGTTCATTTTATATTAAGTTAATGTACAGTGGCAAATTGTGATAAATAATCATATAAATCATACTCTACAACACCAATTTCGGGCGATCTTTTGCATACTTCTTGAAAGTCAGATTTTTGGGAACCTTTGACCCAAGGGTTAATCATTTATATATGTAATGATATTCTATATTTCTTTTTATCAATTTATGTATCTAAATTTCTAATCTGTTATTAATTTGGTATAATAATGTAAATTTTGGTAAAGGGAAAAGGTTGAAACATAACTATATTAATTTATAAGAATCCTCTATAAATCGGTTAAAAATGTAATTTTCTTTTTGGATAAGCGTTTGACCCTATGAGTGGTTATTGCATACAAGGTCCACATATGACTCGTTCAATGACTTCATATACGCCCTACCATTTAAAGGAAACCAACCTCACATCACACCATCTTACCAAATATATTGGACCTTCTCACTCTCCATCCCCTTTTCTCTCTCTAATTTCCCACAAACTATGCAACATGCAACCCCAAAAATCTATAGACTTTGGTACCCTTTCACTTAAATCACATTGTTTCCCATCTTTTTCTCATCCTGAAAAGGACACCGGCCGGAATTTAATATCTCCGGCCAATGACGACGGAGGCTGCAACCGTTGCAACAGATCCACATGCCTCCCCTCCTATCACCATAATCTTAACCACTATTCTCCTCGTCATTTTCTTTATTGGATTCTTTACAATATATTTCTGCAGATGTTTCATGCAAAATGTTCTTTACACATGGAACACCCGTCATAACCCTCCAGGGGCACAGATGGGCGGTCCAGGGAGCAGTGGGCCCCCTGGACTCGACCCACATATTATTAGTACTTTTCCTACTTTTGTATACTCTAATGTTAAAGAATATCGACGCGAGACATATGGATTAGAATGTGCTATATGTTTATGTGAATTTGAGGATGATAATGTCCTTCGGCTTTTAACAAAGTGTTGCCATGTTTTCCATCAAGATTGTATAGATCTTTGGCTTGAGTCACATAAATCATGCCCTTTTTGCCGACGTTGCCTTGAAACGCCGCTTACATCACCGCAAAAATCTCCCGTGTCACAAAATAGTACGTCCATGCATGAGATTCAAGAAAATGAGTTGCTTGAAGACACGTTTACTATCAATATCCCGGATGAAAACGAAAGGAACAACAATATTGATCATACCAAAGAAGAAAGCAAGAAAGAGAAGCATGTACATATTGACATTGATCGAGGTGAAGTTAAGAGAACCGAAAAGTTTCCAAGAAGCAATTCAACGGGCCATTCGATTACTAAAAATAGTAAGGCAAGTGAGGAAGAAGATAAGTTCACTTTAAGATTGCCCGAACATATACAAGCAAAACTCATTCGTGGACATAATTTGACACGAAGTTGTACGGAATTTGGAGAATTTAAAACTAGAACTTCCACTAGTAGTACTGGATTTGGCGAGGCATCGACATCTAGAGATGTAAACAAAGTATAAGTCGTTTACGGAGATTTTTGTTTATATTAAATTTAGAAAGTTTGTAGGCATAGTTAGGAATGTTGTAAGATGAGATACTCTTTTTCTTGTTTCACTTTTACATGTATTTACCGATAGACAACTTTTAAAATCTATGATATTGGTTTTTAATATCATTTTTTCTTAATTTTGTTCATCAATATGGTTTTTTTTTTTCCCTTCAAATCCCACTCTTCTGTCTAATGTATTACAAGAGTTATTATCGAGATACATAAAGTTACTTGACTAGTTTTTAATATAACGATCTTTAAGTAACAAGTCTAGAACATGTAAACTATAAAGTTTGTTGTTTTTAAATCGTTTAGTATTTCAGAATACATATTTTTTAAGATTAACATTTAAGATCTTATGTTGTAGAAAAGTGTCCATTCAATTTTATCTTTTTAATGTCGATGTAGAACAAGTTAAGGGACTAATTTTGTAATTTATACAAACTAATATATGAGCGGTTTTAAAAAAATTTCTTATGTCCCCTTTTTGCCTACGATAATCGTTGTTCCCATTTACTCGATCTTCTTGCAACTTCTCTCAAGTCAGCAATGGATTCTTCTACGAAGTCTTTCAATTCAAACAAGCATTTGAAAGAACAGTAATGATCTCCTCTCTTCTTAGCAAATTCATACTCTCATTAAGAAGTAGCATTTTTTAGGTTTACGAAAGAAGAATCAAATTTAGTAATTTTCTCTAGTAAATCATGGATGAGAATGATTATTATTCCTAGATGGAGATAACATACGGTTGTATTGTGTGTAATGTTTATCAGATTTGTCAGCAACCTAACTGGATCTTCCATGGTTGAAGTTTTTGTACTTTCAGCAATATTTCCTGTACGTTTTCTATCGGATATATGATTCTTCTCCAATCAAGTTAATTTACGCAATCGTATTGATCATTTGTGTTTTTGAGCTTCTAACTTTGTGTTATGTTTGGTTGATTCAGATGCTTATTCTACTGCGACATACCATCGGCGTCTACAAAACAGGTAAACTTTTTATTCTGTATGATTTCTACGATTAGAGTTTGCTTTACTGAATATAAATCGAGAGCAAATGATTGTTAAACGAATTTCCATTACGGAGTGAAGTATGAGAACACATTGTAACTCTGTGCAGAATCTCCTGGCAGAATCAGTATTTTTAGATGAATTAATTTCATTTGTATCTCCAGATCATGTTCCCAATGAAACTTCATCAAAGAAAAAAGATAATTCAACAGTTACCTCAAGAAATCAAAGCGTTTACATCATCAGAATGATAGTTGATTTCATCTCCATTGTTCTTCCACTCACTTTGTTTTGTACAGTAAGTATCTTCAATCTGCTCTAGATCTTAAAAAATAGACACCATAGAAGACTTACAAGCTATCTGTAACATAACATCAATAAAATATGATGAATCTTTAAACGACAGGTTCTATCAGAATGGACTTATATGAATGGGATCCTATTTGTATTGGTGCTGTTTTTCTCTTTTGTATCTAAGAGGTAATCATCTATTATCTGTATATAATAATAATATCTTCTTAATCTATGTTATCTTATTGTTTAGTCTTAAATTTATTTTCCATCCAATTCAGACATGGATCTTGGTATCAAGAAGAAGGTGTTCATTCTCTTAGGGAATCTGTCTCATCATACAGGGTTTCTGTGGTAAATTCAACATAATTATATTCCATTTTCTTTAAAGAATGTTTTAAACTTCTAATTTTGACTATGTTTTGTACAGATGCTTATCACATGCATTTGTATATTGGCTGTTGACTTCAATATATTTCCTAGAAGATATGCTAAAACCGAAACTTACGGGACTAGTTTGGTAACATTTTTATTTCCTAATGACACTATCTTTTATAATTTTATAAAAATATCTATTTATCTATATATATTTCTTTTAATCACTATCAGATGGATCTTGGAGTAGGTGCATTTGTGTTTGGAAATTCATTGGTTTCACGTCAAGCTCGCGGTATTTCTACAATGTGAGTCAATTAATTAATTATAACAAATTATGTCATATTGCTAAAGATTATCTTTTTATTTTTTATTTTTCATTCTTGCTATTTTAGGGGTTTAAAAAGTGCCCTATTATCTACCAGTCCACTACTGGTGCTAGGATTTGGTAGACTTGTTTTTACATCCGGTGTTGACTATCAGGTAAATTATATTTATAATTTATAAAAACATAAAATTTATTTAATTAATTTATTATATATTTGATATTTCTTTTTAGGTTCATGTGGGAGAATACGGTGTTCACTGGAATTTTTTTTTCACACTTGCTGGTGTTGCAGTATTGACATCAATTATTAACATCTCTCCAAATTATTGTGGCCTTGTAGGTTCATTGGTACTAATAGGTCTGATTCAATTTTTAATTTTTATCTTTTTATATTTATAAAATTATTTCCACGCCTTATATTTTTATAAAATTTAGGTTACCAAATTTGCCTAAATAGTGGATTGAACACGTATCTACTTTCTGAAAAAAGAGGAACAGACATTATTAGTCAAAACAAAGAAGGAATCTACAGCATATTTGGTGAGGTATTTATAAAAATAAATAACAAAGGGTATATTTGTCTTTTCTTAAATTTTACTTTTGGTAATTATTTAGTTGTTTTCTCTTCAGGATACTGGGGCATGCATCTCATTGGTGTTAATTTAGGCCACAATCTTTTGTTCTGTAACAATGCTAAAAAATCAGCAAGAAAAAGAGTTTGGATGCTAATTCTTTTCTTCTGGTAAATTTTTTATATAATAAAAAACATTTATTTTTTTAACATTTGGGAATCCATTATAAGTGACCATATTTTTCACAGGTGTTTGACTTTAATTCTGGACAGTTATGTTGAAAGACCTTCACGTAGAATGGTTTGACTTTTTTTTTTTTTATTTATTAATCTTGTATTATTTTTAATAAAAAAAATTTGTACTTAAAGTGATGAATTATAACTTTTCAGTGCAACCTGACATATGTTACTTTCATATTGGCTTCAAATCTACAGGTAATTCGTTTTTACATTATTACCTTATCATGTAATTAATTTTTTTATTGACATAAAAAATTTGTTAAATTTACAGACATTGGGAATAATAATGTTGTCTGATTTTTTCCCTGGTGGTAAAGTATCAATACTGGAACAAGCAATTAACCGAAACTTGCTAGCGTTTTTTATCATGGTAAAGTTTTTAACCTTGAAATTTTTTGTTCATAAAAGGTAAAAAAAAAATTAGTAAAATTTTGAAGCTAACTTTTGCAGGCAAATTTGCTGACTGGATTGGTGAATTTATCAATCAATACACTGTTTGTGTCACCATTCATGGCACTACTTATTTTGATTGGCTATGGTTTTATCATATGTTGTGTTGTTGGATTTGCAGATTATAATGGTATTAAGTTAAAGTTCTGGTAAAAAAATAAAATTTGTTCTTTTAAATTTATTGAGGTACCTTCAAAAGCCTCTATTTAATTAGTTGTAAACACAATTTTCTCACTGTAACAAACGTCATATAATCATTTTTTTTTTTTTTTTTTTGGCTTTTTGTTTTGTGTTATGTTAACCACCCAACGATTTGTGTCATTTGGTTTGTGATTTGTGTGTTGTAGCATCTTATACAATATATACATTACAATGTTTCAAAGTGGGGCTCTAAATAAGTATATAAAAAAAACTACTAGTTTCTTCCATGAATCAAAACAGTGATGATATATTAATGCTGAAAATATAGGTATTCACGGAGATCAATTTGATGATGTTAATATTGATAATGCTAATGTCGATGGAGATCATGTTAGATGTTGATGATGGTGATGATGTTGAAGATGATCATGGTTTTATTGATAATGTTAATGCTAACATTAATCATGTTGATTTATTTGATTAAAGAACTAGGAAGGGATTGGTAGAAAAAGGTCTTAATGAACTAGAATACCATTCACTACATGTAACCGATTAAAACTAACCAATAACATGATAACTTACTTACAAAACGTGTGCATTTGTCAAAAATTCGAATTCATTTATAATCTTCACATCAACAAAAACCTCTTCAAGAACTTGTCACAATTTTCAACAAACTATGATTCAACAGGCTCTTCAATAGAAGCCTTCTCTTCTTCGGTTTCACTTTTATCACTATCTCTTTCACTAAACGCTAAAGTAATCGCCCTCCCCAACAACTCCTACATTACATTTTCACACCATCAAACATAAACCTCTTTTTCCAAATTAAAACATAAACAATTATTATCTAAAAACACAAGAAATTTGTCAAATTACCTTCCCGTTGAAGCCAGAAATTGCAGACTCTGCTTCTTCTTTAGAACCAAAAGTCACAAATCCATATCCAGCAGATCTTCCTTCAGGGCTTTCAAAAACAACCCTCGTTGACACAGGATTCAATTCACCAAAAAATTCTCGAAGATGATTCGCTCTTACTCTCCACGCAAGATTTGACACGTATAACTTGTAACGTTTTTCACCAGGAGATGACAATGGAGGTGACGACGATGATGATGATTTCTTGTTATCTTTCGCAAATTCTACCCGAATAATCCTACCCATTAATTCCTAAATTAACGTAATTAGGTTACAATACTGATAATTCAGATACATTTCGGTATTAATTGAAAAAGAGAAGAAAATACGTACATGAGAATCGAATTTTTGGATTACGGAAAGTGCTTCTTCTGTTGAGCCCATTGTAACAAACGCATACCCTCTGCTTTTTCCGTCTTTTTTCCTCTTTATTATCTGTCATCGATTATCCAATTAAGATTGCTAGGAACCCTAAAATTGATAAGAGAGATAAAAAAGTTGGTGAATTGATTGATGAATGAACCTCAGCGTCTTCTACGGTTCCACATTCAGTGAAAAGATTCTTGAGGTCGTCAACAGCGTACGACCATGGGAGATTAAGAACAAAAAGCCTCTTTTGTATAATTTCTTTCGGGGTTTCATCTGGTATCTCGTTTTGTTCGACCGGAACGTCTTCTTGAATTGCTGCTGTTGTTGATGGTGTTGAGAATGCTTGAAACTTTCTTGAAATGGTAAGGGGAGAAAAATGAGGTTTGCGACGAGTGCAAGTGGGGATTGAGATTTTGAGTTTTGTAGGGAGCATCAATGGCGGATTCGAAGAACATGAGAGACCGGAGAATGAGATTGGTAGTGATTCAAGTGTCGCCATTTTGTTTCCCGAGTAAAACCCTTGGAGGAAGATTTTCCCTCTTTGCAGTAATAAAGAACAGAAACGGGGGGATATTTTTCCTGTTGGATCGTGGCCGTTGATCAAAATCTTTCGTGGGTATATCATATATGGATATTTGATGACAAAATTTTGTTTCGAAGGTTTAAGAATCAAATGATTCAAATTACTAAACCATATTTTATGTCTATATTGGCAATTAGTGGTAGGACTGTAAATGATTCGTTCGAATACGAACGAGTGATTGTTCATGTTTGTTCGTTTAACAAATTATATAGTTCATGTTTGTTCGTTTATGTTTGTGAACATTCTAAACGAACATATACGAACAGAGATAAACAAACGCAATTGAACATATATGAATATAAACAAACATATAATATTGTAATGTAATTAAACACAATTGAACGTATATGAACTTAAATGAACAAATATAAAGGAACGTAAATGAAATTCATGAACATGATTGAGCAAACGAGACCATTATTTATGTTCGTTCGATTAACTAAACGAATGAGAATTTATGTTCGTGTTCGTTCATTTATTAAATTAACGAACTTCCTGCCGAACAGTTTGCTGAACATTTGATTGATCTACAACCCTAATTACTAGATGTGTAAAAAATAAGATTATAATGTTTTTATCTTTTTGGATAATGATAAATATAAAAAAGAACCAAAAAACTATCACATGTTCTCTTATAATATAAACTAATCTTTGCATCAAAGTAAGGCCGGTTCTTGGGAGTTCATGTGGTGCAATTGAAGAGGGCCTAAAAAACTTATAGGGCCCAAAATCTTCAGAATTTCTGTTTTGTTAAGATGGCCCATTCGAAACTTAAGGTAATAAATAGTAAACCGCAATCGCCAATAATACACATGACAGCGAAAAAATAAAAATTCAAGTCTATTCGGATCCGATGCTCTTGATGATATACAAGTCGCCAAAAACAAGGATGGAAAATTGAATCCTACCATGATAATTCTACTAGGCATTCACGTTGCGCAGGAAGAAAAACACGTATTTATAATATAGACTAATACATGTTATTCTTATACTGTTTTTAAAAATATTATAAAAATATTCTTATTATTTTCAATCATTTGATAATATATACATATATCAAAAATTTGAAGGATAAAATATTATAATGTGTTTGATGAATGAATACAATTCATCAAATAAAATTAACATTAATATGATTCAAGAAAATTACTTATCTTCAACCACATGATTTTAATAGCATCCATCTTCAGATTGTGCATGGATAAAGTTTCTATTTGATTTCAATTTACTTTTAGTTTTATCTATATTTAAATTAGTATAAAAACTACTTATAGAACTTATCATTAAAAATTATTGAATATTATATATATATATATATATATATATATATATATATATATATAATATGTAAATGTATTACTTTTATATATAAGTGTTTATGCTCCATTTCAATTACTTTTGATTTAATACATAAATCTCAAAACTTCTTAGCTTAGGGGATCAAACATCACCATCAATAATATATGTAAAGCTCAATCTCATTAAAATAAATTAATAGAACTTTTAGCTATATAGTTCGTTGAACTTTAATATTTGAGAATGTTTACGACAATACAAAATGGCTAATGATTTATATAATTGTTTTAACTTTGAGGTATACTTTGACTCGTATAATAAAAAGCTTCTTAAGTTGGTTTATCATAACAATGTGGGATTAAACTTTCCTTACAGTGTGCTATTTTGTTTCATTTTTTTTATCCCACATCGTTTAATAAATACAATTGAAGGGAAATCAAACATCTATAAATAAATAAATTAATACACATCTCATCCCATATTGCTAAAGAAACAAATTTCAAGGAAAATCAAACCTCTATAAGTATCTTTGTTCTTTTGTGTACTTGATTCTATCAAACTTAAGCATTGGGTGCAACATTTCATAGACAATTGGTTTCAATTTTAGGGTCGATTTCATAAAATTTGGATGGGTGCCGACCAGCGCCCTCTTTTATTTTTTTCTAAAACTATTCAAATTGACGTGGTACATGATAACAATTCATATTAAATCATGTTTAATAAAAGACTTATATTATAAGATTTATATAGATATTGAGAGATATATATCTTTGAACTTTGAAAGATGTTCGAACATTTACTATTAATTTTTTGTATGTATAAATCTTATTAAATCAAAAATTATTTACAAAGTCGTCATCATCACATTGAAGAAAACACACGACATACTATGAACTTGCAACTTAATCCGGTTTCAATAGTTTTTAACTCATTTTCATATTCATCTTTTTTGTTTCAATGCTTTTGGAAGCTAAAACAAAATTGTAGACTCCTTTAAAACTTTGAGATGAAAACATGTTTTTATGATAAATTAACCACTAATCAACAATATATTTTGAAAACCATGTTATGATCAATATTGAAGGATAAGAGAACATAACGAGTGGTATTATATAAGGGAAATAATGAAGGTTATATAAGCGTTCGCTACTAAAAAAAATTATGCACATATATCGAGGTGAGTTGAAAAAAACTAAACACATTTGTCACGTTTTTATTACGACATATTTTAAACTTGTAACCTAATAAGTTTTTAAAAGTTTTTAGTAATATTCATCTTCAATTTTGAGCTTTAATACTTTTGGAATCCAAAACCAAATAGTAGAATCATTTAAACTTTGAGAAACCACGTTTCTACAATAAAGTGATAACCAATTAATAATAGACTTTAAAAGTCATATTATGATTAAAATTAATATATAGTGGAATCAAATGAGTGGTATTATATAAGGAAAAAGTTAATGGTTAGATAGATGTGTGAAGCAATGTGGGACAAAGAAAATAATGGTAAATCATAAATTATTAATGTTGAACCACATTTTTTAAATGACCTCCTTTATAAAAGATAATTAAAATGTTCGCAATTAAACTTTTTTATGTATACACATAGTGGTGTATCGAAAGATATTTACACTGGTTTTACTTTTTACAATCAACGTACTACAAACATCTCGATGAAAACATGTTTTTATGATTAAATTACCATTAATTAATAATAGTTGAAAATCATATTAGAATTAAGATTGATAGAAAATAGATGCAAATGAATGATATTATATAAGCAAAAGAGGAAAGCACATATATGTGTGTGAAGCAATATGGGACAAAGGAAAAAAATTCAAATTAATATGGTAAAAGATAAATCGTTTATCTTGAACCACGTTGATTTTACTATTGAGTTTCAATACTTTTGCATGTTGAAATAAATAGTATAATCCTTTAAAAAATTTCGATGAAAACATGTTTTTATGATCAAATGACTACAAATTAATAATAGTTGGAAGTCATATTATGATCAAGATTGATACATAATAGATGCAAATGAATGATATTATATAAGAAAAAGAGGAAAGGACATATATGTGTATGAAGCAATGTGGGACAATGGACAAAAAAATTTAAATTAATGTGGTAAAAGATAAATCATTTATCTTGAAATACATTGATTTGGATGGTCTCTATTATAAGATTTATATAGATATATATATATATATATATATATATATATATATATATATATATATATATATATATATATATATATATATATATATATATATATATATATATATATATATATATATATAGATATATATATATATATACTATTACTGATTTACCGTGTTAAACTAAAAAAATTTAGATAGTTAAAATATTAATAGATATATATTAATAATAATAATTAATTTATCGTTGTTAACTATAAAATTGTTGGATTAGGTGTCTAAGCCATGACTTTATATTTATATTTATCTTGTTAATTGAAGCAAAGTCCATTTGGGTTGCCCTCATAGCTGGAGGTTAGAATAAAGTTCAGTAGAGTAAAAGGTTGATTTATTAATTGTATAATAAATCAATAGAATTAATTAAATGGTTTATTAATATATTTAAGTGTAAATATATTAATTAGAAACTATAATAATTAATTAAGATTTAATCTAGAATAAATTGGATTTAATTCAGTGATTAAATTAATTAATTAAAAGTGCAAGGACTGGTTATGTAATTATTCAATAGTTAAATATTGACTAGCCAGTGGACAGGGGGTGAAGATGGCGAGATTTTGGTGGTGACACCACAAAATCTCGAAACCCTAATTAGGGTTTAGAGAAAGCCTTGCCCAATTGGTAAAAGGCTTACCAAAGATGAGCTCTAGGGTTTCAAGCTGTACCACCTGAAATCTATAAATATGGATCCCCTGGGAACCCTAATCCTGCGCCACTTTTTACCAAAATTACTCTTCTGGACTGTCTTCTCCATTACTTGGGTGTGACTTGCATTTGAGGCAGAACACTTGTGCTGCTAGCTTCAAGAACAAGATCAAAAGATTGATTATTCTTCATTTGATCTTTAGAAATAATTGTTGGCCTTAGGCTTTTAGTTTATTATCTTCATAGAAGAAAACATAGATCTTTCTAGGGTTGCATGTGAACCATAAGAAATTATTTGTTCATTGTTTGCTAGAAAACCCTTCAGTGGTATCAGAGCATAGGCTGTTTTCTTGTGAAATTGATATAAACTGCTTGAATGATTATTGCCTTGAGTGTTTTTGCGAAAAACTCTCTTGGATGGCCTAAATTTCGTGGCCTAGGCTAGGGTTTCCTAACCCTAGCCGCCACCCCTTTATTCCCCCCTTGATTTGCTTGATTTGCTGCCCAGATTAGGATTGTTATTTTTGGTAATTACTGATTAATTAAATAACTAAAATCCTTTATCCATATCTTGTAAATCTCGAAATCTAGGGATAAATATAGGTAATTAATTTGATTAATTTTGTGATGCCTATATTTGATTTAATTAGTTTAATTAATTGTTAATTAAAAGATCAATTAAATCAGCTTAAAGATTTAATTTAAATTTTCAAAAATTCCTTAAAAATTTGCGAAAATTATATTAAAATTAAATCTAAAATATTTTAATAAGATTAAAATATATCTTATATATTTATGATTAAAAGTTAATAATTTATATATAAGAAAATTGGTTAGTCTTACCACAAGTAGGCCTCATTCACAAAATTATCCTATAAAGAGGGTATAAGGCGACTGCCTATAAAATGGCTGTCTAATGGGTATCCACTCTTACCCACCGCTCTCCTGGTCAGTCGAGTGTCGTTAGCCGAACGGGTTTAATAGAACCGCTAAGCCTCTTAAAAGTATAATGCTATAATTGAAAGTACTAGAACCTTAAACAAAACCCAATCTAGTTACTTTAGGTTAAAAATGTGAATTGGTGCTAATCCATGGAATTACACATTGCACTTTGTGGAACGTTGGTGGAGCGTGTGTGGTTTACCGGCACGCCAACTGGGGTCCGCAAAGACTTGCAATGGGTTTCTCGATTTTGTCATTATGAACGGAGCGTGTGTGGTAAACCTGCACGTTAATTAGAGATGGCAATCGACTTCGAGAGTACCAAGCTAATTTGCATGGTTATTCACACCCGGTTTGTGATCCTCGACATCCCAGTCACAAACAGTGGGGCACATCCGAGACTAAACATGCCATTGAACAGTTCAATGTGTCTCAACAGATCTAGGAATTTCATAAGATGAAATTGATAAGTGTATTATCTACCTTAATGACTATTATGTTGTGATTACGGCATCCCTCTTCACACCATAGTTGGGGTATTTTGGATCCTAGCCTTAATAAATAATATATTGGGTAATTATTTAAAAGGATTAATTAAACTAATAAAATTCTGTTTATTGTAGATGTCTGAATCAAGTGTCTATTCTCCTCCCTCTCCTCCTTCACCCATTTCTGAGAGCATCAGAAAGCACCTGCTAAATATGGAAAGGCTGACTGGCCTTAAATGTAAGGAATGGCTTCGCAACTGGAGAATGGTTATCGTCATTGCGGGCAAGCTTCATCTCACCGAGTATCCGATCCCGGTTCCACCAGAACAAGTCATCTTAAAGAGCCTTTATGATAAGCGTAACCTCTTAGTTGATGAATCCAGAAAGATTCGTGACCTCATGCTACTGACCATTGACCCCGAGTTCCGCAAGGATTTTGAATCCTTGGGGCCATATGAGTTAATGCAATCGGTTGAGGAAAGGTTCCAAAAACCGGTTGAAGAGGAACGAGCTAGGATCTTCAAAATACTTGTAGAGTGTAAGTTAAAAGAAGGAAGTAGCATCGATTCGCATGTTCTTCAGATTGAAGCGCACATAGGCGAATTGTACAAACTTGGTTATTCCATGAGTCAGGAGTCGAGTGTTAACACTCTACTCGCTTCACTGACCAGTAAGTACGATCTGTTCATTCAGACGTATAGAAAGGAAGACCAGAAAAAGACCTTAACAGAAATGCGTTCACTGTTGACTTTATACGAGTCACTCTTGGACAAGCATAGCTCTAATGGTTCAGCTACTTCTGGATTAAGTCCAGTGGAAAGACGCAGCAAGAAACGATCCAGATCGTCTGGATATGTCTTAAGCTGGGAATCCACAAAATCGGATACAGTCGCGGAAAGATTGGATGACGCTCCAAGGTCAAAATCATTTGAAAGCTCAGGTATATCTAAAAACCTCAAAACTCATGTTCCATAATTCCTTGATGCATAATGTGATAGTCACATTTTGGTTTGTATGCAGGGAATCAGTAGAGTACGGGACATTGGCGCATAGGTGCACATTTGGATTGGATTTCCGGCTCATGCAGTTTTGAAGTTTAGTTAGATATTGAAATATTGTTATTAGATTTTAGATGCGTATGACATTGTCTATCATATAGTACATTGTTCAAGGATTTTTTATTTTAATAAAATTGTCGTTTAATTTCTTTTAACACATGTTGTTTGAAATTATCCTTGAAATGTTATATGAATGTGTTGAATGCATGATTAGTAATAACTTGAATGTTGAATGCATCCAAAATGCTTGGATTTTAGAAGTTGTGTCCTTTTATGATTGTTAAAGATAAATGTCATAAGAGTCAATTCAACCAAAGGTCCAGTTGGACAGGACTTTGGAATCACCTGACTTAGAGTCACTTGATGAGTTGAGTTCTTAATGTGTTAAGAAATGAATCAACCAAAGATCCAATTGGACAGGACTTTGGAATCATTTGACTTAGAGTCAGATGATGATTAAGTTCTTTATAAAGCACATGTGGCAAGAAATGAATCACCCAAAGATCCAAAGGATAGGATTTTGGAATCAGCTGACTTAGAGTCAACTGAAGATTGCAAGTCTTGAACAGAATTAACAAAGTCATAAGTTTACATAGAGATGTAAAAGAGATTAAGATTAGGAGCAATGAACACATCAGTTGCTATGTACTACTCGAATCTCCAAATAGAACACAATTGTTTATACTTCACAATATTTGTCAGTCGGTATGACGAATATGACCTCGCTTATCAGAATAAGCGATTGGATTGAAACCTTGAACAGTTCAAGGACTTCAAAGGAAGTACGAGATCCACAGAACCTGAGTGACAACATAAACTGGGAAAATGTTTCACAGTTATTCTCTTCCAAGAACATTAATAGTTATAATGTGTCTTAGGGAAGATGATGGAGCATTGGTCGAAACAGTTCGATCCTCAATGTATGAGATACATTGTCAATCAGTTTCCGATACATTGAATACTATACCAGTCAGACCAGATAAACCATATTCCAACCACATCCTTCGACTAAGTAGGTTTTGCAGACATTGTCTGAAATGTAAAGTTGGGATTGTCCCACTTGTACATTAAAAGTCCATGGTCTTGTAGTATTCGTCTGAACCTCATGACCATCCTGAACCTAATCAGAATTGTCGTTTCACTGGCTATCTCGCAGTACCTGAAAAAGAAAGAGCTCTTTTAGAAAGAACTCATGTTCTAAGGAAACAGTGGGAGTTGGGACAGTCCTGAATGAGTTCAGGATTAGCCAAGTGAAATAACCTTTAGTCATCACTAGGCTTAGAGCAGAAATCAGATTTCTGTTTTAATACTGACATAACCTTCTCTTGACCAGTAGTACTGATCACCGTCATAAGTAGTTATGATCGGGGTGACATACCGAATAGTGGTAAAACACCATAGTTGGTACGGATTTACAATCCGACTACTTGGAAGCATTGGTGAGCCGAGTTACTGCCAATTAAGAGAACCTTAGGACGAGATACAGTCTATGTGGCATTTTGAATGATTTTACACCTGGTCAAAAAACCAGTGGGAGTAATTGAATCATCAAACGAAAGCAGCATGGACAGAAACATACCTTCAAAACATCTAGTTGAGTGAGACGATACTCAGAGTCAGGTAATTGACTCCGAGAGAAGCACTCTCAATAGAAGATGAAATCCGAAAGGATACTGCATATTGTAAGTCGTTAGTGGAGCGCGTGTGGATCACCGACACACTAATAGGGACTCACAAAGAATATGCCAGTATAAAGGTACATGGGCCCGGAATTTCCCCGCGGGCATCTCGCAAGAAAGGATATTCAGATTCTCAAAATATGCCAATGGATTGGATTTTGAAAAGGGGCTGAAAGATATCCATTAAGATGACAGAAAGGTTTGGATTCTCAAAATGTGCCAAAAGTTCTGGATTTTGTGAATAGTCCATAACCGTGTCAAAGCCAGTGGGAGTGTCGCTGTTATATATTATCTCCATATGTGTGTTACATAATGTTTCTAGGAACGTCTCTTTTCATTACAAAGTGTAATGACTTGGTGTTAAGAGACGGATCGCTATGAAATACTTAATAAAGATACGGCATGCTCGGGTGGTTATAAACGTCTATGAGATAGATCGAAACTCTGCAAAAATGATCTTGATGAGACTCAAGATGCATTGCCCTAGGAAATAGTTTCCTGTCATTGCTAAGTGTGATGATTCGGCATGAGAGATATAAAAGGTGCAACATACTCACATAATCCATTGACATATATCAGATAAATGTCGTCATCAGTATAGACCTGGCCATAGTAAGCATGATCTTGATAAGATTCAAGACGCATGAAGAAAAGTCTCCGAAAGGATATAGTTATTAAAAGTCGTGACACAAGAATTATAAGTAATTCCGAGATTCCAAAAGGGTTTGGAATAGGACTAGATCGAATCCAACAAATTTCTTGGATCGTTCAGAAGTGTCATGAACATGTCTTGATGACTTAATGCTTAGAGCATGGTGAGTCAGATTCAGGATATGACCTGGCTGGGAATACTTAATGGATTCTGTACATACGTGAGAAATCATTGGAAAATGATTAGGGGTGAATGTTGATAACATTTTGAAAAGAGTTTTTTAAAATGAGGACCTAATGGTTAAAGAATTTCGTTGGCATTCCGATGGAGCGCGTGTGGCTCACCGGCACATCGTAACACCTCGAAATAGTCTTAGGGTGCAGTCATGTGGACTAAAGATCCCGAGTACCATGGAAAGTCACAGTACATAGAATGGAGTTGTTAGTGAGAATGACGGTATGACCAAAATTGAAATATCATCGGAAGGATATCTGATCGGATAAAGTGTATAAATGTATAACATTTGAATACATAGAAAGAGTGAAAGGACAAGTAGACATAGATACATAACACGAATTAAATAGTTTAAAAGAAATCTAGAAACCGATAATAGTTTTATGTAAAATCCGACTTGGTGATTACCTCATGGAGACTTGGTAATTAGGCAAGAGTAGCCACCAATCAGATTTTATGTTTCAATTTTGCATGTTTCACTTCCCGAATAATTTGATTATTCAAAAGTCCACGGTCGCTCATACTTTTCGGGAGTAAGTATGAACGAAGACTGTCGTGAATTGGTTTGTAGATTGTCTAAGGATTTAGACATTGCAGTAAGACTGCTACAACGTTCATGAGTACTTAGAAATAGAGATTTGAGTATTGGATAAACCCGCGCTCAATAGATTGCTTCATGGATTACATCACGAGCAATGTTGAGACGATAATATCGTATGATCTTGAAGCAGAAACATATGAGTTGAAATTTACGAGTCGGTTGTGCATTGATAATGCGAAAACGCATCGGTAACTCGATGTTACAAAATGCATTGTTGTGTACGATTTGATAAGTAAAAGACACAATCATATGAGTCGAAGCTTATTCGTTCCGTGACCCTGGTGGGAAACAGATATCTGTAGGCCGCTCGATGATTTTGAAGTTGACTAAAGTGCTGGCCAGCCTGGACTAAATTGATCTCAATCCATGTCTCGTGTCTGAAAATATATTGTTGGACGAAGGATCATATGATCACTTATCTATGGACAGAACTGACTGGGTTAGAGTTCGGCAACAGTTTCTTGGAAGCTGCAGGTTGTTTATTAATTAGAAGATAAATTAAAGTCATAGACTTATCCAAGTGGGAGACTGTTGGATTAGGTGTCTAAGCCATGACTTTATATTTATATTTATCTTGTTAATTGAAGCAAAGTCCATTTGGGTTGCCCTCATAGCTGGAGGTTAGGATAGAGTTCAGTAAAGTAAAAGGTTGATTTATTAATTGTATAATAAATCAATAGAATTAATTAAATGGTTTATTAATATATTTAAGTGTAAATATATTAATTAGAAACTATAATAATTAATTAAGATTTAATCTAGAATAAATTGGATTTAATTCAGTGATTAAATTAATTAATTAAAAGTGCAAGGACTGGTTATGTAATTATTCAATAGTTAAATATTGACTAGCCAGTGGACAGGGGGTGAAGATGGCGAGATTTTGGTGGTGACACCACAAAATCTCGAAACCCTAATTAGGGTTTAGAGAAAGCCTTGCCCAATTGGTAAAAGGCTTACCAAAGATGAGCTCTAGGGTTTCAAGCTGTACCACCTGAAATCTATAAATATGGATCCCCTGGGAACCCTAATCCTGCGCCACTTTTTACCAAAATTACTCTTCTGGACTGTCTTCTCCATTACTTGGGTGTGACTTGCATTTGAGGCAGAACACTTGTGCTGCTAGCTTCAAGAACAAGATCAAAAGATTGATTATTCTTCATTTGATCTTTAGAAATAATTGTTGGCCTTAGGCTTTTAGTTTATTATCTTCATAGAAGAAAACATAGATCTTTCTAGGGTTGCATGTGAACCATAAGAAATTATTTGTTCATTGTTTGCTAGAAAACCCTTCAAAAATAAGTACTTTTTATAAATAAAATATTGATACAAATTGTTGAAATTATCTTTAAAAATAAGATAAAAACAGGCATCTATTAGAAAATCAAAAATAAAAATTTTCAAAGGCATTATAGCAAGGCCAACAAATTTCACACATTAACTATACAATAAAAATGAAAACATATTTGTGAAACGGAGGTTGAATCAAATTTCACACATTAACTACTCCTGAATCCACCTATGTCTCTAGCGAGACTCGAACCCTCAACCTAAAGAGGGAGAGCGATGCCTTTACCACTTGACCAAGTGGCCATTGGCTGAAGTACAAGTAGTTGACCATAGATTAACCGGTTATACAATACAATTTACTGGATAATTGTTGTTGGGGTTCCAAGAAAGGTTGCCCAGTTTCTAATGTGAACCAAAAAAAATCGACATAATTGTTGCTGGGGTTCCAAGAAAAGTTGAAATTTTAACATATTAATTACTAGTATATGCAAGATTCAAGAATTATTAACATATCGATTGGGGTGTCATTCAAATGAGAAAAACGTTCTTGTCTTGATTAAAAGAGAAACGAAACTGGGGAGAACAAACCCGATCTCGGTTTGGATAGCAGGCGGTGGCGGCGAGGACTACCGGAAGAACTCGACTGATGAAGGCGGAGGCTAGGGTTTTTTCCGGTAGTCGTTGAGAGAAAAAGGGAGAGACAGGAGAGGCTGAATATCGTCGCAAAGTCAAGTTCCAAAAAGAGGCAAATAAATAAAATTTACGTCTTCTGGAAAAAGATATGAAAGAGACATTTTTAGGTATTTTGTTTTCAAGAAAACAAACAGTCTTCTTGATATATATATATCTACTCGCCCGTAGACATTTGAAAGAAAAAACTCTTATTGAATTGACACACTTAAAAAAAATAATGACACTGGATCGGTATGAATGATCTTATAAATTTATAGTGCGGTCGGTTTAACTTGAAGTTTGGTGATTAGACTAAAACAAAATTATACCATTTTAATTTGGAGATGTATTTGATCACTTTAGGAATAATTGAAAATTTTTCTAATTACATTTTTACGAAAATACATTGTTCTTTTTTTATATTTATAGTTATACTATTTGATCACCAATAATAAAGTTGTTCTAGTCGTATGTTGATTCATGATATTGCCTCATTTATACATATATTTCGGGCAATATTGAGTGCCTAAACACGTGTTTATGGTATGATATCAAGATAAAAGGTACTTATACGTTTAAATTACCAAAACACAGGAAAAATGGCTTTGCGGATAAAGAAGGAGGTGAATACGAGCCTTGTTGTGAACAAAAGAAGTCAATGGCAGCAACAGCCTAGATCGCGACCCGATCTCAACCAGGATCGCGACCCGATCTGCTGACAATCGCGTGACAAGTTGATGACAAAACGATCGCGAAAAAGGCTTCAAATCGCGTCCCTACGAAGATCGCGACCCGATCACCTTACGGATCGCGACGCGACCCACCAACCACGGTGCACTGAGTCGGGATAGTGGCCAGCACAAAAGAGCACTTCGCTTCAGATCGCGACCCGATCACATGTAGGATCGCGACGCGATCTACCCTGGACAGCAGCTATAAATTGAGGCCTTCTCCTCTTCTTTTGAGATCACCACCTACATCAACCACCAGTACATTACCAACACCAAACTCGGGAGTTTGCCCACTGCAACTTCCAGAAGGCTTGGAGGAGACGATACGGTGCGTATGGAATCGAGAGCTTGAAGAATGTTCGGCCGGGACTTCATTCGGTTTGCTTTATATATGTTTAGCATTCTACTATGATTTCCTAGGCCGTATTCTTCAGATCATGTTATATTTGTTATCTGCATTATTTATTACTTAGATTTGAATACTATCTAGTTATGATTTGATTGTTATTTATCGGATATTGAATATTTTATATTTTATCTTGCATAATTCATTTGACTATCGTATATGTTAAGGAACCTTCCTTTTGGACTTATTGCTGAGTTATTTTAGTCTAGAGGACCAATCTGACTATATGACTTTTATCATAACTGTGTTATGACCATTAGACAGATATGACTAGTGATGAACCAAATCCTAGGGTTAAGTCACCAATCTGTACAAACCATTTTGATTTTCATGACCATTGAGATCAAAAACTCGAATGAATCTTGTATGATACGAACCAATACATGATTATTTGGAATATGTAATTGCATGACCATTGCCATTAATGACCTTATAATCATAGGATTAGGTAGTTGGACCAAAACATCTAATCACTCTAGAAATCGATATTTAACTTTCAATATCCATTGCACTAATAGCATATCAAACATAACTAGATGGTTGAATCGAATCTAAGTATAAACGTTTACTTTTATGTTTTGTAATTTATATTTATATTTTCCGATTTTAATAAACTTTTGCGTTGTCTTTTGACACGAGTCAATGCATTCTCTCAAAACCCCCCTTTTTAATTACTGTTTGCTTGAATAATTGTTAATTAATAATTGATTTTCTTAACTTAAAAATATCCGTTTTCCCTTGGGTTCGACAACCCGGATTTACCATTACTATACTACAACCGATTAGGTACATACTTGCCTAATTGTGTAGTTCTATTCATACATGGTATTTCTCTATTTAGAAATGTAAAACTAATGTGAAAATCATTTGCTACAATCATATATACGCTCGTGACACATCAAGTTTTTGGTGCCATTTCTGGGTATTTTATATGTACGTTTGAAAACACATCAATTCACAAATTACATTTTCTTTTAAAAAAAAATAGATGTCATTAAATACCAAATCATACATACTAAGAAAATATTGATACAACTAATCATCACACGTGTATACCATATGAGATTCACCCGAGGGCATTTCGATGCATCAATCAAGTTTCCTTTTCAACTTTATATTAATTTTCATATATGAACACCGTATTATTTATCGACATGTATTAGCGGTAGGTTTTGCAATTTGATGGTTGATGTGACTGGAAGAATAAGATCTAAATTCTATATCATACATCTTAGTCGACGTTAATATTTATTATTTAGCAAATAGTCAAACAAATATTCATGAACCGTTTGTTAGTTTTTTTCGTTGTATTTTTCTCTTTACTAACCAAAACAACAACTTTCAACAGATAAACGTGTAGACAAACATATCTTTATATGTGCTTTGGGAAAATTTTATAAAAGAATACTAAGTTTTCAAAAAAAAATTAATTTTAACATTGTATTATTTTTTTTAATTAAATCACTAAGTTTTTAATGTTTGTCATTTAAGTCACTATGTTTTCAAATTTGTTTCAATATTAACCGCGTGACCGGTCAACCCGGTTTTCAGCTGACGTGGCATGGTGACGTGGCACCAAGGTGTCAAAATTGAAACAAAATTGAAAACATCGTGACTTAATTGGAAAAATTGAAAACTTAGATACTTAATTGAAAAATATAACACAGTGTCAAAATCGATTTTTTTTTGAAAACTTAGTGTCATTTTTGGAATTTACCCTACATTTTTTAAAAGTATAAATACGTATTTTTACATTTTGAGAAGTATAAATATATTTTTCACAAGTATAGATATATTTTCAAAAGTATATATACATATTTTCTGCTATTAAAAATATAAATATAATTTTTTGCATATAAAAGACGTATTCAAAACGAGTTCAAGCCTCTTTCTTAATGTTTTTTCCATCATAAGCATGCTTTTGATTGATACGATAAGTGATTATATGCAAAACAAAATGTATTTCTATTTCTAAAAACATAAAAATAAGTATTTGTACTTATATATATATATATATATATATATATATATATATATATATATATATATATATATATATATATATATATATATATATATGACAACGCCTAGTGATATCAAGTATTTTAGGCGTTGTTGAGCCCTATTCTTGGTAAAATTATATCAAATATGCATGGGTATTCTCACTTTTCGTGTCAGGACTTGTCTGGAGAAAAAGAGTAAAAACAGGGACTAAAGGTGTACAAAAGGAAAAAGTATGGAAAGAATGCAAAATCGAGAAGACGTACGCGCGCCGCGGATTTATCTTCTGCGCGACGCGGGCGTAAGGCGGTGGAACACATTTGAATGACGAAAAAACGGGGAACGGATAAGTACGCGCGCCGCGGATTTCACTTCTGCGCGGCGCGGTCACGGGAAATTTGCAACTATAAATAGAGGCATTTCCAGCCGAAAACCCTAGCAAAGACCGGGTGTAAACATCGACCTAGAAGCTCTTTGACTCGAGGATTCATTTCAGCAAGCTCATAATTGGTATTTCATGTTTTTGGATTTAATTTCCTTTTTAGTAGCAAGTAGTTTTGTAGCAAAAGTCTTTGGGAGTGACAACCACTGACTTTGAGCACTTAGGTTTCTGTTTTTGAAACATTTTTGGTTACTGATTTGATGTTTGGATATTGGTTTTGGTGAATGAAATCATTCGGTTACATTTAATATTGGTTTTTCGGTATTTTGGATGATTGTTTGTGTTTCGATTATTTGTTTGTGTGTGGATTGTGTTTGTGACTCGGTTGGAACTGTTTTCCTTTGCTGAAAACAGTAGCTAACTTGGTTAGGTTAGGCATTAAACCTTGGCTAGTAACTGTTTAATAGAACTCTAGTTATTAGCTAGTTTATGCTGTGCTTGGTTTTGCTAGTTTGGATGCCTTCAATTGCTTCTGATTCAGAGATGTACTTCTGAGTTCAGAAAGTAACTAGGTCATTTGGACATAGCTAAGCTTGGCTTGAGTGTTTGAATATTGTTTCGAGGTAGAAAGATAGAAATTAGTTCCTCCGACTATAGCTGTGACACTATTAGTTGGTAATCTCTCATCTAGTCTAACCACGTAGCTCCTGTGGATCGACCCTGACTCCACTATACTAGTGAATGTTAGGTTATCTCTTATTTTTGACCGCATGACGACCTCTGCGTATACGTCAAATTTTGGCGCCGTTGCCGGGGAGCTGTGAGCTTAGAATAGGTGAGTAGTAGGAACTTGTTTCTTGCTTTTTGAAATTTCATTTCATTTTGGGTAAGTTTGAGTTTTGATTCTTGTGGGCGTGTTGCACTAGTGCATGCGTACCCGCAGGGGAGAGCAATCATCCCCATTGCAGTTTGATTCTGAGATTGAGCGTACTGCGCGCAAACTCCGTGCCCGTAGGCGTTTGAACATCATGAATTTCAGTCAAGTTAGCAGTAGTCCGGTCAGTGTTGCTCAGGATCCATCAGGTGAGGCAACTGGGAGGTTTTCTATCCCTCCGCTTTCAGAATTTCAGTTTGGAAGCACGAGTGCTTCTGGTGGTGCAGTTTCAGCCCCTGCACCCATACCATCATGCACTCCGCCTTCCATCCCATCATTTACACCCATTTCACAACCTTAATCCACCAATCCATTTACATCTGCTATGACCTGGGGAGAGCCGACCCGAGATGGCACCCCAACTCCTAGACAGTATACACCAACATCACAACCACAACCAGCCCTCTTTAAACCTCAACCTACATATCAAACAACACAACCTATACACTTTCAACCACCGCATCAGCCACAACATCATTACCCAGAGACAGAGGAAGTGTATGACGAGGAAGATGAAGGATGGATGCCACCAGCATCCCAACCACAATGGAACCGAGGTCGGGGACCTCCCAGGCGAGCAGCACCATACCAACCACCAGGTCAGCGGGAGTACAATGATCATCTTTACGGTAACCCCGCCCAACCTTTACATTTTGCACAACCGAGATGGCAATCGGTTGCATCACATTTCCAACCGCGGGAATATGATGATTCGTCGCCGATCTATATTCCTGATAACATAGATTCGCAAGTAGAGATTAGATCTCAGTTATTAGGAATATTACCAAAATTCAGAGGATATAAGCAGGATGATCCCTATAACCATTTATATGAATTCTTAGCGATCGCTAATGCTAATAATCCCAGAAACACAAATAGAAATATTTTTAGGCTTAGACTGTTTCCGTTTACCCTTAAGGACAAAGCCAAGTATTGGTTCACATCGTTGCCATCGAACAGTATTACTACGTGGGATCAACTCAAGGCAAAGTTCCTGCAGGAATTTTATCCAGCGAGCAAGACAACTGAAGTCAGGAGGATCATCCAGGATTTCCAGCAAAAACCTGGAGAAGCTTTTCATGAAGCCTTCGACAGATTGAAGGAGTTGCTGCGATCTTGTCCGCATCACGAGATTCCCAGATGGCAGTTGGTCAAGTTATTCTTTGAGGGAGTTAGCGAAACACACCAGGCCATGATAAATGCCTCCTCCAGTGGGACATTTATGTGGCAGGATCCAGAAGAAGCCTGGCAGTTTTTAGAGTAGTTGAGTAATGGTTCCAAAGCAAACTTCTCCACCATGAAGACTACAAGTACGGCGGCAGCAGTAGGAGTTGATGCTGATTGGAAAAAGGAAGTGAAAAAGGAAATCAGTGAATTGAACAGAAAGTTTGATAGGCTTATGGCGACATTACAAAATGGACCGCCAAATTCATCACAAGAAGGTCAAGGAGGACCTAAAATGCAGGAAGCTAATCAAGTTTATGGCCAGGGTCAAGGTCAACACAATAATGGACGACCCTACAGGCCATACAACCAAGGACAGCAACAAAATTTCAGGCAGAACAATTATCAGAATCAATCAAATAGTCAGCCTAGAAACCAGCAGCCTGCAAACAACGGAAACAACAACAACAGGGGGCCCACCAACGCTGCCAACAACGCCCCAGGGACCCAAGAAGAGATGATATCAAAAATGTATGACATGGTCACTGAAGTCAACCCTACGCATAATCAACGTCCAGGGAAGGAACAACAATCTCAAAAATGTATGACAACAATCTCAAGCGAATGCAAAAGCTATCGCAAATATGGAAAGACAAATAGGTCAAATGGCTGCAGATCAGCAAAAGAGAGATAATGGCAAGCTGCCAAGTGCTACTGAAGTCAACCCTACGCATAATCAACGTCCAGGGAAGGAACAAGTCAATACTGTTGAATCAGGATGACGAAAGGTCACTCTGGAGGATTTGTTTGAGGTAGGGAATGAAGTGAAACCAGGGGAAGAAGGAAAGGCTTTAAAGAGCGAGAAAGGTAAAAAAGGAGAAGTTTCGGTTGAGAATGGCACTCAACCAGAAATAGACAAAAAGGTCCAAAAGGAAGAGCAACCAACGATAGCAGGGATCAAGCAGAAAAAGAAGAATAAGAAAGAAAAAACGAAGAAGCAGGAAGTACCCAGACCAACGGGACCCTTAATGAATCAGCCCCTATGGGATGAGCTTAAGGATGCCCCCGAGGACACCGGGATTTTGCAAGAGATGTGTGAACAGAATGGGAAACGCAAAGCACCTACGCCAAAAACGGTGAGATTGACTGTGAGAGCTAGCGAAGCATTATTGGGTATACTGCCCAGAAAGGAAAAGGACCCCGGATCACCATTGATCACTACAACTGTAGGAGATGTGGTTATTCGAAACACTCTTTTAGATTTGGGGGCAAGTGTCAACATCTTGCCAGGATACCTGTACGACAAGTACAAGAACGAAGAAATTGAGCCAACAGAAGTTGTACTACAGTTGGCTGATCAATCAACTAAGGTATCTAGGGGGAAGTTGACAAATGTCATAGTAAAAGTTGGGGACTTTTTCTATCCTGTAGATTTTCTGGTCATGGAATATGAAAGTCCAGACGATGCGCCTGCGCTCATCTTGGGGCGTCCATTTTTAGCTACCGCTGGGTCAGTGATCGATTGCAAGACTGGAGATATGGATATTTTCTTCGGGACCAGGAAAAGAAGATTGAATATGTTTGGGAACCCGATATCACTACCTTCAGAAGAAAATGGCAAAACAGCAGACAGGAAAACACTAATGGAGCCAGGAACCAGAAGCAAAGAAAAGATATGGACACGTACGGGAGAGGGAGGAAAAGAGGAAATCTTAAAAGAAACCAAGGATCACCCGTTATCCGCCATCGACAAGGAACAATTGCTGGAAATGATAGAGATGATGGAAGCAAGGCATCAGCAATATGAAAGAGAATCCAGAAAACGAGAGGCGAATGTTTTCGAGCTCTTGAAATCTCAACAACAATGGATCAGCGGTGTGAGTGATCGGATGACCCAACTCACATCCCTTATGACAATGATGGCTAATAATCTCATGCCAGAATATCAGCAAATGTCATCAAGAGGTCAAGAAGAAGAAGAAGGGTCAGCTTAGGAGCAGAACGTTTGGCTGAAGATGTTAAACTTAGCGCTTGTTAGGAGGCAACCCATCGTGTCATAAGTTAGGATATATTTCTTAAATAAAATACAAAAATACATCAATCTTTTGCAGGTGTTAGTGGTCTAAAGCAAGTGTGGGGTCGTGTGAAAAGTTTGAAATCTTCAAGACCGCGCCGCGGATTTTTTTTTGACTTGCGCGACGCGGGTTCGAAACTCAACTCGATGCGCAGGGGTTGATTTGGCGACACGCGCGTCGCGGAAACGAGAAATGCGCGCCGCGGGAAACGATCAGACGGTTTTTGCCCTTATACGGTGAGCCGCGGCTCACAACTCAACCACACGACTCGGAGCTCTGGTGATCAAAAATTTCTTGCAATTTTTCTTGCTTATTGTGTTTCTACTACCAAGGTACGCTCTTTTAACTATCTATCAGCTGTTTAAACTAGTTATTAGGTAGTTAATTTTAGGGTTTTATTCCAAAAAGTTCAAAAACTTAGAATCACTAATGCTAGCCCATCGGGTGTTTGTTTTGCCAAATGGACATCCTAGATGAGCTAGTCGGCACTTAGGCTACCTTATGGTATGATTAAAATGAGATTTAGCAGGTTAAAATGAGGATTTGATCCGGGTTTTCAAAACAGTCGTACGCCGCGCCGCGCCCTTGCTCTTGGGCCGCGCCGCGGTGCGGTGGGGAAGAAAAGGGACTGATTTTGCAAAAAAAAAATTTTTGTTTCGTGGCTGTATTTTCTTTTGCAGAGGATGTTCAGATTGGACCACGCCTTCCTTCAGTTTCCCGCAGGACTTGACAGTTCAGTGGAGTATATTTCGCGACGAGATGCACTGACCAGTCGCCGGGTTCTCGAGGCGACTGTTATAGACCGAGACATCCTGAGGGATGCAGGTCTTTGGGGCGCGATCGAGCCGTTTCTGCACCGCACCTGGACCCACGAGGAGGCATCGTTCACATGCCGTGGTTGGGACAGGATTATGGCTACGGGTGAGGACGTGGTCTACACGGAGTTGCTACTGGAGTTCATCTCCACTATCCAGTTCGCACCACGAGGCTGGACCCTCCAGGCCACCGGGTAGTGATTGATGTATCTTTTTTTTTCTTTCTTTCTTTTTATATTTTTTGGGATATATGTATAAACTTATGACACATCTATCTGTATATTATTTTTTCTGTCATGTGTGCTTTTAATTTATTTGTTAGTGATGCATGATATACCAATCTGAGAAGGAGTTTTCTCAGACAAGTGTGGGGTCACCGTACCCCCTCCACTTGTTTTGACCACCGGCGTGTTTTACTGTAGCGCTACAACTCCAGCATATGAATCAGGGATCCGATTGTACGCATTATACCTGTGATATTGAGCACCAAACACTCTACCGTCCAAAAAGGGGTAACTCTTTCTCCCTTGTTTTGAATTAATTTTTGTACAACGGGGACGTTGTACGGTTTTAAGTGTGGGGTGTGGACGGTCGAAAAAGATATTTTTGAAATTTTTGCAGAAATGATCAATTTTTCAATTTTTAGCAATATTTTTTCAAAATTTTTAATGAATTGCAATTTTGAAATGAATGGTTTGTGATTGTGATAGCACTAGTATTTTTCAAGAAATACTGTTTAGTTGTGATCATGCTATTAGTTAGTCAAATAAGTTGAGTTTTATGAGTTTAGAAGATTGAGCTGTTTTAGGATTGGAATTTAGGAAGGAAAAGTCAATCTGTGGCCTTTGTTGTTCGAGCCGGTAGGTCTAAAATGGGTGGACCTTATGCACCTTACCACCTAAGATCGTCTGGTCTGGGATGGTATTTCTGAAAGCTCGCTACACGGACAACATCGAAAGTCATGGACAATTCCTTAATGGCCTTTAGAATCTGAACGAGTAAGTACACTTCATTGTGGACACAAAGTTTGTGATCAAGGGTTCTTTAGAAAGCCATGAATTCCAAAGAACAACTCAATTATGTTTTCACGAACTATTCCATTCTAACTCGAAGTGCAATAAACTTTGAAACTAAACACAATCAAAAAAAAATTGTTCGATTCTCTATTATAATTTGTTAAAAACTCTCTTGCTTGGGGACAAGCAAGGCACAAGTGTGGGGTGTTTGACAACGCCTAGTGATATCAAGTATTTTAGGCGTTGTTGAGCCCTGTTCTTGGTAAAATTATATCAAATATGCATGGGTATTCTCACTTTTCGTGTCAGGACTTGTCTGGAGAAAAAGAGTAAAAACAGGGACTAAAGGTGTACAAAAGGAAAAAGTATGGAAAGAATGCAAAATCAAGAGAAGACGTACGCGCGCCGCGGATTTATCTTCTGCGCGACGCGGGCGTAAGGCGGTGGAACACATTTGAATGACGAAAAAACGGGGAACGGATAAGTACGCGCGCCGCGGATTTCACTTCTGCGCGGTGCGGTCACGGGAAATTTGCAACTATAAATAGAGGCATTTCCAGCCGAAAACCCTAGCAAAGACCGGGTGTAAACATCGACCTAGAAGCTCTTTGACTCGAGGATTCATTTCAGCAAGCTCATAATTGGTATTTCATGTTTTTGGATTTAATTTCCTTTTTAGTAGCAAGTAGTTTTGTAGCAAAAGTCTTTGGGAGTGACAACCACTGACTTTGAGCACTTAGATTTCTGTTTTTGAAACATTTTTGGTTACTGATTTGATGTTTGGATATTGGTTTTGGTGAATGAAATCATTCGGTTACATTTAATATTGGTTTTTCGGTATTTTGGATGATTGTTTGTGTTTCGATTATTTGTTTGTGTGTGGATTGTGTTTGTGACTCGGTTGGAACTGTTTTCCTTTGCTGAAAACAGTAGCTAACTTGGTTAGGTTAGGCATTAAACCTTGGCTAGTAACTGTTTAATAGAACTCTAGTTATTAGCTAGTTTATGCTGTGCTTGGTTTTGCTAGTTTGGATGCCTTCAATTGCTTCTGATTCAGAGATGTACTTCTGAGTTCAGAAAGTAACTAGGTCATTTGGACATAGCTAAGCTTGGCTTGAGTGTTTGAATATTGTTTCGAGGTAGAAAGATAGAAATTAGTTCCTCCGACTATAGCTGTGACACTATTAGTTGGTAATCTCTCATCTAGTCTAACCACGTAGCTCCTGTGGATCGACCCTGACTCCACTATACTAGTGAATGTTAGGTTATCTCTTATTTTTGACCGCATGACGACCTCTGCGTATACGTCAATATATATATATATATATATATATATATATATATATATATATATATATATATATATATATATATATATATATATATATATATATATATATATATATATATATATAAATATTTAAAAAACAAAAAATAAGTGTTTATACTTAAAAAAAAAAAGCATTTATACTCTTGAAAGAATTATGTATACTTCTAAAAACATCAAAAATTGTATTTATAACTCTTAAAAAACATATTTTAACATATAAAACAATATACGTATACTTCTAAAACACATAAAAATATGTTTTCTACTTCTAAAGATGTAAACATACGTATTTATACTTTTAAAAATGTATTATACTTCTAACTCAACAAACTTAATACAACACAAAATTATGTATTTATACTTCTAAAAATGTAAACATACGTATTTATACTTTTAAAGATATATTATACTTCTAACCGAACGAACTTAAACCAACGTAAAGATATGTATTTATACTTCTAAATGAACAAAGATACACGAGCGAACTTAAACCAACATAACCGAATGAATATAAACATACAAACATAAATTAACGAACAAATACTTATTTTTATGTTTTTAGAAATATAAAAGACGTTTTGTTTTGCATATAATCACGTATCGTATCAATCAAAAGCATGTTTATAATGGAAAAATATTGAGAAAAAGAGTTAAACTCGTTTTATAATATGTCTTTTATTGATATATACATGTTTATATGAAAAAAAAACGTATTTATATTTTTAAAAGCATAAAAATACGTATATATACTTTTGAAAATGTATCTATATTTCTAAAAATATAAAAATACGAATTTATACTTGTAAAAAAATATATCTATACTACTAAAAACAAAAAAGACGGTTTATACTTTTAAAAGTGTAGGACAAGTTCCAAACAGAACACTAAGTTTTAAAAAAAAATTCAATTTTGACACTGTGTTTTTTTTTCAATTAAGTAACTAAGTTTTCGATTTTTTCCAATTAAGTCACTATGTTTTCAATTTTGACACCTTAGTGCCACATCAATATACCACGTCAACTGAAAACCGGATTGACCGGTCACGTGGTCAATATTGAAACAAAATTGAAAACATAGTGACTTAAATGAAAAAAATCGAAAATTTAGTAACTTAATTGAAAAAAAAAATAACACAGCGTCAAAATCGATTTTTTTTGAAAACATAGTGTCTTTTATGAAATTTGCCCTTTAAATTATTAAGAGATTAAGATAAAAAAAAGTTAAATAACAAAAATACCGTATTAATAAACGTCTTTTATTTCAAATTTTAGGGATGATATGTGTATTGAACTTTTATTCTTTGGAATATTTGTACTTTTTGGTTTTTATGCTTGTTAGTTGTTCAAATAGAATGGAAACAAACATGAATTTTCAACAGCCGGATATATAAATCATACTAGCAAAGAACTAGAGGGGAAAAACAAACAATTTCAACAAAATAGTAAGAACTTGCATCCTAGAAGTCTAGTTGATATTTTACGGTTCGTGTTAGCAAACCAGTAGGGGTGTGGGTTATAGGCTAAAACAAATCATAAATATTACAATCGATTAATGGGTATTGGTAAAAAAATCCCCATGATGTGACATGTGTGTGTGAATGTCAACTCACACAATACACACACTTACACACATAGGGGGGTTTATTTAAGATCACCCTTTTGGTTAATGGTTAATATTGATTAATCACTTCCTATACCATCCTACTTTTCACGATATTCACCTTTCAACTCAGTCAAATTTGCTGGTCAAAATCTTGCACATATACATTGCTAATGACGATAGTCAATGGAGAATCGAAATAGAGTTTTGAGTAGAGAATTAGGGAAATAACTCAAGCATAGTTACGGGTGATAATATGATTGTTTATATGTATGTCCAGTTCCATATAATTATCCTTTAAATTTGTAATTCCTAATATAATTACATACCATATATTATATGTATATTAATAAATATTTTTTATTAACCTATTGGTTTGGTTCGGTTTGTAATGGTTCAGTTTTTGATGAAATCATAACCAAACAATATGTATTCAGTTAATAAAAATTAAAAACTGCACCACCTCTTTTAGTAATGGTTAGGATGGTTCGGTTATATTGGTTAATTCAATTTTGGTTCGGTTTTTCGGTTAATATATTTACCCCTACAAACCATGAATACATATAATCAACAATAAAATAAAAATAAAATCTTCTTTTTTTGTCATCCATCCGAAGATTTGTTGTTTCAAAACCTCCATAAAAGCCATAAAGTAGTCTCAAAAGGCAACCTGATATCTACTTGTCGATCAATAACATTCCATGTACAAGCTGCGACTTCACATTGACGAACAAATGAAATAAATTCTCCTCATGAAGAGAACACACACAACATAAGAACGAAGGCACCTCAATTCCTCCATCTACCAAGTTTTGTCTCTTAGGATGTCGGTTCAACAAAACCCTTCAAACTAAAATATTTATTTTTCGCAACATAAAACGATTCTACATTGTTTCATGGTTAGCAACATCTAATAAGAAATCATCAATACATAATCTATCAATATATAATATTTCAGTCGTCCAAGTCTCAACCCAACTATCTTCCTCGTCGGTCTCGACAAATTCTATATATGAGCTCCAACAAACCCTCTAATTGCATAGTCTCAATGCCACCATGAACATCACGACTCCAACTCCAATTACACATGTTATTATATCTTCGATCTCTGATCAAACTCTCTTTATTAGTATCTAACGCAAATACTCTATAAAATCAATTTTAAGGGAATATTTTCAATTCACGGATTGATCTAGACTTCATTTTATCATCAATACCCACTTTTTTTCTCAGCTGCACATCAAAATGATACCTTTATCGTTTATCTGCAGAAGAGACATAACAATATGAGGCCAAACTCTAGAACCTTGGCACCAAGACTCACTAGATCGAATGCCATCATCATTACCGTGTAAAGCTTGCACAACATTAACTTATACACGGGACCACTTCTCACTGAATCAAATGTACTATCCTCTTTCCAATTGGAACTCTGAGACAGACTGTCATTAATCAAAATTAATGTTGTAGCCGAGGACAAACAAGCTTGAATACATGGGGCCCACTTCTCATTGAACTTCATAAACCTTATGGTCTGATGCCAGTAATCCTAACTAATGGAATCGTATGTCATCTCAAAATCAATTTTTAATATAATAAGTTTTTTCTTCCTTTTTTTAAACCAATCCACTATCTTATTAACTATCAATGGACCATCTAAAATTTGGTAGCCCTTGACAAAAGTTGGCTGCTCCCCACTCACCACACTATCCACCATAAATAGACAACCAGTTCGCTAAAAGCTTTACGATAACCTTGTATTAAGCTCCAATCAACCTGATAGGCCTGTAATCAATAACCATAACCACCAAAAAAATTGAAATATTTTGAAAGAAATACAAAAAAACCATTACACCCTTTTGTAATGTTGAGGTGTCAAGAACATACTCCATAATATCATTATGCAGGTCCTAATACCTTTTTATAAAGCTAAAACTATTACCATCTAGACATGGGAATTCCTCATTACCACACGACCACATGTATGCTTAAATTCTTGAACTGTGACCAACCTTTTAAGGTTAGACACCTGGGCCAAAGTACGTCAAGCTCTAAAACTTAAAGCTTCGGTTCTAAATATAAACAGCCTCACACCTACAAAATGTTTCTTAAAAAGGCTAAAAAACACATTTTGAACATTAGTCAACTGCATCGCCCAATAACCTTCCACTTTAAAACCTTGCACTGGAAGTTGACTCCTTCTTTTGTTAAAAACACCATGGAAGCACTTGGAGTTTTCATATTTGATCAATTTTCCAGTTAACCTTTTCTTTTTTAGCAACATCAATCAACCCAATATTTTCAACACCACGAAGGTTTTCAAAATATTTTTATGTTCAATACTATTATCTTGAGTAACAAAACCAACATCAATATTTTTTATCACCTCCAACTTCTTTTTTAACTCCTGTTTGGCCCCATCTTGAGCATTTTTTTGTCTTTTAGTCAATTCTTCAAATTCTTTTTCAACATTGTTACTTTATTATTGAAAGCAATACATTTTTTAGTATTGAAAGCCTTGACCTGAAAAGCCCAAGCATATTTCATGACATCATCAAATCCTTCCAACTCCATCCAAAATTAGAGAGTTTAAATGGAACAACACCATAATCACCAATCAAATTCCTCAAGATAATAGGACGATGGTATGATACAACACTAGTAAGTGCTTTAACAATGATACTAGATAATTTTTCAAGCAACTCATTAGACACCACAATTTTTGTCCAACTTACTCGATATTTCCTATTCGAACCAATTCTTGTGAAAGCAAAACCACCCATTTTTACATCATGTAACATTTCTTGTATAATAATTCATTAAGATGATTAGTAGAAGTTTGAAAGAACATATACCCTAGTCTCTCATCTGAATCCCTTATTGTATTGAAGTCACCAAAGCCCATATAATAACATGGGTGCCATCTCATAAACATCAAAATCGAATTACAGAGCAAACATTTAAGAGAATCATCTTGAAGAGTGTAAATATTTATCTTATATCATCTGATTTTACAAAAACCCCATTCTCCTTCAAAAATAAACATATTGTTTGTACACATAATACATGACTTGATAAAAATTGAAGGATCCCATATAGATACAATCCCCCAATCTCCCACAAGCACTGTTATATGCATATTCAAATTGAAAATTACCCCATACGACTTTTAATTTACACAAATCCAATCTAACCAATGCATTTCCCGGATTTCGAAAGAGTTAATTGCAAATTTAGAGCAAATATACATGATCATATGGTGTTTCAAATAATTCTCGATACCACATGAGTTTAGAGACATATTATTCATTTATCCACATTGTTCACACCCATACTTGCAAATTATTTAAACTAAGTATGCCTTACATCCTTCCATGTCATAACCCAAAACTTTGGCCAATTCAACGTATGTCGTAAATTCCTCTACTAATGAAAATCTGTCTTTATCCAGACTTCTATTTGATTTTCTAGACTAACACTTTTTACGATAAGAGAAACTAAAAACAATGTTAATCTAATGTCAATACATTGTTGTGCAATGCCATTAACACTAGTTGAAATTGTGGGTTCTCGGGACATATCATCAGACAGCATATCATACTGAACACCTCCAAAATTAGGAGGTTTCAAAGGTGAAGAAAGTTGTTGATCGTAGCTAACATGCAGAAATTCAACCTCTTTTTTGCTTGTTCCAAACTCACAACCTCTACAAAGTCATTAACAACTTAAAAATCATCATCCATGTAATTTTGGTCACCATCCACACCATTTGCAGCCTTCAAATTTCATAAACATCCCCTCTATTATCCATAAAAGACCGATGTTTCTCACCATTTATCTCACTAGCCACTTTGGTACCAAAAACTTCTTTTTTAGTCCATTTTTATCTCTTCAATGTCTTCATCCAAGTCATCGGGTTCATTATCTACATCATCATCATCCCCTTGATTTTCATCCCAATCATCCATATCATCATCATCACCATCATCACGACCATTATCATGTTCATCTTCTAACTTCTTGATAGTTGGAATCCAGCTGGAATTTCATGAACTCAAACACCATATGACACATTTACAATGATCACTTCAATCAAATCAGATATTATAGACATGATCTTTGTATCCACAAACACCCTCCTATACTATATATATTCCTCTTGGCCATCGTCCACAAACATTACTTCATCCCAACAACCTGCAACATTTCTAAATGAACAAGAGGTTTAAGCACCCCAAAGGAAAGTCTTCTATTTCCAATCACACTAACCGTTCTTCAACAAAGAACTGTTTCGTCAACAATACAAGCTTCATAAAGTACCAGTTTTTCTTTGTATTGCTTGAATTTTAAGCATGAACGTTGAAACTTAAATTCAAAGCATATCCATAAACCACCAATATAATTAACATCGACGTCATCAAATCCTTCCTTATTGCATATCATATTTAGTTTTTCAATTAGATTAACATCTCATACATGTCCCAATACTACACAATATGTATCCAGAATGGTTATATGGTATTTGGCCTCCAACAAGATTTTTTTTGAAGTTTCAACACATACACTCTTTTGTTTCAAATCATTATTGCCCGGAGATCCCACACTCTCCCCATACGACCCTCAATTTTCATTTTATTATCCAGCTTACTATTCATCTTTCCTCTTACATCATTGTTCTCTTCTTTCTCTGTCTCTCTTTCTCTTTTCCCCCTCTCTCGTATCTTACCTATTGAATCTTGCCATAGCTATAAATACATGAAAGTTCCCGATGTAGATTTTAAAATTTCCACCATCCGGTTCTAATCTTGCACCCGAATGAACCTTACAAATGTGAACCATTTGCCAAGCCTTGATAAATTTCGAGCAACGTAGACATTCAATACCATATCATACTATTCACCCAACTTTCTCAAGTCTTTCACTTCAACACTTCTAGGGATATTAGTCACATAGAAGGGCATTGATATGTTTTTCAGGCTTCCATAGTTAGGGTTCATATTCATCGTTTCATTCTTCCTTCTGTCACCTGATTATTTCTACTTTCTAAACATCCATCTCCAATAATCCCCATGTTGGTTTTGTGATCCCATGATTACATATGCATGGGATGCAAATCATGTTACATAGCCACTCCTGAACTCCCAGAACAGTACACCACAATGTAACAAACATCCCCACCTTTGATCGCTAATCAGACTGGTCTTTTCCAACCAAATTTGTTTACCTGCGGCTAGGGTTTTTTAAAACACATACATTTTATACCAACCTAGAATACTTTAGAAGATAGAAAGGTTTTAAGTTAAAAATAAAACTAAATATGAAGTTAAAAATAAAATTAAATTCATCAACTACTATTCCTTTTTTACTATATATAAGTAGATATACTAAAATCTGATGGCCTAGCAGGGTCCTTTCGGGGTGAAGTGGTGTATCTCCAAGACCTGTGATCACACGAGAAAAAGTCAGGGTCGATTGTAATCCAGGATGGGGTCCGAGATTACGCTTTAACGCCAAGTTAGAGTTGTGAGACTCGAGAGAGTGAGTGTGGAGACGTTGTATCTTATGGCTTACTGAGAATCTTCCATGCAGGAGGTATTATATTGTTGATGTGGGGGAAATTTTTATCTTTTCGGCTACAAAAGTGGTTGGCAAGATGTGCTTTTGACATGATGTATGATGCACTAATTATTAGAAGATGCGTGGAGCACGATCCAATGTTGGTTGCAAATCCTTCTGCCATTGTTGGTCGTTGGTTCTTAATAGCGGGTCCTATTAGCGCCAAGACCGAGCTCCGATTCCAGCCATTGTCTTATTTGGATCTGGACTTCCGCCTTGGAGTCTGATTATTTGGTGGTGTACACTACTGATGTTCATTGTTCGGTATCTATTTTAAATTTAAGCAATGAATATTTGAATCGATAAAGTTAAATATCATGGATTATTATCAATTAAGAATTCAAGTGTTGACAAATATTCCACAGAAAACCTTTAAGATATTACATAAAATAATTTAATTAAAACATTAAAATCAGAAGATAAGCATGAAGAAAATCCCAAAGGAGATGGCTACATATTGAATTGTCAAAATTTAGTAGCTAGACATCATACGTTATTATCAACTACATTCATAATTGTCGTTTAATAATTGGATAAAATGAATATAACTGTCGTTCTTAATGAAAGAAAAACGATGGCTTTTATGTCAATTCGTTTTCATCGAAAATTGTTCCAATAATTTTCTTTTTATATGCGAGTTATATATAAGAACATGGAAAATTAAATATCTTTCTATATTTTTTTCCTATTCATTCTTCATTACAAATATAAATATTATTATTTTGATTAAATATAACATTTATTATCATTTAAGATTTATAAGGAGATGGATAGAAAGAAAATATCTCTAAAGACATTCGACAAACTATCGATGAAAATTTATGCAATAATGTAAATAACTGAAAACCTTGTCATAGTGTAGACATGAAATGGGGTTTCTTTTGCCTTCGTAGTTTATTATTATTCAAGATAAGGCTTAGTAATGAGTAATGACATAATGGCTTAGTCTTGTTGATTATGCAATGGGACCCAAAACCCACTTAAAGAATGTCAAGTTGTGAATATTTTATTTGGTTTGAGGTGGAAATTGAAGGGGAGTGAAAAGGGTGTAATAGAATATTTGTATGTCTTGCCTATTTATTGCAAAAAAAAAACCTTTTGGGTCATTTACATTATGCTCGATGTATTAAAGTGAACTCAAGTTGCAGAATGACTTACTGACGTGTTTTTGGTAAATTATTGGTATCCGTTAATAACGAACAAACGTTTATTTGATGTGTTTGATGATTTGATCACATGCATGCTCGTTGTAAAATTAATTGCACTTTTTCTATGTTGAACTGCCATTATTAGTAAATTTGCCGCGACACTTGGTTAGAGTATAAAAAATTTATACACATCATATGTAGCCCATCAAAGGATGGTAATTTACTCTTCTTTCTATTTTGACACCTGGAACTTTTCTTTTTGAACGGTGCAAATCATACTAAAGCTATAAAGAGCTAGATAGTTAAAAGATATTATAACACATACAACCAACCAACCTAATTTATTTTTAGTTTTTAAGTTCTGTTAAACAACCGAAAATAAAATTGTGACACAATTTCATCAAAGGTATTTTTTTTTTTCTTGACGTTTGCGCATAAAAAATCCAAGAATTTCAGAAAATCTAAAAGACTCAAAAAATATATTTTGTCAAGTGTCTATAAATTTTTTTTGCTAAATTTGATGAGCTAATGGTAGACTAATCTTAACAGTTTAAGTCTTGAACTCTTTAACCAAGATTTTAAAACCCAAAATCTAATTTTTTTGTTTCAACCGCCGAGTCAATCCGGTTTCAGATCACAGGTCCAACCGGTTTTTGGATAAAACCGGCAAATTCAATCCGAGTCGGAAATTAACAAAAACCTGATCATAACTGACTCGCTCTCTTCATTAGGTCACGGTCCAACCGGTTCGACCGGCCGGATCAATCCGGGTTCTAAAACATTGCCGATATCCCTGTGTTATTATTAGAAAAAGAAAATTCTTGTGCCATCCAAAAAACGTTGAATCAAAGTACACATTACTATTTTATGATGTATGAGTTTATTAATAAACTTTTAATATGGAATTCTTAATACATATTTTAATAAGTTGAAAATGATAATGACATCAAGGAGGACATTGGAGCCATACAAAGTAGCCAATCGACATGTTGCCAAATTAAAGTTAAAGTTGCTCATAGAAGATCAAAGAGTCACCCCCCACTTTTGATGGACCTTTGCTTTGATGGATCTACCAAGTTTATCATTATCTCACATATTTCTTTAAATAATTTTAATACAATCAGATATAGGTAACACTTTAATAGGTTTAGGGCTTAGAAAGTTTTCATAATCTTAGCTATAAAACTCCATTTCTCCCATCGACATTCTGATATGCCCACTATATAAAATATTTAAAAGTTATATTGTCATAAGTAGTTGTACTTCTGCATCTTCAATTGATATTAGTATATTATATGTAGCTAGACCTGGCAATGGAGCGGGTTTGGAGCGGATCGGCATTGATCCAAACCCGTTTATCAAATTTCAAAAGTTAACCTAACCCCGATCCGTAACCTGTAGGGTTTTAAATAATCAAACTCATACCCTTATCCACCGGATCAACGGATACCCAAACCCGATCCGTAACCCGCATTGTAACAAATATAACATGAATCACATTTTTGCTCAATACTTATAAAATAATTTTTTTCATAATAAAACAAACGTCTAATATAGCTTAATACTTAAAATAACAATTCCAAAACAAAACAAACGTCTACTATTGGAAACATGCATGAGAAAATGTAAACGTTAATTAATTTATATATAATAAATTTATTTTAATATAATTTTATACGTGGCGGGTTATTAACGGAGCGGATCGATAGTGATCCAACTATGCGTATCAAGGATAATAACTTTTGTTATTATTTTTTGGAACCGGCGGATATATATTGAGTACTCCGGAACGTTAGAGCGTTAACTCTGGTATCCAGGCGGATCGCGATCGCCTCCGTTTCCTCCCACCTAACTACATCGCCTGGGAAAATCCCCCACATGGGCGTTAGTTGGAGTCGAACTCACAACCTCCACCCACGCGGGTATATAACCTGATGCCTCTTCCCAGCTAAGCTGGAAGTCATTGGCAACTTTTGTTATTATGATAAGAATAATTCTGATTACAAACGTATAAAGGAAAACCCTTTATATAGGAAATGCAATTCTAGCCTAACAAACTAGGAGATAAAATAAGAGAGATAAAGATAACTCCACTGGAATGGATAATTCCACTAGAATGGATAACAACGGAAGCATGTATATCTATAAATCCAATACTCCCCCTCAAGTTGGAGCGTTGAGATTTGTAATGCCCAACTTGCCAAGAAGGTCATGAAACCTTTGAGCTCCTAAAGGCTTGGTATAAATGTCAGCAAGTTGCGTTTGCGAATCAATCTTCATAGGCTGTATTTCCTTGGATTCCACCCGTCCGTGCACAAAATGACAATCCATTACGACATGCTTTGTCCGTTCATGGAAAACTGGATTGTTAGCGATGTGTCGAGTAGCTTGGTTATCATAGAAAAGCTGAGTAGGACCAGTACATGGCATGCAAAGCTCTTGCAACAACCACCTCATCCACAAAATTTCACTGACAGTAGATGTCATTGCTCTATATTCAACCTCAGCCGAAGAATGAGAAACAACGGACTGCTGCTTTGACTTCCAAGAAATGGGAGAACCTCCTGGAGATAACCAGTCTGAGATCTTCTGGTCAAGGGACATCCTAACCAATCCAAGTCGCAATAGGCTGTAAGGCTAGTTTCTCCAGTGTTGCTGAGAAGAATTCCTTGACCAGGAGTAACCTTGAGGTACCGTAGAACCCAATTAGCTGCTTCAAAATGGCTAACTTGTGGCTGACTGACAAACTGACTAAGCACGTTTATTGCATAGGTAATATCCGGACGTGTAGCTTATAGATAAAGCAATCGTCCTACAAGTCGTCTATATTGGGTAGCATCTACCTCTTCTTTTTCATCCCATTTATCCAATTTCAAATTCTGTTCCATAGGAAATGTAGCTGGGCGACAACCAAGCATTCCTGCATCTTCAAGGATATCCAGAGTGTACTTTCGCTGACTTAGAACCATACCCTCCCATGTTCGAGCAACTTCAATGCCAAGGAAAAACTTCAAAGGACCAAGGTCCTTGATGCTAAATTCGGTGTCAAGATATATTTGTGTTGCTTGTATCTTCTGTAAATCATTACCAAGAATGATTACATCATCAACGTAAATGAGGGCAGCAACGAAGATGTCTTTGTCTTTGAAAAGAAACAAAGAATGGTCGGCTCTTGAATGTCTAAAACCAAGGCGTTACAGGAAATTGGAAAATGTTTTGTACCAGTTCCTGGATGCCTGCTTTAGGCCATAAAGAGATTTCTTCAATTTGCAAACTCGAGTATCTTTTGTTCAAACCTTGCAGAACCTTCATATAAACATCTTCATGTAAGTCTCCGTGCAAGAAGGCGTTGTTCACATCCAACTGGTGAACATGATAGCCCCTCTTAACTACGATAGCCAAAAGAGTTCTAATAGTAACAAGTTTTGCTACTGGAGCGAAAGTATCGTGATAATAAACCCCCTCAATTTGCATGAAACCTTTAGCAACCAAGCAAGCCTTGTATCTTTCCACATCTCTATTAGGTCTATATTTGATCTTATAACCCCATTTGGAGTCAATAGCATGTTTACCCTTTGGCAGTTCTTGCAAGATCCAAGTTTTATTGTTTTCAAGAGCTTGGATTTCCTTTTTCATGGCTTCAACCCATTTAGTATCCTGCATGGCTTGAGTAAAGTTCTTTGGCTCATTGCTTGAGGTAAATGGCCGCAAGGAATGCTTTGTGAGCATTATTAAATTTATCGTAGGAAACAAAATGGGTTAGAGGATGTACCGTCGAAGGCTGATAATCGGAAGAGGAGTGCGTGTCGGTGTTCAGAGATGGGGGAGCTTGACATTGTAGTCGTTGAGATGGGTTGGCATGGATCGATTTCTTTTTGGATGTTGACAGCCTTCCGATTCATTATGATCACTGGGGTTTGTTTCAGTAGGAGTGGTGGTGGCAGAGTCTTGTGGGTCGGCAGAAGTGGTGGTGGCAGGATTATCTTGTTTCGTTTCCTTTTCTTCATCATTTTGATCGGTTTCTTCTTCTATATTTTGGTATTCTATGGTACATTGTTTCTCCTCAACTTCATGTTCCCATTCTTTTGGAATGATAAAAATGTCATTTTCTTCTTCCAAGTCGTTGACCTTGGAGAAAGGAAAGACATATTCGACAAACTTTACGTCTCTTGACACCATGATTTTATTGTGTCGAGGATTGTATATCTTGTAGCCTTTTGTCTTTGGAGGATAACCCAAAAACACCCCTGGTCTCCCCCTCACTTCAAAATTTTTCCCCTTTGGTCTCTATGCTTCGATAATAGGCTAAACAACCAAAAACTTTCAAGTAGTTGTAGTCCGGTTTTTGGTTGTACAAAATTTTGTATGGAGTCTTATTTTCAATGACATCGGATGGTAACCGGTTTATGAGGTGGGTAGCAGCTAGGACACATTCTCCCCAAAATTTGATGAGGAGGTTCGCTTCAAATCTTAGGGCTCTAGCCATCTCGAGAAAATGTCTGTGCTTCCTTTCAACGACACCATTCTGCTGGGGTGTGTGGGACAAGTTGTCTCCAGAACAATTCCTTCTTTTGCGTAAAAATCACGCATTTCATTGGAGATGAACTCTCCCCCATTATCACATATTATTCTTTTGATTCTTTTCTCAAATTGCACATAGATCATTTTCTGAAAGCTAACCAAATAAACGCTAGCTTCATGCTTATGTTTTAGAAGAAAAACCCATACAGCTCGACTGTAATCATCCACAATACTAAGGAAATAATTAGCACGTGTGAAGGAAAATGTTCGATATTTTCCCTATATGTCACTGTGTATGAGATCAAAACAAGAATTAGTTTTTGTAGTGCTAAGCTGAAAAGGTAATCTAGCAAACTTTGCTTTAATGCATGAATCACAAATGAAGTTTTTAGGTACATTCTGAATGAAATCAAGACGACTAAGTTTAGAAACGGAAACTTGTTCTAAACTTTTGTGCCATGTATGTGAGCTTGTCGTAAGAGCTTGTCTTCTCGCCCCTATCTTGTACAAACCATCGACACAATCACCCATTCCAATCAATGCCTTCGATGATTGCATTCAAAATCAGGTACATGTAAAACATCTTTTACGGTGATACCGTTTAGCAAGGTGTGGTTACCACGTCCTTTGACAGGGACGGTGTCACCATTGGGTATAGTCACCGGTGTCTTAAAGTGTTCAGTTGATAGTTTTTCAAGTAAAGAGTTATCGTAAGTAATGTGCTCAGTGGCACCAGAATCGACAATCCATTTGCCCTCTTTGCTGATTTTCCCTGCCATGTTGGCTACCGGAGGGCTTTTGTCTTTCTTTGCAAAGAAGGTAGCAAATTGCTTGTATTGTTCTTCATTCAGTCCAAGCGTCTCTTCTTTGCCTTCAATACAGGCAGCCTTGGGTTTGTCTGTTTTCCCTTCCCTGGCCACCAATTTGGGTAACTGATGCGTTTGAAGCAGCCATCCCTGTTGTGGCCCCCTTTCCTATAGAAATTGCAACTCTCGGCTTGAGTTTCGACCTCTTTCTTTCCTTCCTTTCGAACAGCCTTAGGAGGAGTTTGATTTTGATCACGTTTGGTATGAACGAAAGCTTGAAAGGAAGTTGAATCATTTGTCGTTCGTCTCGAGGCGGTAACAACACGTTGTTGCTCATCTTCGGCCACCAGGTGGTAGCACGTCCCAAGTGTAGGGGTCGGTTGCATGGCCAAGATTTAGGTTCTTATAGTTGCAAACTCTGCGTCCAATCCCAGCAAGAACTCATAGAGTCTTTCTTTATCTTGAAGTTCAGTGAGTTTCTTTCCAACTCCACATGTACACTTCTTGCATTCACATATCGGCATAGGTAATATCGATTGTATTTCATCCCATATTCCACACATTTTGGTGTAATATGCTGAAACAGATAGCCCTTCTTTTCTGGTGGCTGTTAATGACTGTTTTAATTCATAGGCTTTGTGAGCACTATCCTTTCCAAAACGTTCCTTCAAGTCTTACCAGATCTCTTGAGATGTAGTTGCATACTTGACACTTGTTCGAATCTCCTTATCCATTGTCGTGTTTAGCCACCCTTTTATCATTGCATCACTTCTCATCCAGGGCATGTAATCCTTGGAATTAGTTGCTGGTTTTTCGATGGTTCCGTCAAAGAAACCAACTTTGTTCTTGGCGAACAAGAAATTTAACATCTCTTGTGACCAATCAGCGTAGTTTCCGTCAGTTAGCATATCGTTCACATGCATTTGACGAGGGTAATCAGAATGGTGGATGTAGAAAGGGGAATCATAGTTTGTTGTGGTGCTCGTGGCGTCATCTTTGCCACTACTGCCGGTCATGGCTTAAGGTTAGGGTGGATCGATTATTTCTGCTCTGATACCATAATAACTTTTATTATTATTATAAGAATAATTCTGATTACAAACATATAAAGGAAAACCCTTTATATAGGAAATACAATGCTAGCCTAACAAACTAGGAGATAAAATAAGAGAGATAAAGATAATTCCACTAGAATGGATAACAACGGAAGCATATATATCTATAAATCCAATAAAGGATGCTTGTATTTTTAGGATTATGATATAATATCTCACTCAGCTACATTAATAATATATTCTTTCATTTTACAGAAATTATAAAAGTTTAATTGTAGAATATCATTTTAGAATTGCAACACTTCCTCTTTGAACCACATAGTTACTTATGGTGACTATTACAACTTATTCTTTTGGATCCACAAATTTTCTAACTATTTTATTGGGTTCATTTTCACACATTTATCACGAGCCAAAAAAGTTCATAATACTACGTGTCCAGGCAAGGCAACATATATGAATTTTATTAGAATGGAAGCAACATATAATAATTGCCACAGACCACTATGGTTCCAAAAATTACATTCTTTCATCAACATGATACTTCATTTGTCAATAAAGCACTCCAAGTGAGTTGTCTCATCTTCCATCACCACAAGCTTCAACTCTACATTGCAACATATTAATAGGCTCCAGGTTTTATATGTCTGGCCAACATGGCCCAGGTGGTCAATTTACCTTTGTTATCCAAAAAAATAAAACAATTAATCTGACATGAATTGTAACAAGATCCAACGATTAATAGTTAAGCAGGTTCATTCCTTTAGAGTTTAACTCCACACACACACACACATACAATAATAAGATGCGAAGAAATACAACTAACACACAAGATTTGCGTTGTTTACACGATTAGCATAATATGTACACATGTGAACTACAGAGAGTTCGATTGGTTTCGTAAATGAGGTATACAATCCATCGAGATCAATATGCAGGGTTAGGGTTTCCGATTTCGGGTGTAAAATTTCATATTGGTCATGCTCAAGAAGCAATCAGATTCCATAACTCCACACCTTATTGACTTTAAATGATGAACATTTGAAAATAACATGTTATACACAAATGCTTTTCCAGTGAAATTGCATTTTTCATTAAAACACACACACACACACACACACACACATATATATATATATATATATATATATATATATATATATATATATATATATATATATATATATATATATATATAATTATTTGATTTACGTATATGAGAATGTACCTTGATGGTTGTATTTTATTCCTTATTTTTATAATTTATTTAGCATCATTCTTTTAGTTTTTATTAAGTTTGTATGTATTATAGTAGTTTTACTTCTTACTCGATTACATCTCTTACTTTTGTATTTCTATGTTTAATATATAGTAACTTTAGAAACGGATCAGAATGAGGCGGAGACTTGATGAAACGAGTGGGCTGAAGTTGATGGGCCTGGACTTGATGAAATTGGGGCTAGTAGTCTGGGCTAACAGAGGCTGGAAATGGGCTAAAATGGATCAAAACTCGGGTCAAACTCGAACTTGACAAGAAGGCATGGGTGCAAGATAAAAGTGAGCATGCTAGACAAGGAATCATAGGTCAGACAGTCAACTCGGTCCGAGTTGATCAAAAATGTCATTTTCCTTGTGTTTTGGTTGCATTTATGTTGGGGTTCTCATTTTAGCTACGAAGAATACCAGAAGAAGGGAGTTTGGGGTGATTTTCAAAGCTTTGTTAAGCTCCTTTGAAGCTTGAAATCATTTGTTCTAAACACTTAATATTTTGTATAAATACTCCACCATTTATCTTGAATTTGTGTACTTAGGTTTCTACTACTCAATATTGAGTGATTTTATCCTTGAACAAGTAGTTTAGTTTTGAATAGTTTATGAATCTTTGTTTGATTCATGAATTAAACATTTTCTTAAATCTCTCAATCTGTTCGTATGTTCTTATTCAATGAGTTTGAATGTTTACACCATATGGTTATTTGTGTTCTAGATTACATAGTCGATCTTTGAAAACAAGCTAGTGACAAATGGTTTTTATGGATGCTTACCATTTCAGATAAAATCATAAGGTTTTGTTCTCCATGGTAGAAATGCAAGCTTTTAATTTTCTTTGGATATAGTAACTCTTTAAATCATAATGCTAGTTAATTTAGTTAAATCAAATGCTTATTTGATTTATGACTTCGATTAAGACAAAATTTAAGAGATTTCCTAACGTTTATACTAATTAAGAAGAATTTAGGTGAATTAAGTTTTTGAGTTGCTATAGCCAAATTGGTTTGAATAAAGATATTGCACCATAAACCATGGTGATAAACTAGTTAGTTCGACTTGTGATCATCATCCAATGCTGATCAATTTTGCTTATTGTTAATTTCTTTCTTTCTTTAAACATTTATAGTTAAGTTTCTAGCTTTATATTAGGTAGAAATTCATGAATAAATTATTGAGTTTTGAAAGCTTTGTGAGTTCATAGTTTCAATCTATGAGTGTAATCTCTATTTGAACCATCTAAATTGTTCTTATATCTTGATCATGAGTTTGAATGTTGAATGATTTTAGTTATTTTATTTGTGGGTTACGTAATCGATTCTCAAAGCAAACTAGTAACAAATGATTTCTATGTATGCTTACTATTTCATTTCAAATCATGGGATTATGTTCTCTAGGGTAGAAGTGTAAGCTTTTGACTTCCTTTAGCTTTGGTGATTCTCAAAACACCAATGCTAGTCAATCAATGTGAATAAAATGCTTATTTGATTTGTAATTTTGATTAAGTCGTTGGTTAAGAGTGTCACTCTTACTTACATACCATTTAAGGAGGATCTAGGCGACTCAAGGTTTTGAGTTGCTATAACCAAGTTAGAATTGAACCAAGAGTATTGCATAATAATTCTTGATGAAACCAATTAGTTAAACTTGAGATCAGAACGCAATATTGATTTTCTAATCTTTGTTAAATTTGTCCCATTAAGATTTTACTTGACTTTGTTAGTTGTCTTTCTTATTTTAGCTTTATAATATAAAACCCCTCATTTATACTTTATGTCGTTTTAAAACCTACTTGTATGCAAACATTGTATGGATTTATAAACCGAACCAGTCTCGGTGGATACTATCCCTTTACCACTATATATTGTTATTGTGTAAAGAAATTGGGTTAATAACTTGGTGGTCTTGACACCCACCATACCCACAAAAAATCAGAGTGATGATCAAGAAATATAACGTAATATTTGAGGCTCTTGTGACCACAAATAGGAGATGTCCATCATCATAGTGAATAATATTAAAAGGAATACTAACAACAACATAAAAAATACTAAATCAAAGTCGAACATGTTTTCCTAGTGGACAAGCACGAAACAATATGTAAAACTTAATTTTATTATAATAAATGAAATTACAAAACACAAGAGAGTCATCTGTGAGACATTTATGTGAAAGAGATGAACTAGAAGACACATGGCTTGATGAGAGTGAGAGGTCGCCGCGCAAAAATCTCATGTACAATAACATCTTAGAAGAGTTTGTTGAGTCTAATAATCCTTCACAGAAAAAACAAAATACATCAAATTCATTGGAACGTATATTAGTTAGAGTAATTTGATGAACATAGATAATATTTTTGATGATATTGTATGTGATAAGAACATTGTGAATGTGAAAATGGGTGACATATTATATATATATATATATATATATATATATATATATATATATATATATATATATATATATATATATATATATATATATATATATATATATATATATATATATATATTCCAGTGTCCCCCGCTTGCATAACATGAATAGAAGACTTGTCATCGACCATAATATAATTGATCTTACATTTATTACTAACAATTATGAGAATACATGGGTCATTATGGAGGTGAGAAGTATCAATAGTGTCCATATACCATCATGTGTTGAGATGATCATTTTGAGATATTGTATGAAAAGTTATGGGAGAGTCATTTCTTGATTGAGCCTATTTGTAAACCAATGTCAATGAGGAGACGGGGTAGAGAAGGGGTAGTGAGATGGAGCTCTAGTGATATGTTTTCTGCAGTTGAACTAGGTAGAGTTATAGCTGTATAGGTCGGATGTGGTTGTCGAGTAACTAGGCCAAAGGTTGTTGTGGAAATACTAGATGATACGACTAAAACTAGGTCAATAAAGTCTATTGTCGTAATTTTTGGACGTTAAGATGGGGCGTCTAATCAAAGCCACAAAGGGTAATGTAACCAACTAGGGGAGTCCAACTTAGTCCCCTTAGCCACGATCATTAACTAATGTTGTTGAGGTGTATTTCAAGTGGGTGGCTATGACAACCATTGTTGTGTTTCCACTGATCATTGTGGCAACCATTCCTACATTGTTGTCTATGGCTCGATTGTAAGGTTTTAACGTATACAACTGTTATAGACGATGAGTGACCATAGTCAAACTATTGATGACGGTGGTGTATTTGAGACATCTGTTGTTCCTCGAGAAACAACATGGAATGAGTTTCCAAAAAAGTCAGTAGCATAAATTGATGATGAACGAAGCTTTAAATATATTCAAACTTTGGGAAAACTGTAAATTATGTAGATGACAAGATTCTTCATGCAGGAGAGTTTATATTTTCAAGAAAACCAACATTGGTCTTAATATACAAGGAATAATCAGTAATACAAAAATCACTATCACGCTGCTTCTCAATTCGTTGTCAAGCTTGACAACGTTGGCATATTTATTCTCACGAAAGAGAACTTGAAGGCTCATCCAAACCCGTCGGACTATAGCATTCTATTCGAGGATCGTTTGATGCAAGACATGAGAAACAATTTTGTGAATCAATAATTTTACAATGACATCAATCATGTTCAAGTCCAATTCATCAGGTTTTGCACCGGTTGCGTCTGTGAAGCTGCCAATGTTGTCAAGGACACCAAAACTGGTGGAGTCAGGAGTGTGTCTCAAAGAGTTCATACCATGCATTTTAGTTGAGACGAGGAAGAAGTTCCGACCATAGTTGCCCCAATTTAGGGTGTGTAAATAGTAGGGTACGAGCGCAATAGTAAGGCATCGGTTTTAAGGAGTAGAAAATTTTCTATGATATCATTCAAGCTAATGTTTTCCCCATGAAACTTATTAGCTTTCATTAAAACATACACACACACACTCACTCACTCGCTCGTGCGCACGCACACACACAAACATATTTTATATATATATATATATATATATATATATATATATATATATATATATATATATATATATATATATATATATATATATATATATATATATATATATATATATATATATATATATATAAAGAAATCTATATAATGAATAAGACTTATGGGCCATACATGGGTCGAGAATAAAAATCTACATATGCAATATTATGCATACACCAACACATATATATCATATATTGTTGAGACACGATTTGACAATAAATGCGGAATAATAACGAACACCAATCAAGAATCCAATGTGTCGAATGATTCGATTGATCAAAGTTTTACAATGTGTGTTTTACTATGTGTGTTTCTCTCTCTATCAATATGACACCTCTCCCTCTAGAATCATTAGCTATAAAATAATGACTAAAACACTATTTATATTCTAGTAAACGAATAAGCCCAATGCACAAGCCCATAAACATAAGTGGGCCTTCCACATGCCACCAAGTCATAATCATGAAGAACTTTGCACCCAACAATCTCCCTCTCAAAGATCGGAATGGATGACGTGGCATAGGAAGCGAATCAATCAACACGTGAATAATAATCTTCGACAATCTTCTCAAATGACCAATAACAATCTCCCCCTTTTTATGATCAATGAGATCATAAAACCATATTGGCACGAGAACGCGTGTGATCCTCAAAAATAATAAAAAACTCCCTCTCGAAAAATGCATCGGGTTGTTTGACAAAATTTGTTGGTTTTCGATTTTTGGTTTTCGATGTATTGGGCTGAATTTGTTTTCAAATTGGGTTAAAATGGGTTTTGATGTAATGGGTTTGGGTGTGTTTTTGGGTTCGAATGTTTGAAATGGATTGAGTGCGTTTGGAAAGGGTGTTGTGTAAGAACCCGCGAAAAAGTTGTAAAAGGGTAAAACGGTCTTTTGACACGTTATAAGACTATTATGAAAAATAATATGTATTCGTAAAATAATAACATAAGAAATAAGAGTTTGTGCGAAATTTGGAGTTTTACCGCGAGAATAGTGAAATTTGGCCGAAAAGGGCAAATTGGTCATTTGACATGAAAATGATCATTATGTTAAGAAATTTCATTAAGAAGTTAAGTTGGTAACTAATGAAACATAAATTGCAAAGATGTGAGCCTTGAGACCCTTTTTGAATAAAAGTTGGAAATCAAGGGACTAGAGTGTAAATATCTTATAAAAAACTAAAATATAAATATGAGAGTTAATACTCTCATTTTCCAGAAACTTATAGAAGTCAGTAGATGTTCGCAGAAGAAACCAGAGAAGCAGGGAGAGAGTCACGAGTGGTCACCAAGAAGAGAAAATCAAGTATCAAGATTGAGGAATTTGAGCTTCAAGAGGTAAGAAACAAAGATTTTAGTATGTATTCCACCCATCTTCTTCATAGATGAAACTGACATTCGAAAATCAAGTTGTGTATGAGATTATTTTAGTGATTCCACTCTTTTAGTCATGCTTAAACATCATTTAAATACACATCTCTCAAAGGATGTTGTAGAATTTAAGAAAAATGATGATTTTGCTCAAGAACCCTAATTCCCGGATTTGTATGATCAAGACCAGTTTTTATGCTTTTGTTAAGTCCAAAGGATCACTTAGGATGTATTAAGACACTCCTAAGTGGTTAATTTCAGAAATTTGCATTTTTGGTGAAAAGATCAGAAAACAGGTTTTTGTGAAATTGGAATTGGAATCAGTGATTCCATGGGTTAAAACCTGATGTAAAGCAAGGGTTTTGGTCATGGAATGATAGTAAAACGATTAAGTTAAGTATTAAGTGCTTAATAGGTGAAAATAGAGGTCTGCAGCTCAAAAATCGGACTTAAAACCGGACCTGCAGACAAGGCACGAGTCGTGCCCTTTTTAGCCTAGCCAAAGCACGAGTCGTGCTTCATGAAAAAGCATTGTACTTTGGGGCACGAGTCGTGCAACCCATAGGGCACAAAGAGCACGAGTCGTGCTCTTGCTGGGCAGCACTTCTTTCCAATTTTGAGATTTGAACTTGCTTCTAAACATGTCCGTTTGACTTATAATTCATACCATAAGCTTAAAATGGTATGAAACCACATGGAAAATTATTAAATTCAGAATACGACCCCTCGGGGGTACTGTAGTAGAATACGAGTACATTGAAGAGTATATAATTCATAGAAAGATGATTGCTAGTAGTCATATACTTGTTATGACTTGAAGTTGTGTCATATGAGACCTTAGAACTGTAGAGTCAGTTGTAACATATATTTATTGAATATATATATATATATATATATATATATATATATATATATATATATATATATATATATATATATATATATATATATATATATATATATATATATATATATATATATATATATATATATATATATATATATATGTGATATATGTATAGGAGGTGCTTCAAATACTAGAGAGCACGGAAAGGAAGAAGGCGTATAAGAAGCATAGTGGTTTATAGCTAAACCAAGGTGAGTTTTATGAGGATTTCTCTAGTACATAACAAAATGATATTTTCAGAAAAATAAGATTTTCCAAATGTTTGCAAATACTAAAGTTTGGAAAATAGTTTTTAAAGTAGCTCTATACAAGGGCTAAGTGTTTCAAGCAGATTTTTAAGAAGTATAGTTTACAAAGTATTTTGAAAGAAGTTCCTTATGTGAACTAAGATGTCAAAATCAGTTTTGAAAGTATTTTCAGTAAAGAGTTATAAAGTGTATGAGTATGAGTTATTTATAAATTGTGTCCAATTTTGACCAATTTGAGATGTAATGAGATAAGAATTAAAGAAAGAAAGAAGTAAGAGCCAGTTGTCCGGACTAGGATCACCCACATAATCGCGGGATCAGAAGACACTACTGGGATGGTACCTCCCGTCGCGAAGTAGTTGTCTAGCTTAGTATACCTTTGTGCTTGAATCCGTTCCAAGTCACAAAGGGGAGACAGAATGAGCATAACCTAGCGGGCGGATCTGTTCTGTCCCGCGAGGGGAGCTAGTAGAATGAATTAAACTAAATTAATTCATGAGCTTCAGTTGGTCACAAGTAAATGAGAAAGAAAGCAATTATAAGAAGGAAAGCAGTTTTTAAAAAAAGAAATCAGTTTTGAGAAAAAATACAGTTTTGATAAAAGAAAGTAGTTTTTGAGAAAGAATACAGTTTTGATAAAAGAAAGTAGTTTTTGAGAAAGAAAGTATTTTTGAGTTTTGAAGATAGAAAAGAAAAGAGATTTGAGATTTATTATGAAATAAGTTCTAGTAATTTACTTGTTTATATTTCAAGTTTTAAAGCAGAAAAGTTTTGGGTCTAAAACCCATATTACTCACGAGACTTTATGTCTCACGTATATTTTTTTTAAATGCTGTGTACTTAGGTGAGATGAGCAGGAGCTGGAGTGGGACCAGTATGAAATACAGTAAGTTTAAATTATGGTTTTCTGTATTGAGTCTGTAATACCCCTTGAGAATATGTTTGTAAAAAAAAATTTAAGTGACTTTTTCATAGTCACGCTTTGTAAGATATTTGTATTATAAACTGTATTAAATTACGGTTTGAGAAAGGGGTGTTACAGTTTTGGTATCAGAGCCATAGTTTAAGCGAACTAGGCGTCAGTGCTTGAACCTAGACTTAAACTACCTGAGAGTTAAGTAGAGTACATGCTTCAGAATGATGTAGAAAGAAAGTATAAATGGGAGTAAATCCATAGCAGTGGAACATGAGTCCTGGTGGTAAACTGGAAGCAAATATGTATAGGTGGTTATAATAATATGGGCCCGTACTATCATAATCACAGGATATATATTTAAGTCTGGTGGAACCACACAGGAACTATGTGATGCTGTAATAGATAAGTATAGAAGGTTTGAGTAGTATAGGTTCGGTATACCTATGTAAGACAATCAAGTATGACGGGAAATACTAAAGTATAAAAGAAAAAGTGTTAAAGATGAAGTAGCAAATATGATATTTATAGGGAAAAACTCCATACCCTATATGAATCATTATAAAGTATATGTAATAAAACATAAGGAAGTATGAGTAAAGAATACTGAAAATAAGATGACAAGAATGCCAAAGTAATGAAGGAGAAATGTTTAATTTTGTGGTTAAGATAACCACCGTATAATGTATTGAAAGTGTTAATGGAAGTAATGGAGTATATAGTACAATTACAAAAGAAAGAGTATAACTAAAAATTTATGTTGTTTAACGGAAAAGAATTATGATTATGGAATAAAAATAAGGGTAATGTCACTACAGTGACTAAAGAAATAAAGATTGGAAAAGAAAGTGAATACAGATATATGAATGAAATTCATATAAGAAAGAAGAATGAAAACATTTAAGTAGAAAGAGTAAAAAAAGGAAACGAGCTGGGTTTGCAATTGTAGACAAACCCAAAAGATGTATAAAAGAGTATAGAATAAATATTGAGAAGTAGTAAGATGTGTTGTTCATGGACAACCAAGAGATTAAAGTATATATATAAAAGTTGTGAGTAAATAAGATAGTATAAAATAAAAGCAAAATACTTAACCAAGTGTTAGAAGAGGAATCAAAGACAAAAATGAAAGTATAAGAAATGGGAAGTTGTGACTTCCAAACTTGAAAGTAATATGACAAATAAAGACATCTAATAGTTAGAGCAAATAACCAAGTTTGAAGAGTACTATAATGAGTAACATAAACAAAGTAAGTTACCTGAATGAGAAAGTAAAAAAAAAATAAAAAAAATATAAAAATTTAACGACTATGAGTATGTTGCATTTTTATAATGCAAGAGAATGAGTTGAGAAATGGAGATTTAATGCCTAATCAAGTGTTAGGCGAACACTTAAAGATAAGACAGACATTAATGATAATGAGAAGAATATAAAGACAGTTATCAAAGAAATGGTCATTTGAAATAGGATTTAGTGCCTATATAAAGTATAAATAAGAAGAACTGTGAATGATAAAAGGATAACCGAAAGAATGTGATAAAAATGACTGAGAGTCATAAAAATTATGAGATAAAGAGTAAAAGTGAATATCCAGATAAGTCTTAGACAAAGAGTCAAATATGAAATAAGAACTAAAATAAAGAGACAGGAAGTTACTACCTCTAAGCGGAAGTAACAGGTAAGAGTAACCAAAGATTGGAGAAATGGTCGACACATGACTAGTAATTATGGAACATAAGAAAGTGTATAGTGTATATCGCTTTAAGATATATATATATATATATATATATATATATATATATATATATATATATATATATATATATATATATATATATATATATATATATATATACATATACATATATATAAAGAGAGTAAAGAAATGAAGCTTAAAGGAAAGAACAATGTAATGTGTTGGGCATATAGCCTTATGACACATAAAGAGAAATGGTAAAAAGAATAATAAAAGAAATTTTGGGTATCAAACCTAGAAAGTTTATAAGTAAAATATGTGAGATAAAGAGACTAAATGTTTATGAAAAATGGTGGTAATCTATATGATTGTGAAAGTAGTATATGCTTAATAAGTATAATGAGATAAAACGAGGAATTGAATCAGAAATGCCAATCTTTATTAAGGTGTTGTTATAATGTAGTCAGGATAAAAAAAAAGAAAAGTAAAAGTTATTTTTGGCATTAGCCATAGCAAGTAAAGAGTAAGCAAGAGATGGAGTGCTAAACTAAGCATTAGTGTGAGAAATAAGAACTACAAGAAAATAATAAAACATAAATAATAAGATGAAAATGGTACATGGGGTACCTAAGAAGATAAGAAGTGTACTCATAAGAGTACAGTAAGAAAGCTGAGAAATAAAAAGGACATGACTATATTAGAAAGTATAATGAGTAAAAGAAGTTGAAATCTCATAAATTATAAAGAAAAAGGAAAGAAGTATTTAGATTGTTAATATGTCGAAAGGTGAAAATGATATAAGTAAAGAGTGATACAAGACATATATTTATAAAAGTAATACATGCAAGCAACAAGATGATAAGAGAATGTATGAAAATTAGTAGTAATTATAGCAACACCTTTGAAAATAAAAGGTTCTGCTTATAAAAAGAAAAAGATAGAAAAATTCTTTGAGAATTAAAGATGAAAGATAAGACAAAAGAAGCAAGAACAACGATTGACTTTTGAAAAGTCAATTCTTCTAGTATATGTAGATATAAGAAGTTGTAAAACTTCTAAAGAAATGTATAAAGTATGAAGTGATAGAGCTTCTATAATTAAAAGAGAGAAAGTAAATTTAAAATATGAAATTCACTCAAGTAAGAAGAATAAGAAAAAGCTTTTAATACATAAAAAAAAAAGTTGAGTAATGCGTCTGTCCTTATATTACCAGATGGGACAGAAGATTTTGAAGTATACAGCAATGTCTCATATAGAGGGCTTAGCTGTGTGTAGATGCAGAGGAGTAAGAGTATAGCATATGTTCCCAGATAGTTGAAAACCCTAGAAACAAAGTATATTATCTATGATATAGAGCTAGCAGTGATTGTATTTGCCTTAAAAATTTGGAGGCATTACCTGTATGGAACAAAACGCAAGTTATTCACTGATCACAAGAGTTTGCAGTATGTGTTCACTCAAATAGAGTTGAACATAAGACAGAAAAGATAGTTAGAGTTGATCAGTAATTATGTTTGCGAGATTGTATATCATTCAGGCAAGCAAGTGTAGCAGCAGATGCATTGAGTAGAAAAGTTCCAGAGAAAAGAATCAATGCAAGATTGATACGTATAGAACTAGTGTCCAGTATTATAGAACAGATTAAAGCAGTCCAACAAAAAGTTGGAAAAAGCATAGATTTGAAAGATGAGAAACGAGGAAGACATGCAGTTTAAGACATGCAGACAAGAGTTAAAGATTTCTAGAACCCGCAGTTGGGTGCCAAAAGCAGGAGATTTGAGAAAGTTGATTTTAGAAGAGTCATATAAGTTTAAGTTTAAAGTTGAGGAAAGTACGTCTCCAAGAGTGCCATTTGTGCACAAGTCAAGGCGGAACATCAGGTCCCGCATGGAGATGCTCAGTCATTGCACATTCCAGCCGGAAAGTGGGAAGATGTAACCATGGACTTTATTTTCGGGTTACCGAGAACGAGAAGAGGATGTGATAGTATATGGGTCATAGTGGACTGGTTGCCCAAGAGTGCACTGTTTCTAGCCATAAAAGAAACTACTCCATTGGAGAAGTTAGCCCAGTTGTATACAGATTAAGTATTAAGAAGATATGGTGCACCGTTGTCCATCGTGTCAGACAGAGACCCTAGATTTACCTCTAACTTTTGGAGAGCTTTACAAGAGACAATGGGGACGAGAATTCAGCTAAGCACAGCGTATCATCCACAAACGGATGGTCAGAGCGAACGAACGATACAGACAGTAGAAGACATGCTACGATCATGCGTGATGGATTTTGGAAGCAGTTGGGATGAACACCTGCCCTTAGTGGAGTTTGCATATAACAATAGCTACCGTTCTAGCATTAAAATGCCACTCTTTGAGGCATTGTATGGTAGAAAGTGTAGAACTCCTTTATGCTGGTTGGAGGCGGGTAAGACTAAGTTGACAGGACCAGAAATTTTTAGAATGACCAATGAGAAAATTGGAGTGATTCAGGCTAACATGAAAGCAGCACAAGACCGACAGAAGAGTTACTCCAATTTAAAGAAAATACCGTATGACTTACAAGAAGGGAATCTAGTGATGATAAAAGTGTCACCGTGGAAGGGTGTAGTCAGATTTGGTAAGAGAGGAAAGCTGAGTCCAAGGTACATTGGACCATTTAAAATCCTGAAGAGAGTTGGATTGCAAGCAATCAAGCTAGAATTACCACCAGAACTTAATGGAATACATGATACCTTTCATGTATGCTATCTGAAGAAGTACTTTGAAAAAGAAGAGTTAGTGATACCGCATACAAACTTGAGGGTGGAGACTCTAGCAGAATGATTGAAGAACCTGAAGCGATTCTAGAAATACAGACTAAGAAGTTGAGGAACAAGGAGACTGACTTAGTACTAGTCAAGTAGTAGCACCCATTAGGGTCGAACCTAACTTGGGAAACGTTAGAAGAGATGAAGAGAAGATATCCAGGTTTCACGGATTATGAAAAGATTCCGAGGACGGAATCCGCTTAAGGAGGGGTGACTGTAAGAACCCGCGAAAAAGTTGTAAAAGGGTAAAATGGTCTTTTGACACGTTATAAGACTATTATGAAAAATAATATGTATTCGTAAAATAATAACATAAGAAATAATAGTTTGTGCGAAATTTGGAGTTTTACCGCGAGAATAGTGAAATTTGGCCGAAAAGGGCAAATTGGTCATTTGACATGAAAATGATCATTATGTTAAGAAATTTCATTAAGAAGTTAAGTTGGTAACTAATGAAACATAAATTGCAAAGATGTGAGCCTTGAGACCCTTTTTGAATAAAAGTTGGAAATCAAGGGACTAGAGTGTAAATATCTTATAAAAAACTAAAATATAAATATGAGAGTTAATACTCTCATTTTCCAGAAACTTATAGAAGTCAGTAGATGTTCGCAGAAGAAACCAGAGAAGCAGGGAGAGAGTCACGAGTGGTCACCAAGAAGAGAAAATCAAGTATCAAGATTGAGGAATTTGAGCTTCAAGAGGTAAGAAACAAAGATTTTAGTATGTATTCCACCCATCTTCTTCATAGATGAAACTGAAATTCGAAAATCAAGTTTTGGATGAGATTATTTCAGTGATTCCACTCTTTTAGTCATGCTCAAACATCATTTAAATACACATCTCTCAAAGGATGTTGTAGAATTTAAGAAAAATGATGATTTTGCTCAAGAACCCTAATTCCCGGGTTTGTATGATCAAGACCAGTTTTTATGCTTTTGTTAAGTCCAAAGGATCACTTAGGATGTATTAAGACACTCCTAAGTGGTTAATTTCAGAAATTTGCATTTTTGGTGAAAAGATCAAAAAACGGGTTTTTGTGAAATTGGAATTGGAATCAGTGATTCCATGGGTTAAAACCTGATGTAAAGCAAGGGTTTTAGTCATGGAATGATAGTAAAACGATTAAGTTAAGTATTAAGTGCTTAATAGGTGAAAATAGAGGTCTGCAGCTCAAAAATCGGACTTAAAACCGGACCTGCAGACAAGGCACGAGTCGTGCCCTTTTTAGCCTAGCCAAAGCACGAGTCGTGCTTCATGAAAAAGCATTGTACTTTGGGGCACGAGTCGTGCAACCCATAGGGCACAAAGAGCACGAGTCGTGCTCTTGCTGGGCAGCACTTCTTTCCAATTTTGAGATTTGAACTTGCTTCTAAACATGTCCGTTTGACTTATAATTCATACCATAAGCTTAAAATGGTATGAAACCACATGGAAAATTATTAAATTCAGAATACGACCCCTCGGGGGTACTGTAGTAGAATACGAGTACATTGAAGAGTATATAATTCATAGAAAGATGATTGCTAGTAGTCATATACTTGTTATGACTTGAAGTTGTGTCATATGAGACCTTAGAACTGTAGAGTCAGTTGTAACATATATTATATATATATATATATATATATATATATATATATATATATATATATATATATATATATATATATATATATATATGTGTGTGTGTGTGTGTGATATATGTATAGGAGGTGCTTCAAATACTAGAGAGCACGGAAAGGAAGAAGGCGTATAAGAAGCATAGTGGTTTATAGCTAAACCAAGGTGAGTTTTATGAGGATTTCTCTAGTACATAGCAAAATGATATTTTCAGAAAAATATGATTTTCCAAATGTTTGCAAATACTAAAGTTTGGAAAATAGTTTTTAAAGTAGCTCTATACAAGGGCTAAGTGTTTCAAGCAGATTTTTAAGAAGTATAGTTTACAAAGTATTTTGAAAGAAGTTCCTTATGTGAACTAAGATGTCAAAATCAGTTTTGAAAGTATTTTCAGTAAAGAGTTATAAAGTGTATGAGTATGAGTTATTTATAAATTGTGTCCAATTTTGACTAATTTGAGATGTAATGAGATAAGAATTAAAGAAAGAAAGAAGTAAGAGCCAGTTGTCCGGACTAGGATCACCCACATAATCGGGGGATCAGAAGACACTACTAGGATGGTACCTCCCGTCGCGAAGTAGTTGTCTAGCTTAGTATACCTTTGTGCTTGAATCCGTTCCAAGTCACAAAGGGGAGACAGAATGAGCATAACCTAGCGGGCGGATCTGTTCTGTCCCGCGAGGGGAGCTAGTAGAATGAATTAAACTAAATTAATTCATGAGCTTCAGTTGGTCACAAGTAAATGAGAAAGAAAGCAGTTATAAGAAGGAAAGCAGTTTTTAAAGAAAGAAATCAGTTTTGAGAAAAAATACTTTTTTGATAAAAGAAAGTAGTTTTTGAGAAAGAATACAGTTTTGATAAAAGAAAGTAGTTTTTGAGAAAGAAAGTATTTTTGAGTTTTGAAGATAGAAAAGAAAAGAGATTTGAGATTTATTATGAAATAAGTTCTAGTAATTTACTTGTTTATATTTCAAGTTTTAAAGCAGAAAAGTTTTGGGTCTAAAACCCATATTACTCACGAGACTTTATGTCTCACGTATATTTTTTTTAAATGCTGTGTACTTAGGTGAGATGACCAGGAGCTGGAGTGGGACCAGTATGAAATATAGTAAGTTTAAATTATGGTTTTCTGTATTGAGTCTGTAATACCCCTTGAGAATATGTTTGTAAAAAAAAAATTAAGTGACTTTTTCATAGTCACGCTTTGTAAGATATTTGTATTATAAACTGTATTAAATTACGGTTTGAGAAAGGGGGGTTACATGTTGGACCAAGGGATCCGATTGAAATGGGTTATATTGGTTGGAAAAGGTGTAAGTTGGACATTTTGTTTGAGATCCTGTATTTTCTTTTAAGTTGACCACGAAGTCAATGAACTTCATATTTTCTACCCTTTTTTCCGTCTGCTCCGTTACCTTTTTCTTTTTGATTCAAGCACATCTCAAACACATAATCGCTTCCCCATTTGTTTCTTTTTCTTTTCGTGTTCTCTCCCTTTTCCAAGTGGTCATCGAAGGCATCACCCTTCGCCGCCTTAATCAGTCCATCTCCGATCAACTCCATTGTCGTCTTCTTTTTCATCCCATTTCCACTTCGTCTTCACGATCAGATCCACCTCCGATCAGAACAAATCCGGAGAAATCAACAGCGATCGAAAGCGACCATCTCACCTCTCCGATTCCGATCATTCCAAGCAAATTGAGATTTCAGTGGTCATCGAAGGCAACTTGATTTCATCAACTCCATTGTCGTCTTCTTTTTCTCTTTGGGAACCCACATCATTTTCGTTTTTGACTTCTTCTTCTTTTTCTTCTTTTTAAACTTATGAACACAAGATCTAAAACAAGAACTTTGTTCATCATTTTGAGTTGGAACTGAAGGCTTCGGATCCGAAGCCTTTGGATCATGAGGGCTTCGGAGTTGATAATTTCGATTTTCAACTAATGTGGGTTTTATATAAGGTTTCATACCTTCAAACATGTCACTTGAAACTGAAGAAAGATCCACTTCGGATTTCGTCTCTTTTGAAGATTTTGCAACAAATAACACTTTTACCAAACATTTTTCTTTCAAATCTAACTCCCCCTTAACCTTTGCATCTTTCTTTTCAGGTTGGGGAACAAGTAAAGATCCGAAGTGTTCATCAGATTTTCCAGAAACATGAAGATGAAGAACATCATCTTCAAAGTCTTGAGGAACAAGAAGGCCATGTTCATCTTCAACAAGAGAAACATACTTTTCTACTGATTTTCGATTTTCTAACCCATGTTTACTGTCGATTTCTCTTAAAACCTTTAACATTTCTGAGAACAAATGTTTGTTTGAATCATGTTTCAAATGATTAAAAACAAGTCTTCCATATGAATCTTTCTCTCCATCAGAAATGAGTGTGTCATTTGTAATATTCTGATTTCTCAACACAAGACCCAAAAATTGTTCAAATGATGCTTTGTATTTGAGATTATCAACACAAACAGTCCATATTTTCGAATTTGTAGCTTCCATTTTCGTTTTGAACAACAAATAATCACAGATCTGGAATAAAACTAGAGAGAAAGTGGATCTGGAGTGGGTTTTTAGAGAGAGAAAGTAGATCTGGAACAAGTTCTAGTGAGAGAAACTAGATCTGAACGAATTTTTGATAATAAAAACGAATCTGAATCGATTTCTAGTGATAGAAAATGATTATAAACTGAATAACTCAACAAAATATGGATTTCTTTTCAGAAAACTTACAAGATCTGAAGTTCTGAATCTGAAAATTTGAATTCTGATTGATGATGTGATAAGGTTGTCAAATCAGGAACCGTCCTTGAAATAATCTGTTAAATCTTCAAGGTTAGGCTCTGATACCAATGTTGAGACACGATTTGACAATAAATGCGGAATTATAACGAACACCAATCAAGAATCCAATGTGTCGAATGATTCGATTGATCATAGTTTTGCAATGTGTGTTTTACTATGTGTGTTTCTCTCTCTATCAATATGACACCTCTCCCTCTAGAATCATTAGCTATAAAATAATGACTAAAACACTATTTATAGTCTAGTAAACAAATAAGCCCGATGCACAAGCTCATAAACATAAGTGGGCCTTCCACATGCCACCAAGTCATAATCATGAAGAACTTTGCACCCAACATATATGACACAATATGTCTTGATCAATATTATGTAATAATTAGCAATTACTTGGCAAATTTAAGAGAGATATCATAGAATCAATTAATGGTGCGAATTAAAAATGTGAAGATACCATTACGTTCCATCAAGATTAGCACCAGAAACCTCCCCACTAATACTAGTTTCCACCAAATCAAGATAGACATCCTAATGAACAAGTACATATAAAACACATTTTTATTCCCATTATAGGCCTCATGTATATTATATGATTTTATACAAGTACAATCATTCATGCTTTTTCTAAACATACCACAACACCATAATTACATTTTTCCAAAGACAAAAAACTTATTCTATAAACCAAATATTTGACATTTTCTTTAATCTTTTTGTTTTTTTCCAATTATGCCCTTCTATTCCAGGAGTGTCTATACCATTACTATATCCTTCCTATATGCTGCTTCTTTGTACAATGGGATTAAAGGGAATTCGGCACACAGGCTTTTTAAGATAAAAAGCGCTTGTGTTTGGAAATGTGAGTAATAGATATGACGTTTTGAAGAGTGTGGAGGACCTCTGGGTAATTAAGTAAAAGTTTAGGGGGTGGGTTGACTTAACATTCTATGATTAGTCCTCCCATTGGTGCTCGGTGGGGTATACCCTTTCTCCTCTTGGCCGTTCTGAAGCTAGCGGCGGTCGGAGGTGGCGTTGACGGAGTGAAGCTGTGAATTCTGGTGTTGCTGTGGTTAATCAGCTGCCGGAGATGGCCGCCACTGCTGTATGAATCATCGGAATCCGACACAGCCATTATCAGATGCTTTTTCTCCGGCGAAATCTTCATCTTCCTTTCAAAATTCTTTGATGTCCCAACAATCTGTCACAATCATAAACATGTATAAATGAAAAACGAATCGCATTTGGGTTTTTTCCATTGAATATCAAAATATCAATCATTCAATCTCCATATTCCCTCATTCCCACTCACGGTATTCCCACTCACGGTGGTCAGGAAAAAGTCAAAATTGTGATCATAATTCATAAACGAAAACCCAATTCGATGGTTGAGACTGAAGCCATGTTTCAATCAAAGCACCATCATCGAGACACCAACCCAGTAAAAAAAATGAATAAAATGATTTTGAAATTCAGAAGGAAAAACCATGGACCATTTGTTGGACTACACGCAAGGATTTCAAGTCAACCACGAAACATGAGGAGTAGGTGAACCAATTTTAAAATCAAATTCAGCATTTCCCCAAAATTAAAGTTATAATAGATTATTGAATGATTATTACCTTGCATCCAAGTGAACAGAATCGGAAGGAATCAAGAAGGCTTCGTTCACAAACTTCACAGGTATTCGTAACACCTTTGCCTGGCCTTGGTTGTGGTCGTTCATTTAAGAAGACAACTTTTGCACTGTTGATTACGTATGTCTGCACTGAAGCAATGTCCAAGAACTTCTGAATCTCTGACACCCTAATCACATCGTGGTATGACGACCTCCGTATCTGCAAATTAATCACAAAAATTAGTATCGAGGGAATTTGAAAAACGAGTTTGCCGAATTCACTTGCGATAAAACCAAATTTGGCAATTTGGTTGAGAAATCGAGAAAAAGTCAAGTTCGGTAAGAACACAGATGGTTTTATTCAAATTGGGGGAAAAAAGGAGATGCTAAAGCCCAATTTGGTTACGAAAAGCTATTCAGGTGATGAATCCGTGAACACAGATGAAAAAAAATTAAAAAGGACTCAAATTTCAAACCGAGATGTGCTTAATTAGAACTTTTTGTTGGAAATTCATTGGAAAAAGGTTTAAATTCAAAAATGGTAAAACCCATGAACCAAAAATGGGAGAAAGAGAAGAACAGATACCTGAATAGCACGGTGGTCCTCATGGTGATTAAGACACAGAGAACAGAGAGGACCATTCATGCAATCTAGACAGTACATGTTACATTCGGACTTGTGTGAATCAGCATGTAATTTACATTGAACAAAGAAGCTTTCACGAAGCAGCGGCTTCAACCATGGCGGCCATTTGTTCTCTTCATCAACAGGTCCTCCGGCAGCCTACATTATCATCAACTCAAAAACTCAAAAACCAACTAACCAAACAGCAAATTAAACCCACAACACACAATCAAACACAAAAAGTTACCATGATTCTTCGATTCTTTGGTTTGATTTCACGAAGAAGAGTGGTTTCCTGATTATAAGTCGCCAGTTTGAGAGCGAGGTGGTGGAAAAATGGAAGCGGCGAAGAATGCGAGGGTACTTGTAGGAAAAAAAGTGAGGGTGAAAGAGAGGGGTGGTTGGTTCTTGTCCGCTCATACAAAATGAGACCTAACTTCAAAGCCCAAACCTTGCTTGGGTGCAAAATACCCACCTCTTTTCTTTTTATTTTCCTAATAACTTTTTAATTTATGACATAATTGTATTTTAGTAATTAATCAAAAATAATTATGTTATTTAATTTATGTATTCATGAAAAATATTTTGAGGATTGTCAATACATAGATTGTTGTTACAATCTTTAAATTGTTTTTATGACATATATTGTTGATTATATGCATTGAATGTAGTCTTTAAAGCGTAATTCATATACCTAAAAAATCGAATATTACTTAATACTTATGTTATTTCATATATATAGTTAATCAATGCAACAAATTTGTGAATGTTTGGATCTGATTATTTTGTTCGTCTTATATACATATATATACGGTGTTATTTTACTTAGATATCCAAATAATGAAATGTTATTTTGTGAAAGAAGTTAGGAACCAAATTTACTGTTTTATCCCGTAGTGATAATGAAATCTCTTTAACTAATATTGTGTTTTAAGTAATTTTTTGCGGTTTGTTCTTATTCAATCCATAAAAATATAAAATTTATTTATGATACAAAAATAAAAATATATCAAATTTAATAATTTATTTTTTTACATTTAGTGTTAAATATTAATATAACTTAAGATATTAATTATTATTATAATTCACATTTTAATGATATGGCATTTTGTTTTAAAAGTATATTATTGATATATATAATTGCATAAAATAAAAAAATATATTCATTTTGTTATGTACTTTGATAATGAATAACTGTAAAAAATAGAATAACAAAAAACGTGATGATTTAATTGTGAGCGATCGAATTGCACGTGTTTTTAATTTATTTTTTATTTTTACTTTTTCACACACACACACATACACACACACATTATATATATATATATATATATATATATATATATATATATATATATATATATATATATATATATATATATATGAATAACAATATATACTTGGATAATTTCGTAGATCGTGTTTGCAACATCTTTCTGAAATTTGTAATTCGACTCTACGGACTAGGGTTACACGAATTCAAATATGTGATAATCCAATATATCGATGCAGATCACAAGCTTAACTCAAATCACAAACATAGAATACATTTTGTTTTCTTCATGTTTTGTGAGACAAAATTTTGGTAGAGTAATGATTCGAATTTACAGTGCATCCTCTACAATCTCAATTCCCGAATTTATAAATAAAATAAATTTATGTTAGTAGTTTAAAGTAATAAGATGTTTAAAAAGATTAAATATGAAGAATAAAAATGCTAAAAATGTTAAAATTAAGAAAACTTGTAAAACGATGTTTGGATTAAATTTGAAAACCTAAATGTTTTGAAATTAATAGTAGAAAGTATAAAGATAATATCCATAAGTTGGAACTAAGAGTAAAGACCACTTAAAGAATTTTTTGGATAATTGACTAATTTTACCAAATTCTTGAAACTAAGCATTTGAGGTAAAATATTACAAATTACGGACTAATATTATCATGAATTGTTAATTAATGATTAATTATTAGATTTCTATTTTAGGAGTTAATGTTAGCATCTTTTGGGACAAAACATTTTAGGAGGGACTAAAAGTGTCATTTTCACCAATGTTAGCTTTGACCGTGTTTGACCCATTAGCGACCTATATATTAAAAGTATTGTTTCTATGGGACTTAAATATGAAATTAAACATGGGTGGCTCATAGGATATCCTTTTAGGAGAAGTGGGTAAAAGTTTTAGTAGAAGGGTTTAGTTGCAATTTAACCAAAGATATACGAGGGAAGTTAGTTTATCTTATTAATTCATTTTATTCAAAAGATCCTTATAGAGGTAATGATTGGTTCATGGCAATTTAAAGTTCGTTTACAAAATTTAGGATGAAGATTCAAGTTTTAGCTCGAGTTTTGAGTTTAAAGCATCCAATAGGTATAATCACTTCGCATTCTTCATTAGAATTAGGCTAAGGTTTGGGGAAAACCTCCAAATTCTAAATCTATCATGTTAGCCTCAATTCTTTGAGGTTTTGAAGAAAACACGATTTTTAAAGTTTAAAGCTCCATCAATGGTAGAGCTCGATTTTGAGAAATTGCTAATACGATTTATGATATTTTTAAATCTATTTTAATATATTTAAACTATATTTGATTAAAGGATTTCATTGTTGATTAACTACTTCTTAATTTTGACATTTGAGAAATTTTATGATGAACCTAGCTTCAACGGAGTTTTCTAAGCATATAATTGGTTTGATTAAGCAATTGATCCATTAAAACTCATGGTTTTCAAAAAAAAAATTATCTAAGGTTACCTAAGGTATTGCAGTTATTTTGAAGTTCAAATAATGTATGTGATGTTTAAACAATGTTATGTTAAACTAAAACTTTTAGATCATCATATATGCAACTTATATCATTGTGTTTTGATGAAATGAAATGGATTAAAATATGTTTGAATGTTATAGCATGTGACTCGGTCGAGTCATTTTCCTTTGTTAATGTGATGTGTTAGAGTTACATCCTTTGAGTCAAATCCTAGCTTTGTAGCTTTTGCATACGGTGTCCAAATCATGTCTAGTTTTCTGGCTATATGGAAGATATAAATGGAATGAAACTAGGTATTCACCATTAATAACTTGATAAGCGACTTAATGAACTTATGATGAATTTATAGTTTAGATTTTGGCTTCCATATGTAATCATTAAGTACCACAAAGGTTTAGAAGTTGAAGTTAGCTAGTTTTTTAATTATGGTCAGTAAATTCTATGGGTACATGCCCTAAACCTTACTTTGTGGTAATGTGGTTCTTAACTATTCTTTAAGTCATATAATTACTATGTGAACTATGTAAGTTATTTGTTGCATTCATGTAAGTTGTTGTTTTTTTGGAAATGTTATACTTAAAGGAACTATAAATCTTGTTGAAATCTATTTCGATCATCCATCATGTGCATTGCATGTAGGATGGGTTGGACTTTTTTCTAGCCCCATCACTTTTGGGAAACAATTTTCCCTTGTTGTTGTTGTTATTCACAAGCTATAGTAGTTTGGAGATGGACATTACAAACCTATTCCATATAGGACATGTTTGATGGTTACATGTCTATGCTAAACATAGAATACACTCGAAATTAAGTAAGATGAGTGTAGTCTACACACCTTAGGGTTAACAATAAATGCTCAGAGCTGCAGAGCATGACGAAATTAAGGAAGGAGGAACAGATGAGCAACATATTGCGTGTTCCATTCTGCACATACATCGAAGTAGCGATTGCTTTTTTAGGTTTGGAGATGATTACCCTTTTGAAGTTGGGGAATGTGAAATTGTGAAGTAGGCTTAGCAGGAATTATATATTTTTTGGGGGGCGGGGGTGAAATTTTTAGGGAGTAAGATAAAAAAATCTGCCACTAAAAACATAATATAATGGCACACAAAATATATGACACTATAAACTTGTGTCACTAAATGTAGTTTTGTTTGTAGTAAAAGCAATTTTGCTTTGGCAATGGATGTAAGCATTTCCTTATTCGGTATTAGCTAGGCCATCTAAACCCTAGTGAAAGGGACTTACGAGAGTGTAGAGAACTTGAGAATTGGGTTAGCTGCATGTGCATTGTTAAGTTGGTGAAGTTTTTGTTTTCAAAGTTAGGCAAGTCTTTGGTGAAGGTTTTCAAAGTTAGGCAAGCCTCCTTCTTTGATTTGAAAAATTCACATTTCACATTAAATTAAGTATATTATATACATTCTCAAATGTATATAAATAGGGAGCTTCACTTGTGTTTTAGAGGCACCACAACTCAATACCTATAAGAATTGAGTGTATCTCTTGTAATCTCCTCATTCAAATAAAATCTAGTTGTAGCCCGTGGACGTAGGATTTGCATCGAATCCGAACCACGTAAAAATCCTTGTGTTCTTCTTGCTTTATTTTCGTGAGTTTGTGTGTGTGTGATAGTGTTTCCGCTGCGTGTACCCTGTCCGATTCCTAACAACTGGTATCAGAGCATCGGGTTTCGGAGGAGGTCTCGGTTTTAGAAATTAGAGTATGCTCTGTGGTTGCAGTTTTATCTGATCTTCCACATCAGAAACTAATTTCTATTAATCGTATTAAAGGTGTCTCGGTATTTTGAAGGGTACTATTTTGTCACACAAAAGTACTATAAAATATTTGTCTCTTGTTTGTCGTAATGGCTGAAGACAAGGTTGTAATCGAGAAGTTCAACGGTTCTGACTTTAGTTGGTGGAAAATGCAAATAGAAGCATTGTTATGTCAGAAAGATTTGGACATGGTACTTGGAGACAAACCGGAGAAAATGGAAAAAGCTGCTGAAGATGCATGGAACTCAAAGGACAAGAAAGCTAAGGCGGTTATTACGTTGTCGTTGGAAAGGAGCGTTGCTTTCAACATCATGAAGGAAACCACGGAGCGTGGTATGATGGATGCTCTGACGAACATGTATGAGAAACCGTCGGCGGCTAACAAGGTGTTCTTGATGAGGGAGCTGTTCACTACAAGGATGAATGAGGAACGTTCAGTTACCGTTCACATTAACAATTTAAATTCAATTCTGTCCAGATTATCATCTGTGGGAATTAAATTTGATAATGAAACTCAAGCTGCACTGCTGCTAGCTTCACTACCTGATAGTTGGTCCGGAACAGTTACGACTGTTACTAGCTCTGTGGGAGCTAGTGGTATGACTTTTGAAGGGGTTAGAGACTTGGTTTTGGGCGAGGATATCAGACGCAAAAATCAAGGTGGATCATCTTCCTCTTCGTTATTGAATATGGACAGAGGTAGAAGGAATAGCAGGAACAATGGGAGCCAAGGAAGAAGTTCGTCTAGAACTAGGAAGAATGTGAAGTGCTGGAACTGTCAAGAGGTGGGACATGTTAAGAGTCAATGTCCAAAGAAAGAATTGAACATTGCTGGTGCCGAGAGTGTGTCTGAGGATGATGCACTGATACTAAGTATGGAAAGTTCTGTAGACTCTTGGGTCATGGATTCAGGGGCTTCGTTTCACGCCATGGACAACGGAGAAACGATGGTGAATCTAAAAGAAGGAGATTTTGGGAAGGTACGGTTAGCAAATGACGAGATGCTTCAAGTAACGGGCATAGGAGATATTGATCTGGTTACTTCATTGGGAACTACATGGAACCTGAAGAATGTCAGGGTGATTCCGGAGCTGAAGAAGAAATTGATTTCTGTTGGTCAGCTGGATAAACAAGGACTGGAAGTAAGGTTTGGTGGTGGTAAATGGAGGGTGGTCAATGGTAATTCAGTGATTGCTCAAGGTATGAAGCATGGGTCATTGTATATGGTTGAGGTACCTGCTGAGGGAAGTATGACCGTCCCCGTTAAGCATGACAAAATCTGGTTCGCTAAATCTAGTGCTAAGAGAGTTCATTTTGCAAACATGAATTCTGGAGCCAAGGAGATGTTAGTTGAACGAGTAGGAAAGTCTAAACCATTCAGGGGATTTTGTGACAGTGGGAGCACGGGGTGTGTTCCGGGTACAGTTACAAAGAGCCGTTGGGTTTTGAAGACTAAGACTGAAAAATTCTCTCCTGTTAGAAGTTTGCAAAGTTTGGAGAGTGTTAGTGGTCCTCGGTGTATCTCTGGATCCGGTGGAGTGTCCAAGCCGGTTGAGACAGGGGATGAGTCGGCGACGGTATTGACCACGGCTGAGTCGGTAGCGGGATTGGCTACGACTGAGTTGGAGCTAGTGGGAGCTTCAACTGGCCCTTCTAGTACTTGAAGATGAGGGGCGGCTACAACTAAGGGAATTTGACTGAGTCTTAGCTTGTTCTTATGAACAGGAAGCTTGGAAGACTTGTTATAGGAGATTAATGAGAGATGTTCAAAATCTTCAAGTGGGAGATTGTTAAGTTGGTGAAGTTTTTGTTTTCAAAGTTAGGCAAGTCTTTGGTGAAGGTTTTCAAAGTTAGGCAAGCCTCCTTCTTTGATTTGAAAAATTCACATTTCACATTAAATTAAGTATATTATATACATTCTCAAATGTATATAAATAGGGAGCTTCACTTGTGTTTTAGAGGCACCACAACTCAATACCTATAAGAATTGAGTGTATCTCTTGTAATCTCCTCATTCAAATAAAATCTAGTTGTAGCCCGTGGACGTAGGATTTGCATCGAATCCGAACCACGTAAAAATCATTGTGTTCTTCTTGCTTTATTTTCGTGAGTTTGTGTGTGTGTGATAGTGTTTCCGCTGCGTGTACCCTGTCCGATTCCTAACATGCATTTCATCTAATGACATTGTATATTTTATATATTATAAATATTATATCTATTAATGATTTTGGAAAATATTTTTAAAACGTTTTTTGGGAACTTGACTTAGAGTTGGACTATTGAAGTTATCCGATCTCACCTTAGAATCAATTTGTCAGGTTTACTCACTAGACTCTTCTAGTTTAACATTATTATTTTGGCATGACTCGCAACGGGTGATTATTGGAAGATTTGGAGGTAGATCATTGGAGGATTAAGCTTTGGACATTTAGAAGACTTGTACTTAAGCATTTCAAATGAATTTAATTAGTTTATTTAAAATTTTGTTATTGATTCATTTGTGACACCCTCATAGAACTTGACAACCTCAAATACTTAAATGAAACTTCCATTTGGGACCAACCTTTTTGCAACTTGTGATTTCGAAAAGAATAAGAGTTCTAGAAACAAAAAGGAAATTATTTGAAACTTGAATTGTGAAATAAGCTTTGAGATATAATTATCATGTTGATTTGGTTTTGGGACCTTACTTCCATAATATTATTAGCTTTGAACTCATTTTACAACTATGTTAGCTTTGAACTCACTTAACAAAATTTCTAATTTCGACGATGATTGACACTATCTATTTATACATTACAAAATAACAAATAGTGGATATGAGGATAAACATATTCCACGGTTTCTCTACTAGGGTAGACGTGTATAATGGTCAGGCAGATCATGTTGCAGGAGTCCTACGTTAATTCAGGTCTTTGAATCAACAATGTGCGCACCATTATCCATGTACCCTACCGAACCACGTGGATTCATGTACCCTACCGGACCACGTGGATTCAGGAAATTGATAATGCGAACAATGATATCCTAATTCAGGTCTTTTTTGCACACCATTATCCATGTACCCTACCGGACCACGTGGATTCAGTCGAAGGAGCTGAGTCGAAATAACTTCAACTTCAACTGACACAAGATTTGAACAAAATAACTCGAAGTGCATCCTTGATGCCTTGGTCTTCGACACAAAACTAATGTCTTCGACTCAATGACTAGTCACCTCGTCTAGGAAAGTTGTAGGTCCAAAACCTCGGAAAAATGCAAAAAAGTGAACAATATAAATATACATATATGCACACTTGAGTTTTCATATGTGCACATTACAAAAAAAATACATTTCTTTAGCTATTTCTAACTTGCGATCAAGCTAGACGACCGGGCTAGGGATCGATGGTTGTCTTTCTTTTTTTCTTTGTCTATAAATTATTGCTGGATAATAGTTTGTCGAGTACGAAATCTTTAAGATAAAAGTGTATATCAACATTAATTGCAAAAATATGAGAGCATGCACTCAAAGCGAAGCACCAAAACTATGTAAAGGTCAAAATGCATGTGTTAAAATATCATGTAAATGGTGATCGATCATATTTTATTTTATGTTTATAGACCGATAAATTATATGCTTAAGTTTTAATTTCAGAAGAGTAACAAAATTGTTCTAATTATATATGAATGATCATTATAAACAATACAAATATATTGTGATCGTAATACATCAAGAACAATAGATCATGATAAAAAATTACATCAAAGTTCAATATTGGGACATGAGAAGTTATCGTTGATTATATTAGAACTTAGTTTTTGTTTTCAAAGTTAGGCAAGTCTTTGGTGAAGGTTTTCAAAGTTAGGCAAGCCTCCTTCTTTGATTTGAAAAATTCACATTTCACATTAAATTAAGTATATTATATACATTCTCAAATGTATATAAATAGGGAGCTTCACTTGTGTTTTAGAGGCACCACAACTCAATACCTATAAGAATTGAGTGTATCTCTTGTAATCTCCTCATTCAAATAAAATCTAGTTGTAGCCCGTGGACGTAGGATTTGCATCGAATCCGAACCACGTAAAAATCATTGTGTTCTTCTTGCTTTATTTTCGTGAGTTTGTGTGTGTGTGATAGTGTTTCCGATGCGTGTACCCTGTCCGATTCCTAACATGCATTTCATCTAATGACATTGTATATTTTATATATTATAAATATTATATCTATTAATGATTTTGGAAAATATTTTTAAAACGTTTTTTGGGAACTTGACTTAGAGTTGGACTATTGAAGTTATCCGATCTCACCTTAGAATCAATTTGTCAGGTTTACTCACTAGACTCTTCTAGTTTAACATTATTATTTTGGCATGACTCGCAACGGGTGATTATTGGAAGATTTGGAGGTAGATCATTGGAGGATTAAGCTTTGGACATTTAGAAGACTTGTACTTAAGCATTTCAAATGAATTTAATTAGTTTATTTAAAATTTTGTTATTGATTCATTTGTGACACCCTCATAGAACTTGACAACCTCAAATACTTAAATGAAACTTCCATTTGGGACCAACCTTTTTGCAACTTGTGATTTCGAAAAGAATAAGAGTTCTAGAAACAAAAAGGAAATTATTTGAAACTTGAATTGTGAAATAAGCTTTGAGATATAATTATCATGTTGATTTGGTTTTGGGACCTTACTTCCATAATATTATTAGCTTTGAACTCATTTTACAACTATGTTAGCTTTGAACTCACTTAACAAAATTTCTAATTTCGACGATGATTGACACTATCTATTTATACATTACAAAATAACAAATAGTGGATATGAGGATAAACATATTCCACGGTTTCTCTACTAGGGTAGACGTGTATAATGGTCAGGCAGATCATGTTGCAGGAGTCCTACGTTAATTCAGGTCTTTGAATCAACAATGTGCGCACCATTATCCATGTACCCTACCGAACCACGTGGATTCATGTACCCTACCGGACCACGTGGATTCAGGAAATTGATAATGCGAACAATGATATCCTAATTCAGGTCTTTTTTGCACACCATTATCCATGTACCCTACCGGACCACGTGGATTCAGTCGAAGGAGCTGAGTCGAAATAACTTCAACTTCAACTGACACAAGATTTGAACAAAATAACTCGAAGTGCATCCTTGATGCCTTGGTCTTCGACACAAAACTAATGTCTTCGACTCAATGACTAGTCACCTCGTCTAGGAAAGTTGTAGGTCCAAAACCTCGGAAAAATGCAAAAAAGTGAACAATATAAATATACATATATGCACACTTGAGTTTTCATATATGCACATTACAAAAAAAATACATTTCTTTAGCTATTTCTAACTTGCGATCAAGCTAGACGACCGGGCTAGGGATCGATGGTTGTCTTTCTTTTTTTCTTTGTCTATAAATTATTGCTGGATAATAGTTTGTCGAGTACGAAATCTTTAAGATAAAAGTGTATATCAACATTAATTGCAAAAATATGAGAGCATGCACTCAAAGCGAAGCACCAAAACTATGTAAAGGTCAAAATGCATGTGTTAAAATATCATGTAAATGGTGATCGATCATATTTTATTTTATGTTTATAGACCGATAAATTATATGCTTAAGTTTTAATTTCAGAAGAGTAACAAAATTGTTCTAATTATATATGAATGATCATTATAAACAATACAAATATATTGTGATCGTAATACATCAAGAACAATAGATCATGATAAAAAATTACATCAAAGTTCAATATTGGGACATGAGAAGTTATCGTTGATTATATTAGAACTTAGTTTTTGTTTTCAAAGTTAGGCAAGTCTTTGGTGAAGGTTTTCAAAGTTAGGCAAGCCTCCTTCTTTGATTTGAAAAATTCACATTTCACATTAAATTAAGTATATTATATACATTCTCAAATGTATATAAATAGGGAGCTTCACTTGTGTTTTAGAGGCACCACAACTCAATACCTATAAGAATTGAGTGTATCTCTTGTAATCTCCTCATTCAAATAAAATCTAGTTGTAGCCCGTGGACGTAGGATTTGCATCGAATCCGAACCACGTAAAAATCATTGTGTTCTTCTTGCTTTATTTTCGTGAGTTTGTGTGTGTGTGATAGTGTTTCCGATGCGTGTACCCTGTCCGATTCCTAACATGCATTTCATCTAATGACATTGTATATTTTATATATTATAAATATTATATCTATTAATGATTTTGGAAAATATTTTTAAAACGTTTTTTGGGAACTTGACTTAGAGTTGGACTATTGAAGTTATCCGATCTCACCTTAGAATCAATTTGTCAGGTTTACTCACTAGACTCTTCTAGTTTAACATTATTATTTTGGCATGACTCGCAACGGGTGATTATTGGAAGATTTGGAGGTAGATCATTGGAGGATTAAGCTTTGGACATTTAGAAGACTTGTACTTAAGCATTTCAAATGAATTTAATTAGTTTATTTAAAATTTTGTTATTGATTCATTTGTGACACCCTCATAGAACTTGACAACCTCAAATACTTAAATGAAACTTCCATTTGGGACCAACCTTTTTGCAACTTGTGATTTCGAAAAGAATAAGAGTTCTAGAAACAAAAAGGAAATTATTTGAAACTTGAATTGTGAAATAAGCTTTGAGATATAATTATCATGTTGATTTGGTTTTGGGACCTTACTTCCATAATATTATTAGCTTTGAACTCATTTTACAACTATGTTAGCTTTGAACTCACTTAACAAAATTTCTAATTTCGACGATGATTGACACTATCTATTTATACATTACAAAATAACAAATAGTGGATATGAGGATAAACATATTCCACGGTTTCTCTACTAGGGTAGACGTGTATAATGGTCAGGCAGATCATGTTGCAGGAGTCCTACGTTAATTCAGGTCTTTGAATCAACAATGTGCGCACCATTATCCATGTACCCTACCGAACCACGTGGATTCATGTACCCTACCGGACCACGTGGATTCAGGAAATTGATAATGCGAACAATGATATCCTAATTCAGGTCTTTTTTGCACACCATTATCCATGTACCCTACCGGACCACGTGGATTCAGTCGAAGGAGCTGAGTCGAAATAACTTCAACTTCAACTGACACAAGATTTGAACAAAATAACTCGAAGTGCATCCTTGATGCCTTGGTCTTCGACACAAAACTAATGTCTTCGACTCAATGACTAGTCACCTCGTCTAGGAAAGTTGTAGGTCCAAAACCTCGGAAAAATGCAAAAAAGTGAACAATATAAATATACATATATGCACACTTGAGTTTTCATATGTGCACATTACAAAAAAAATACATTTCTTTAGCTATTTCTAACTTGCGATCAAGCTAGACGACCGGGCTAGGGATCGATGGTTGTCTTTCTTTTTTTCTTTGTCTATAAATTATTGCTGGATAATAGTTTGTCGAGTACGAAATCTTTAAGATAAAAGTGTATATCAACATTAATTGCAAAAATATGAGAGCATGCACTCAAAGCGAAGCACCAAAACTATGTAAAGGTCAAAATGCATGTGTTAAAATATCATGTAAATGGTGATCGATCATATTTTATTTTATGTTTATAGACCGATAAATTATATGCTTAAGTTTTAATTTCAGAAGAGTAACAAAATTGTTCTAATTATATATGAATGATCATTATAAACAATACAAATATATTGTGATCGTAATACATCAAGAACAATAGATCATGATAAAAAATTACATCAAAGTTCAATATTGGGACATGAGAAGTTATCGTTGATTATATTAGAACTTATTTATTAATAAACAAAAACAGTCTATACTAAAGCAAATCATTGTTAATATATAACAATTCAGAATAATTGCATACATCTTTTAAGATGCAATCATTCAGTTACATATAAAAAAGTGTTAAAAAGGAAAACTTGTTTAATGAGGATGAACACTATTAATAATTATGGCACAGAATACTAAATACTTAATGATATTACCAAAATTATAGGTGTAGAATAATGTTAATATGTTTATCTGTCATTGACTTTTTTTTTTTTTGGAAACGGCGAGATATCATTAAAAAAAGCCACCAGCTATCAAGGAAATAGCAGGGGCAGCAAACATCCAAGATGAACAATTAAAGCGTCAAACACCAAAATACAAAATAAACTACAAAAACAAAAAGCTCAAAAACATTCAAAGGGATCTCGACACCATGAATTCCAGTTGCAAACGCCTTTTTTGCATCTATGATTGAACCATTGGAACGAGCACGCAATAATGTTGTCTGCAAGCCGCGGAGGGGTGATTGACGTCTTTTTGAAAATAAGATCGTTTCTCGCCTTCCAAATAAGCCATAAGACACCGTATAGGATGCAATGAAGCAACTTCTTTTTTTTAACACAATTTCCCCAATTAGCCGCGTAATTAAGAAGGTCAGCAACAGATTCAACCTCGGGACATTGAAGACGGCACCATCTAAAAATCCAATAGAAGACCTCTTTGGCAAACTGACACGAAACTAATAAGTGGTCAGAAGACTCCACCTCAACATTGCACATTTGACATAACAAAGGGGAGTTTGAAATGCCACGAGCATGTAAAGCAGCGACCGTCGGAATCCGCCCTAACCGAGCACGCCATATGAAGCAACAAACTTTGAACGGGACAACTTTGATCCAGTGAAAACCATGCCCCAAATCGGACGTTGTTATGGAGTCAATAACGCCTCGCACAGCAGCCACATGAAATGACTTGCTAGGATCGATAGGACAAACCCACGAATCAGGGCGGGAAGAAAGCGAGATTGAATTCACAGCAAGTACAAGATGATTAAGTTGATGAATTTCGCAAGGATCACTAGGGGGTCTCTTCCATCGCCAACAAGTGCCATTTGGGGATAATCTCTCAGAAACAAAACATGATTTCCTCCATTCAAGTTTATATAGATCGGGAAAACGGTATTCAAAAGCAATGGGACCGCACCAAGAGTCTTTCCAAAACAGCACCTTATCTCCAGATTCAACATGGCAGGAAATGAACTTGTCAAGACCAAGACCAAACTCAGAAAAATCCTTCTCAATCTCAGCAATGCGAAGCCAAACACCATTAAACGATTTCTTGAACAATTTGGACAGAGGTTTTCTGTGGAGAGCGTGGAGCTGCGTGATAGTGTCACCCCAAGAAGAACAATTACTCACTTTGAGCCTCCAAATCTATTTTTGTAGTTTACAAAACACATTCTAACTTTTACTATCAAACTCGTTATAACGGGTTAGATTTTCTAAAAATAATTTCGAATATCAAGCATTAAATTATATATGGGGATATGATGAACCACTAGAATACTCCAATAACTTTATAGAATATAAAACGTTTTACATATATGGATCATTGGATGGTGAGTTGGATGGTTGTATAATTGTATTGTGTGTGCCAAATAGTTGAGGTGGCATGTTATTCTATTGGGAATTCTTTTAATGGGGATTTCTTTAAATTTATTCCCCTTCATAGTCTTGATGCTTCTAATATGTTATTTCATTAAAATATTTTTTATTATATTTACTATTATTTGATTTTCAATTATGCTTTTCACTCAATTATGCTTATTTCTGGAGAAGAATATTGGTTTGGTTTATATATATATATATATATATATATATATATATATATATATATATATATATATATATATATATATATATATATATATATATATATATATATATATATATATATATATATATATATATATATCCTATCCTAATAAATAAGTAACTCAAAGCCACATGTCATCTTCTCATTAAATTTGCCACATGTCATTTTCTCATGATTTTAAATTTATTAAAAAAAAACTAATATGTTTGAAACATTTATAACTCCTTAATGATCGGTTTAATTATCATTCAATTTTAGAATTAATTGTTTTTTAATATCATATTATTTTTTAATGTGTAGAATGATTTAGGAGACAATAGAGACACAATTGACGTCGTAATATTTTGAAGAACGATTTCAATTATAATAATGAATTTGATTTTAATACCGGTGACATTCTCATAATCAATTATATTTATCAAAATACAAAGTGGTAATAGTAAAAATCAAAAGCAATATGTCACGATACACAAACAAATTTCTTATGTAAAATTATTAATGTTTAAATATTCTTAATTAATAATTTTTTTATCACCCCGTGTAATATACGGGTCTTACAACTAGTATATATATATATATATATATATATATATATATATATATATATATATATATATATATATATATATATATATATATATATATATATATATATATATATATATATAAAAGCTCAATAAAAAAATAATGAATCAAGAACCCGATCACATTCATATATTTAACACGTTTATGGTAGATGTGCATGCATTTTAGAGAAAAAAATCCACTTAGTTTTTTTTTTCCAATTGTTTGGAATTATTATTTTATCGAAAAAAACATAGTATATCAAATTTATATATTTTTTGTCATCTTTAAATAGACATTCATATCAATATATAGAAAAATTAACATTTTTCTTTAGAAATACCAAACTTTCGTGGAAGTGTGCATTCAAAAGGGACATCATCAGAACTTTCATCCAGTCGAGAAGTAGAGGTTGAAGAATCCACATCATTTGAAGTACGATATAGATCAACAATCGGTAGTTGTAACACATTTTCAATATATTGAGAACCTTAGATAGAATAGATTACTATCGTTACAACATACATTGATTAATAAAAAGGATAACAGAACATGAATTTACCACATTCCACTGGGACATCGTTCGAACTACCATCTAGATGACAAATAGAAGTTGAAGCATGGACATGATTTGAACTACGACGTAAATCACCAATAGGTTGTTGTACGACATTTTGATAAGCTTGAGAAGCTTTGATAGAAGGAATAGTGTATTGAACATCATCTAAAAACAATATAGAATTACGAAATAGGTGAATCTGAAATAAAAATTCATTTATTGAAAATAAAACCAAACATCTATTACATCAAAACTCGAGAATCAAAACTATGATTTGATAACATTAAACCCTATTTAAACACTATCAAATACTAAGAATCATAACTTCAAAACCAAATAAGATCTTCAAATACCCTGACACTTGTTCTTCTTTTTTGGACAATTACGTGCATCGTCGATCCTAACTCCCCACAGAATGCACATGACTTTCGAGGAGGACGACGGTTAACAATGGATTGTTGAACCTTTCTTGGATGATCATCGTTTGAAGCATTATCTATCGACTGAGACATCATAAAAATATCAAAATTGATGAAAACGATAGAAACAATGGTGATAGAGAAGAAACTACTCAACACTGATCGACATAAATAGAAATGGGAAGACGATTTGACTAAGTAAAATGAACATAATAATACGTTTCCTGAAATCATGGGATATGATAACATTAACATAATGAATTACATGGAAAATCACTAACTTAACCCTATGAATAATCAGATCACATATATCAAGTGAAAGATATATAGATATCTAACGGATATAGTTAGTTCTCAAGTTCTCACAATTTATTTAGTTTTCACAAGATCGTATATATATATATATATATATATATATATATATATATATATATATATATATATATATATATATATATATAGAGAGAGAGAGAGAGAGAGGGAGAATAATAATAAAATCTATGTTCTAATCATAGTGTGACACATTAATATAGATTAATATCACATGAGTCTAGTAAAGGCGAATAGACCAAGTCAATTTGGTTTTCTAGTTGATAAGTAGATAAATAATTATATGGTTAATCATAAACTATGTTATTAAATAAAGCATTTAAACGTTTTGTTAACTAAGAACTATGATCGTTAATTAATACGATAACAAAATAATATTCTTTCATTTGTATTTTTCTCCTTGTCTCGATTAGAAGCATTCGTAGGCTTCTAGATCTTAAATTCAATATCAAGTGTGTCTATATCGTTTGGTTAGTTCACATTTTGAATCAAGATTGATCAAAGTTCATTTATAATTTTGTATATGGTTTTATATAAATCGAGCTAATACTATAAAACTTATACTTATTGAACCGAGTCTTTGTTTTTTTAGTAAACCTATACAACTCTCATACAATTATTAAAGCTTATGCATGAACAAGAACAAACCTAGGCTCTACGATCTAGGCAAGCAAAACGTGTACAATTGAACATGAGCTTTTTCTAACCCGACAAACAATGATTTCTCATAAACCAATTTCAAACAATGTGAGACCATATAGCAAAATAAAGACAAATTTGAAGGGCTATAAGTTAAAAGCAAACTCAAAAACATCAAACTTTGTGTTTTATTTGTACATGCGCGATTCATATATATCATTTTTAAAATCTTACATAGTTTTTAAATGACAAACAAAGTCATATTCGTTAACAGCAATTAGATCTAAATAGATAGATTAATGATCTAAACTTCGTCTAATAACGACAGAAAAAAAAAAAAAAAACTTCATCCATTTTGGGTATACGTGACACCTCTTTATAGAAAAAAAACCACGATCCTCTCGTCATACACATTTACACATGACTTCAGGGGCCAAATTAGGCTTTGGATGGATATGATGGCGATAACTGATAGTGATAAGGGCCAACATATGCAATCTTATCATAGTATACATACAAGAGTTAAAAAGAGAATGAGGACAAAAAATGAAATAAAATATCTATTTTTGACATGGTCAAGTGTTTTTTATATAATTCATTAATTAAATTTTATGTAGATAGTAAATAACCAAACAAATTAACTAGGAAAAAGATAATCATTCCAAAAACCATCTAAGGTGTAAAACAAAATAAAAAAAAAGGCAGTACTCAATGAATGAAGAAAAAATATTATAAAAAGGTAATCTTAAAAAAATTCTCGTAATAGGATATTTTTTAACACTTCAAAGCCTCGAACCACACCCCCAGGAAAATCCCCCATAGGAGCTCAGAACCGGGATCAAACTCGGGACCTTGCCCCACATGGGTATATAACCCCATGCCTCTTCCCAGCTAGGTTGGGAGTCATTGGCCCTCGTAATAAGACATCATGGAGTTTTTTAAGTCCCACCCTTATTAAAACTATGCCATTAATGAAATAATTCCTTTTTAAATAGGGTTTAGATTTAGAATTTAGGGTTATTTAAAAGAATTTAACCTTTTAAGTATCTAGACATTGTAGATGATTGTTGATTGATATGTTTGGCCCATGCCATGCATTTCATTGATAACTATTTGTTTTATCCATTCGATTTATAATCAATAAAAACAAAACTCAAACAAACTCGTTTTGCAAAAAACAATTAAAATTATTACCTTTATTTACTAGGCTAATAAATTGTCGATCCTTTACGAATATATAACAAAAGAAAATGAAAACACTTCCTCTTTTTTCGGTTTTCTTGGACTTTACCGGTTATCATTTTGGAAAAAGATGAATCATATATAATTGAACCCGGCCCACATCGCACACAATGCATGACCCTTTTAGTCTACGTTGACTTGACCCTCTCATATTTATTCCAAGTCTACTTTGCTTCTTTTTCACACTCACAAAATGAAAGGACCAGACCGCGTTCACAAGCCACTCGAACCATGGGTCCGGTTTGTGGATCCCCGGTTCAGTTCAGAATTTGGCTGACCAAAATATCAACCATAAGTTGAACTCTTTTTCCACAACTCTCCTGCATAATCCATGTATTCGAAAAATGTGTATCGACATGATACGACATATTTTGTGTTATGTGCCACAGGGCTTGCTATAATGGAGTTCAAAGTGTGTGACCTTATAGGACTCATGTCGTCTATCGCCCAAAAAGCCTTGTCAAATAACTTGTCCGTCGCTAATCTTTCGCTAAATCTTTGCAAAAATCCGTTGCTAATACCTCATAAAATCGCGTCACTTATCCTTTACAAATTTCATCACTAACAAAATATATTGATGACCTATCTTTTTACTATTCGCATAGGGCTTTCAAAATCAATGGACCGGCCCTAATGTGTCATATGCCCACGTTACAAGAATTTATAAAGTCGTATAATATATAATGACTTGTACGAATAATAAAACTCATGTGTATATATTTAGTTATTTATGTTCTTTTTGTACATATATAGTCGTTAAACTTGTTTACTATGTTCACAAAACACTCATATGATCGATTAGTGTAGGTTTATGACCAAATATGAATTTTTCGGCCAAACATGAATTTTCCGATCACCTTCTTTAGACAAACATGAGTTTTTTGGCCAAACATGATTTTTGGATATGAAAGGCGATGAACAAATACACACAATCTTGTTCTTATTCTTGAACCTAGACATCATTCTTGTTATTGAACCCACTCATGAAATAGGTGTAGTGTTATAAATCTGTTGTTCAATAACAAACTAAAGAATGGGATGTGGTGGGTTGTTTTAAGCTTAATTTCTTTTGAAGGGGATGAACACAATAAACACACCTGTAAATTGATTTAAGAGTTTTTTGAAGCTCGATTTCTGGGTTCCAGAACAATAAGGGTTCTAAATCTGGTATTCAAGAATAAGCTCATGAAGGTGATGTATACGAAGAACATGAACTTGATTTTTGAATGGGATGAATATGAACTCAGAAATCATAGTGAACCTAGATCTTCTATTGACGGACCATCTTGGGGATGAACGTTTCAGAGTTAGGATTATTAACTTTTTGAACATTAGGGTTCTTGAGTTCTTGAATATTGGGGTTTAACTTTCGGATTCTAATATGAATCACATGAGCACACACACACACACAACACATAGTCTCTCACGCTCTCTCTATCTAGCATGCACACACACACACATACACACACACTCTCTCTCTCTCTATCTCCCCTCTCTCTTTCTCTCTCTCTCTCTCCGAGTCTTGATGTTCTTGAGCCGGCATCTTAGAAATAGCGCTTTGAAAACCTTAAAATACCCATCAGAACCCAGGAATCAATATGAAGTCAAGAACCCTTGAATCATTGAATCTAAACCCCAAATCTGGGTTTGTTTCAGAGAAGAGAAAAAAAGAGAAGAAAAAGAGAGCAGATAGAAAATAAAAATGTGGAAAACGTATGTCCTTCAAGAACTCAGGTCTCCAGAAAATATTGAAGAAGATGACCGATGTCTCACCGGAGTTGCCGAGGGTGCCAAAAAAACCGGCTAAACCTAAAATATACAGTCATGAAGGTATTTTATGAACAAGGTAAAGAAGTTTAATGATCATATGGGTAAAAATAAAATACTACATATGAATACAGAATACAATTTCTTATCCATATGCGTCATTAACCCAATTATCAAATATGAACATATTAAATATGATTTAATGATATATATATATATATATATATATATATATATATATATATATATATATATATATATATATATATATATATATATATATATATTGTAAGATATATTGTGTGACAACATTAAGATGTAAGTTAGAGATAAATATACATTTAATCATCTTAGATGATTAATATAATTAAATAATAGATTCTTAATATATTAAATAAGATTTAATAGCTTTACATTTTATAATTCATTTATAAGATAACTACGTTTATATGTATCTTTATATATATATATATATATATATATATATATATATATATATATATATATATATATATATATATATATATATATATATATATATATATATATATATATATATATATATATATGTGTGTGTGTGTGTGTGTGTGTGTATGTGTGTATGTGTGTGTGTGTTACATATAATAAAGGCTGAATCCTTGGGTCGAAAATTGAGCAAAAATGAGGACACTTGGAACCTACTATTTCCAGTAGGTGGGGGGACACATCCACGAGGGCAATGATAGTCGGGCTCCAGTCAAATGAGGGTAGCAAACTGACTGATGTGTCACTTTTTGATCTTGGTCCTTGGATGCACGCACCTCACTAGAGGTTGGAAAATGCAACTCATGCTCCATCGGTCATTTTCTTCCAATTTTGGGACACCTTCCCCTATAGATAATGAACATCATTCTTTGTCGCTCTTTTGCTTGCATCTCTAGGACAGATAAGTTTGTTGTGAGATGAGTTCGAGGCCTTTAAATATGCTTTAGTCTTTTAGTTTCTTCGTTTCCCATGAGAACATTAAAGCTTTAACTTTCTTTTGATGCATCTGCATGTGCCTTTTTATATTGATAACTCTGTGATTAACTTGATTTTGTTTTTGTATTTATTTTTCTTCGATCTATGTTCATCCATTGAAATGTATTTGCAGTAGATTTCATTTTCTTATTGGTGTCTTTCTCTTGTAGCTGCATGGGGTCTATTGGGGGTTTCTTTGATGTTTTTGTCCATTATTAACTTTGACTTTTTTTATTGTACTATAATTTATTATTGTGTTGTTAAATGTATGTATAGGTGCTTGTGTTAGTTGATAGGTGTGTCATTACTAGAGTTTTTGGAATTTCTTTCAGGTTATCATCTCTAATTTGGATCGATTTTACTTTTTTGTTATTGTAGTGGAATTTATGGTTACATAGTTTATTTGTTGTATTTGTTATTCTATTCTTATATAATAGTTGCACCCTTTGTTTTAGTCTTGTGAGTGATCCATCTTCACTGTTATTAAAGAAAAAGGTAGTATATTGCTTTTGTTTCGAAAACTTATTATGTGATTTTCTGTTTTTCAATGTTGTTCTTAGTCACTTTTGACTTGATGGTATAAGCTTATTTTATTATAAATTTTTGCTTCCTCACTAGTTTAACAATATGCTATGTTATTGGTTTCTTTTAAGTAATGTGTTTATTTAAATGGTGGTGAGCTTTTTTCAAAATTTTATATGGTTGATTCACATAGTATTTATTGGTTAATCAATTTGTATTTTATTAATGTTTATGATGTCTTAAGGGTTTTTGTGGATTTTAGGCTTGCTTCTAGGTGTACCCTTCCTACGATCTATTGTTTTTAATTGCACAACTGACCATTCGATGATGCAAGTTTTGTTTATAATACTCCATTTCTTAACTTACTTAAGAATATGTGATGTTGTTAGTTTATCTTCAATATTTTGTTTGTTCAGCTAAAGTGGTATATCATTTTTATTTAACAAACCGACAATATGATTTCTATTTTTCAAATTTGTTTTCAACAATATGTTATGTTGTCGGTTTCTTTCTAAATATTATCTTTGTAATTGACGTTCTCATCTCTAATTTAGTTTGTTCTTACCTTTTTAGGTTATTGTAGTTAATTTTATGTTGATATAGTGAAATCACTTTGGAGAGTGTTAGATTTGATGTTTGGTTCAAGAAAGGAAAAAGATTTAAAAAGGAATGTTGAAGAAAGTGGTAAATGATGATTGGATCATAAACTCTACTACCTTTTAGTTTAGAATTAATGATCCAATATTACCAAGTTATGTTTTTAATATCTTTTGTTGGTTTTGAATACTATGAGTATTTATAGGTGCGTTATTTCATTTAAGTTTATCATTGTGTGTCCTTATCTTGTCTATTTCATTATAATTGGATGAAATAAATGGACTCATATATGTTCAAAAAACATAATTATACATGCAATACGAATCAAGTGACAACCTGAATCATGTTGGTCTAGTTCCTAACCATTAGCATAAGAACATGTACAAGAATTCCATTTGGGGGAAACATGATATAACTGCCTAGTTAGGGTTCTTGAAAATCATGTATTCTTATGTGGATAATCTGGACACATCACTTCTATTGAAGAACATGTTGAGATCCTTTGTTAGGATTGATGCACAAGATACAAAGAAGTCTACAAAATTATGGCTGGATACTTAGAGTTGCATGTCATTATCTTTTTATTTATATTTATCTCGTGATGGTTAGATATTTTGAGTCTAACTAGTAGGTGATTGAGACGTCATGCATTGTTATGATTTGGGATGCTACCTAAAAGAAAATGTTTCAATAAAAAGAATGAATTGTGGGATTATCTATTAAATAAATGTTCCTAATACATGTGAACCTCTTGATAATGCTCCACACAATATGTGTTCTTGTATCCTCTCTTTAAAATAGGCAAGTAAGAAGAGTATTGGGAGGATCATAAATGAATCAATGGTTCAAACATTGTACCTTCCTTAGTCACCAGCAATAAGACAGGATGAGTTATGAACATTTGATGAACAAAGGTTCACCAGAAAATGTTCAGGTTTTTGATTTCCTAATATGTCCTTTAGAAAATATAAGGTAATTGAGAATTCCATTTTATCTTTCAATAAATATTTTATTAGTTATATAAATTGATATATGGTTTGACCATGAATGTAGAATAACTTCCATTGATTGCAACAAAACTGCAACTCTCTTAGAAACAAGGGGTTCTCTAAGTTTTAGATATTCTTAAAAAACATGGACAAGAATGGAATGTTCACTACTTTTTGAAAGGATTGGCTTGTTTCGACTCTCTTTACCCAATTATTGATTTAAGGATATTCTTCGTATAAGGTAACCAACAAAGGTATTAATTGAAATATTCAATGTCAGACATGACTCTATGACATCATTGCTTAAATTTAAAACTTCTTTTTTGTGAGGATGAGTTTACATGTGCATTAAGCTCTACAGATCTTAATGATGTGTATAACTAATATTCCTAAGGATATCAAGGAAACCAATCCTACCTTGCAAAAAAGGGGTATATGTTTTCATTAGAGTTAGTTGGAGTGTTGTAATTTATTTGAAAATATGATATTAAGTTCATAGGTAACTGTTATTACTGTGAAATATTCAAACAACCAAGTGTTGTAGAGTTTAATGATTGATTATCTCTCTAGACATATTGAAAACATTTAATTCAACAGGTTTACAATTTAAAGGACGTGCCAATGTGACGTGCCATTAATACCATATCAAGTAGGGTATGTGGATAAGTAGCTTTTCCGTCCATCAAGTCTAGGACATATAACATCACATGCACTTAGTTTGATATATGATTATTTAGAGAGTATTTTCGAATTTCCATGCTATAAAATGGAGACGTGAATGTCAAGATCACTAGGATGTTGTGTTGCTCATGAAATCCTTCAATACCGTTATACGATACCTCAATGCTTTCTTCTAGGATATGTCCTCACAAGCATCGAGCATAATGAATTACTCTTGATTAAGAGTAATATGGTTATCCCATTGGACATCTAAACATACCTCTAATATGGTACACCTAAACATAATTCAATTATTCTATAGAAGGCATGAGACGCCTAAAGAATTGAAGTATGTCTAGATGCATGGACTTATAATGTAAAGATATCCTCAAACTTTGCAGTATACTACATAATCTTGCTCTACTTAGAGCTACACAAATTGATCGCTCCTCTATTCATGATGAAAACATAGCCAAACTGGAAGCAAGAATCATCTCGATCTATTTAGAAACTTACATTTCACACTAAAACCCCTTCCAAACCAACCTAAACTAGGAACATGTATTTATTCCTTATAAGTACTTTATAACGTTCTTCACAATAATATAGTGTTTCTCATTGAATTATACTATATTGGATCGTCATCCTCAAATCATAGAATCGTCAAATCTAGTACATATTATGACATGCATAATAGGTCACATGGATGAGGCATTAAGAATGCTCTTTATATGTCTTACCTCGTTAGGTGTAGTTGGGCTCTAATATTTTCTCAAAATAAGGCTTGGTTTGGTAGGTTTCCATACTTAAAATACTGCATCTTGAATTGTTTCAAGATTTTAGGAATGCATATACTTATACTAAGACAGATAAGTCACCTATCTTTATCTTTATAGATCTTGATTCTTATAATATAGAATGTGTCTCCCAAATCCTTTATGCAAAACTAGTTTCCAATCCACGACTTTATGCTTTGCATGGTTAGATATCATTTCTAATGAGTAATATGTCATCTACATACAAGATAAAGAAGACTACAGCTCTACTACTTGCTTTAGTGTACACACAAGACTCATTTTGATATTGAGTAAAACTATATTCTTTCATATTCTCTTCAAAATCAATATTATAGCTCCCAGATGCCTGCTTTAGTTTATACATGGATCTTTAAAGCTTACACACTTTATTATAATGGTATGGATGTATAAACCCTTTAGATTGCATTATATATATATATATATATATATATATATATATATATATGTGTGTGTGTGTGTGTGTGTGTATGTGTATGTGTGTATGTCTGTGTGTGTCCCTACTAAGGTGACCATTTAAGAATGTTATTTAACATTCATTTGACACATGTCATAGGAATAATATGTGGCTATGACAATTAGAATCCTAATAGATTTAATACTTACGACATGTAAGAAGATTTACTCATAGTCTATACCATGAGTCTACATATAGCCCTTTGCTACAAATTGTTTACATGTGTGCACTTTCCTGTCCATATAGGTCTTTTTGTGAAGACCCATTTACATCCAACAGTCTTAATTCCTGGTAGATAATCAACCAAGTTCCAAACTTTATTGTCTTTTATGGGCTACATCTCAGTATTCTTGGCTTCTAGCCATTTGTATGATTTTGAAACTAACATAACTTAACGGTAGTTTATGGGTTCACTATAATCCCTAATTCCTCATCATTCACGTTAAATGCATATCTCTCTAAGTGTTGAAATTCTCTACCAGATCCATGAATGCTTTGTATCTCATGCAATTCTTTTATAGCTGATTCTATAGGCTCATCAAGTTGTTCAATAGAGTTTTGAGAAGGTACTACATTTTGCGGTTCTTGAATTTACCTAAGGTCCATGGTGCTTGACAACGCCAAGTAATATAAAGTATTTTAGTCGTTGTTGAGCCCTATTTTTGGTGATTTTATATCATATATGCTGTGGTATTCTCACTTTTTGTGTCAGTGCTAGTTTGGAAAGAAAAGTTACAAACAGGGGTTAAATGCGTACAAATTGGAAGAATTTTGGAGATAAAGACAAAAACAGTCGCCTGAACACGCGCGCCGCAGGGAAGCATGAAGGCGCGCCGCGCTGAGTCAACGATAAGGCGGTGGTAAGAATTCAAATGACGAAAAAACGGGGATAAACCTACACGCGCGCTGCAGATATCAAAGCTGCGCGATGCGGGCATTAAATTTCCACAACTATAAATAGAGGCCATTAGGTCGAAATCAGCAGGCAAGGAACGACCCATAAGGTGGACTTAAGGCTTTTTTGACTCAAAGTTTCGGTTTTCAGTCGCTATTCGTGGTATTTATGTTTCTTCACTTAGTTTTTATATTAATTTAGTTGTTTTAGTAGTTTAGCTTGGTGTTTTTGGGTGTGACAACCATTAGCATTAGGTTAGAACTTTTTATTTTCGTTGTTTACTGTTTTGGATGCTTTGGATCTGAGGTTTATGCAATTAATCATTCGGTTACAGTTTTATTGATGTTTTTTGGTATTTTGATGTTTGAATGCTTGGATGTTTTTGAGATTGATCTTTTTTGTTTCTGTTTCTGAATTATACTTCTGATTTCATTAAGCAAACTAGGTTAGGTTTTTAGTTTAAGTTTCATTTAGTTCATGCTTGGATTTAGATTTTGTTTGGAATTTGATTTTTGGACTGTTTTTGGGAAAGTATAGAGACTAGTCCCCACGGTTGTAGCGTGACACTACAACTGGTAATCTGTCACCTATCTTGACCACGTAACTCCTTTGGATCAACCCTGACTTCCACTGTACTAGTGAGAGTGAGGTTTTATTATTTTTGACCGCACGACGACCTAGGTGTGTCAAATTTTGGCGCCGTTGTCGGGGAGTTGTGAGCTTAAGATTAGGCGATCTGTAGGGATTTGTTTTATGATTTTTTATGTTCAATTTTAGTCTTTTGATTTTTGGTATGTGTGCATCCTCATAATGGGCGATTACATATATCCGGATCAATATTTTGAGTATTATGAAAATCCGGGCGACAACTATTACGAGGATGATTGCAACAATGGATCATTCGATGACAATGGATGGCGGACCGAGGAGTCATCTCAACCTGAAAATTCTGCAATTTGGGCCCAATTATTGGAACTCATGGCTAACACCTACCAAATTCAGAAGGATCAGGCTGATGCTCTTGTAAGATTGCAATGTTCATTAGATAAATTGGAGGAAAATTGGAAATGTTCACCACCCTCGCCAGAACCTGAGGCGAGTAATTTTTATACCAATGATATGGTGTGTGAACCTACATCACCTGAACATGTGATGGAAGGACATGCACCTTAGGAAAGTCAAGAGACCATTGAGAGGGTCAAAAATGTTGTTGAGGAAGAGGTTGTAGGTGACAATGCTACCTCTACCTCAACAGCTTTTGATGTTTTTGATGTTTTTGAAAATGTTGAGCTGGTGATGAGTGAATCCATACCATCACTAGACAATTTGGTTGATGAGAATGTTGTGGAGGGGGCTGTAAGTGACAGTACAGACCCCAGCCCAACATGTAACGACCCAAATTTAATAATATAAATATGTAAAACAATGTGTGTATAATTTAAAGTTTTATGTATATTTTATGAGAAAGTATGTTTTTAAGGGTAAATTAGTCATTTTACCATGAGAAGGGTAATTTGGTCATTTGACCATATACAAGAATTATTATAAAAGTATAATTCTAGCTTGGACTAAAAATGTAAGAATTTTAGCTTCATGTGGCCAAAGTTAATATTTGTGTCAAAAGTCCAAGGAATGAAAGTTCAGGGACTAAAACTGTAAATATGGAAAATATAAAAATGAGAAAATATATCATTAATTCTCATAAATTCAGAAAAATCTAGAGAGAACGAGAGAGAGAGAGAGCTAAGGATCGATTCTTGAAGATATCAATGGGAATTGAAGATTTAAGTTTCCAATTCATAATTTCAAGCCAAAGAAGGTTAGTAATCTTGTTTTAGGGTTGTTTAACCCATTTTTCTTGAATGAGTTACTGTAGCTTCGAAAATTCAGTGGCTAGAGGAGGATTATCCTATGATTCCTAGCCTTAACTTGTGCCTTAATCACTACCTAAACCTAGTTTAACCATTGAAAGTGTTAAAGATCAAGAAATGAGAATTTTAGCTCAAGAACCCTAGAAATGGGTTTGTGAAATTGAAAGTGATTTTTATTGTTTTGTTAGGTTCTAATAATCACTTAAGATGTATAAATACATTCCTAAGTGATTGATTTCAAAAATTTGCATTTTTGGTGAAAATTGTCAAAAACGGGATTTTATGAGAATAAATCAAATTATGAGCTTGAAACTGATTGTAAATGATCTAATAAGCCTAAAGTGTCATAAAAGGCATGAGAAATCAATTCCCTTCTTGGAAATTCATTAAAATGATTTTTTTGAGTAAAAATGAGTTTTGGGGAATGATTTCAATCAAAAGTGATGAAATTGAAGAAACTATGGTTTAGATGTATAAAGGAGTTGTTATTTTAGTCCTAGAATGATTCTAAACCAATTAAGTCAAGTATTAAGAACATATCTTAAAAATCATCAAAGTATGTTGCTATTGTTGAAAAATTTGAATTTTGTTTAAAAGCCTTGGAAATCAATTTTATATGAACAAATTAATTCCAAGGGGTTTTAATGAGTTCCATATGTGGAAATTGTTGAAATAAGTCAGTAGAAATGATTAATATTGGACAATTTCGGTTTTGGACAACAAAATGCAAAAACGAAAATGTTTGGAAAATGATTTAAATCTATGATTTTTATGGTTAAAAACTTGAAGTAAATGAATGATTTTAGTCATGGAACAAACCTTAGTGATTAAGTAGTGAATTAAGGGCTTAAAATGAGGAAAATGGGAATTTATACCATAAAAATCACCATTTCTGGTTGCTGCAGACCCCGTAGGGTCGCGATCTGCACCCCCGTAGGGACGCGATCTCGCGCCAGAAGAAAAATGCAGTTTCGAAATTTGTCTTCTGCCAAGTCCAAATTGATTTTGAGTTTTGGTCTTATACTTGTCCGTTTGACCTCAAATTTTAAACATAGGTCTAATATGTTATGAAACTTCATGAAAAATTGTCGGAATCGAAATACGACCCTCCGAGGGTACTGTAGTAAAATACGTATAAAATACGGTTTAACTAAAGTTGGTCATTTTAAAGTTATATACTTATTATGATCCAAGATAGTATTATAAGGACTCTAATGAGTTGTAGAGTCAGTTAGCATGAATTTTAATGTATAACATGTTAATTATAGGTTCATGCCAAGTGATTATTTAATCACAAAAGAGTATAAATACAAGGAACGTGTAATCAATCATCTAGCAATACATGAGGTGAGTACATGCAGTATTTTTACCCATTCTGGGGTACATGGCAAGTAAGTATTTACAAGATTTCTTATAAAATCTTATATGTGAAATTATATGCAAGAGTTTTATTTCTAACTTGTTTGTGAAAGTTTAATGCTATAATTGAAGCTATGTTTTGGTCTATGAACCAATTATATGAAGGTATATATATTTTGAATACATGTTTGAAAGTATGGATAGGCATATAGCCATAATATGTTTAAGAAGTATGTTTCGGTTACAAATTGTAAATGTTTTCTAGTATGAAAGGGCATATAGCCACAAAATGTTTGGAAAGTATGATTTGGCATTAAGCCTAAAATGTTATATAGACATGTTTTAAACATATGGTTTAGTTTATGTGAAATGAAAGTTATAAATTCGGCATCTAGCCATAAAGATAGAAAGTAATGAAGTTTGGCGTTTAGCCACAAGTTATATGTATGTAAGTAATGTTCAAGCAAGCAGAAAATGTTTTGTATGACTGGTAATTGTATCAAGCAGCGTTAGTAAGGGAACTATGTTCCAACCTTCCCGGGTTAGGTAAGGGGTCTACTGGGGACAAGCCCCATCGCGAAGTAGATCGCCTCAGCACTTCTATGGTGAGGATTGATCCGTTCTTTCTAGCCATAGAGACTTGGGGTATCACTTATAGTGATTAAAGCCCTAAGTATAAAAATCCAGCAAGCTTATAAAACCAGTCAAAGAAAATAAGAACGAAGTTATTTTCGTAAAGCATGACATAAAATGATTTTTGAGAAGTAAAGAGTTATATTATATTGCTATTATAAAGTTTTGAAAGAAGATGGTATGCAAGGTATGATATGTAATGATTTTTGAAAAGAATAAAGAACTATGGTATGATAATGTTTTAAAACTTTGAAAGATATTTATGTCATAAGTTTTATATAAAGATTTGGAAAAGAAGTTAAAGGTTTGAGTCTAAAACTCATGTAACTCACGAGACATTATTGTCTTACGTATTCTATTTTTATGCCATGTATTCCAGGTTAAATGCTATGCTATAATTGGATGAAGTTTAGCTGGAGTGGAGCCCACATAGCTCCTATCTTGGACTCAAGGTTTAATCCTTCTTGCTTACTATGGTTAGATTTGGTATGGATTTGTAACACCCACTGTTTTTAAACATGTAAGTAATCGGTTTTTGTTAAACCGTATTTTCATATCCAAGTATTTATACGAAAAACCATAGTATTTGTAAACAGTAGAATTGGGGTGTCACACAACAATTCTCGAAATTGTTGAAGCTGTTGATACTATTGGGGAAGGGGGTGTAGACGACAATACTCCCCCTCGAACCTATAATTTTTGAAAATTTTGAACATTTTGAAAGTAAGGATCTGGTGATGGGTGACTTTATACCACCACCAGATGAAACCAGTCGCTCACTCTTGGTACCGATCCTCCTGTTGGACGATGATCAAGAAGATGATGTCGACGAGTTGGTCTTTGGAAACAATAAACATGATTTCTTTGGCACTCATGATCCATTCATGACTGGAAAATTAGATGTGATTAATACCATCGATGAGGACATATGGGAGCATCCCGATATGTTGCCATCCGATCCCATTCGATTGGAAAATTTTTATTGGTACTGCTGACCAAAACCACAAACTACAAATGACACGCAATATGTGAGCAACAAACAAGGTGCAAAACAACTACTGGGAGCAGCACTGGGGGCACTTCACATCAAACCTGTGATCTTGAAGAAATATAGAAGGAAGGATCGAGCTTGGAGGTTTAAAGCTACTTCCAAGTACTCCCGGGAAATCATCGGGCGACGGCAACCGGGCAGCAGCAGGAGAACCGGCAAGCCATTCGACCCAGGAAAGTTTGAGGAGCATGTGGACAACGAAGGGACGGTGGTGACTGAAAATCAGCGAAGGAAGAAGGCGTACGATCCACCGTAGCTGAAGTAGGAAGAATCCGTCTGGCTGAAGACGTTAAACTTAGCGTTTGTTAGGAGGCAACCCATCCGTTATAGGTTAGGTATTTTGTTTCTTAGGAGTAATTAGGAAATTATTATCGTCGTCGTTACAGGTGTTATTGGTTCGAGGCAAGTGTGGGGTCACACGAGGGATTTTTAAAAGTTTGAAGGCCGCGCCGCGATATGGAGTTTGGCGCCGCGCTTACGCAAGACAACCCAATGCGTAGGGGTTGATTTGGGGACACGCGTGCCTCGGCTAGCCCTTTACCCGCGCCGCAGGAAACGATCGGTCTGTTTTTCTCTTTATCAGGTACGTCGCACACACACAAACCCCACGCCGCACCTTAGAGCTCTGATCAACCAACTGATTTCTCGTTATTTTCTCGTGTATTTGATTCCCATGATTAAGGTATGTCATTCTGACTCGTTTTTACTAGTTAGAACTAGCAATTAGGCCGTGAAATTGATTGAATTCTTCAAAAACTGAAAAACTTAGAAATCGACAATGTTGGCTCGTAGGGTGTTTTGTTTGCAAAATAATCACCCTAGAGGGGCTAGTCGGTGCTTAGGCTACCTTGTAGTGGTATTGGATCGAGTTAACTGTAAGAACCCGTGAAAATGTGTAATAAAATGTAAAATAATCGGGTAAAAAGGGCGAAAAGTTGTAAAAGGGTAAAACGGTCTTTTGACACAATATGAGATTAATATGTGAAATAATATGTATTTGTGAAATTATAACGTAAGAAATAAAAGTTTATGAAAAAATTTGAAGTTTTACCGCATGAATAGTGAAATATGGCCGAAAAGGGCAAAATGGTCATTTGACATGGAAATGACCAAAAATGTCAAGAAAATGTTAAGTTAGAAGTTAATGGAATCTTGGTTGCAAAGTTATGGGTCTTAGGACCATTTTTGTAGAAAAGAGAGAAGTTGGAGGACTAAAATGCAAAGTTTCTTATAAACATTAAATATATACATTATATGAGAGTTATTTCCAACATCTGAGAACAACTCCAGAAGACTCGAGAGACAGCAAGAGAGAGCAAAGGAGAAGAAGGAGTTCAAGGAGTTTTACAAGGAATTGAAGCTAGAATTGAAGTTTTAAACATCTAAGGTAAGATTTTCCAAGTTCTAACCTAGGTTTTTGGGTGTGTTCTTGATTTGGTTCTTGTGTGGAATTGAAACTGAAATTTCAGTTAAGAATCATGTGGTTTAAGTGGCTAATGCTTCCAATAAGTCATTAGTCAAGAACTTAACCCAAGAACATGAAAGTAGATTGCTATTTTTGAAAGTTTGCAATTTTGATCAAGAACTTTAATTCCTGCATTTGATTGATTCAATCAATTTTAATGGATTAAAACCTTGTACTAATGGAAGGTTTTAGTCAAGGAACAAACCCCATATGATTAAGACATAGAATAAGGACTTAATGGGTGAAAACTGCGTGCTACAGTGCACAAATCGCGACTGATCAGGCCACTGCCCAGGCGCCAGGCGCAGTGCGCCCAGGACCAGGGCGGGGTGCGCCCAGGCGCAGTGCGCCCCTAGCCAGGCGCAGTGCGCCTTCAGACAGGGACCAAAATTGTTAGAAATTTCAAATTTTCCAAACGCTAGAAACCATAGCTAGACATGTCCGATTGACCTGAAATTTTAGCCATAACCCTAAAATGGTATAAGAACATGTCGGGAATGGTCAAATCCGTAATCCGACCTTGCGGAAAAGTCACTGTAGCGGCAGTGGCTAAAAGTACTATTCACGTCAAAACTTAATTTTGGAATTTGAGCTAGACTTGTCCAATGAACTCCAAATTTGAAACACAAGTCTAATATGGCTTAAGATTTCATGGAAAAGAGTCGGAACTGAAATACGACCCCTCGGGGGTACTGTAGCAGAATACGCGTATTTCGGAAGAAAACCGTTAAACGAATTTATTAATGGTTATACATTTATTATAACCCGTAGTAGCATAGTATGGCACTCTTGTGCTGTAAGTTAGTTGTATATATGAATTGAATATAAATGTATATCTTGTAAATAATAGGTGGTGGTTCAAATACGGTGAACCGAGCGAAGGAAAAAGAAGTGCAAAAGACTAACTGACTCGAGGTGAGTGTTATGTGGATTTTCGAGTACATAGCTAAATGAATTTTATTTAAAGTATTTTGGAGTCAAAGTGGTTTATGTCTTTAAAAGTATATAATGGAAAGTATGATTATAATGTGAAAGAAATGGAACCAGAAATACAGTGACTAGTAATGTGGTTGGCTTATGATGATAAGTTGCTTAGTATCCGGATAAAGACCACGGCCTGCTGCGGTAGGGGTGGCAATAAGACACTACTGGGATGGTACCTCCCGTCGCGAAGTAGTTGTCTTACCTTGATAGATGAATTCGTTTCATGCTATTGGGGAAGTAGCTATACGGGTGCGTCTCGTATAAAACCTACGGGTGCGCTCGTAGGAATGTACCATTAGAAAGAAACAAGGAATACCTGTGGGTGCGCTCACAGGAAAAAGAAATATTGAAAGTCTAAACAATAATGATATTTTTGGTAAACTGTTTTTGTGTCTAAACCCATAATGCTCACGAGACATTATGTCTCACGTATTTTGTTTAAAATGCTATGTACTCAGGTAAGCAGGAAGGGCATAAGAGAGTAGAGTGTGGGACCGTAATCACTGTCGTAAAAGATGTAAACTGAACAGGTTTGAACTATGGTTTGTGATGCAAATTTGTGATACCCCGTTGTATAATAAAACGTTTTGTAAAATAAAATAAATGTGAAATAAGTTTGAAGGAAAAAAAAATATGGTGCAAAAGTTGGGGTGTTACAATTTGGTATCAGAGCCATGGTTTAAGCGAATTAGGTTGGGTAACCATCCTAGGCTTAAACTAGTGGATTAATAGTAAGTAAAGAAGTAGTACTAGGTACTAACCAACGGGGTAGAGTCGGTAATTTACAGTATTGCAATCCACAGAAACCAGTGAATCAGGAAGCCTTGTGATAACACCAGAGCCAAAGTATATAGGTGGTTAAAATAATATTGGGCCCGTATTATTGTAACCACAGGATATGCTTTGGAAATGGTGAAGTCACGGGGGGCCCTGAGGACCTTGGTTGTGGAAATTGGTAGGGAGATAACTGGGAACATAAGTTCCATAGGGAGATCATGTGCTACCGTTTTTGAGTATATTGATAAATATATATATATATATATATATATATATATATATATATATATATATATATATATATATATATATATATATATATATATATATATATATATATATATTGAGAAGTAACATGATGTGTCCCCCATGGACAACCAGGGGATCAAGGTATGTGTGTACTAAAAGTTGTGATAAAAAAATGTTATTACAAAATAAAAGTAAAATACTTAATTACGTATTAGATAAGGAATCAAAGGCAGAAATGAAAATTAAGTAATGGGAAGCTGTGACTTCCAAACACGAAGGAAATACGATAAATAAAGACATTTAATGATTGAAGTAAATAGATACGTCACAATTATAGTGCTATAATCAATAATATAACAAAGTAAGTTATCCGAATGGGAAAGAAATGAAAAATGGGAAATTGTTAAAGACAAACAATGAGGATAATCAGAGGAATATAAGGAAAGTTATTAAAGAAAATGATGATGAGATGAATTGTCAATTTGGAATCAAATCCAACGATCACATAAAATGAATATAAGAAGAAATATAAATGATGAAATGTTATCTCAGGGTATGTCCACCAATGATAATCGAAGGAATGCAGAAATGATTGCTAAATATTATAATCAATATGAAGTAAGGAATAAGAGAGAATGTCTAAGTAAGTACTAGGCAAAGAATCAAATATGAAATAAAGAATGAAAAATAAGAATTTTAATAAATAGATAGGAAGTTACTACTTCTGAATGTGAATGAATCTAACGGGTAAAGGTGCCCAATGATTGTGAGAAATGGTCGGTACATGGCCAGTAATTATGAAATGTAAAAGAATGTGTATATATGTGTTTATACGTGCTTATAAATATAAAAGAATGGGTAAGTTTTGGGACTTACATCATGTATAAAAGTATAAAGGTAGTTATATAATAGGTATTCTAATTAGAATACTATAAAATGTAAAAAAAAAAAAAAGTGAGATAATGCATTTGGCATATCGCCTCGAAATACCAAAACAAATGGTAGATAATGAGAAACTAAATGGAAGTTGTGTATCACCTAAAGATACATAGAAGTAAATAGTGTAAATAAATGAAGTTTAAATGAAAGAGTAATGTAATGTGTTGGGCATAAAGCCTTATGACACATAAAAAAAGGGTAAAAGATACAATGAAAGAAATTTTGGGTTTCAAGCCTAGAAAGTTTATAAGTAAAACGTATGAGACGTAAAAAAAAATTGAATGTCTATAAAAAATGGGGGTAATTTATATGAGATAAAACAAGTAATGGTCGAGTCAGAAGTGCAAGTCTTTATTGAAGCATCATTAGGATGCAGTTGGGGTAATAAGAAAGGTAAAAGTTATTTTTGGTATTAGTCATAACAAGTAAAGAGTAATGAATGGTAAAAGTTGATCAAAGAAAGTGGAGACCACATCTATGTCAACGAATTAGGTCGGGCTTTTGACCTGGGAGGATTTTGTGGCGCGGTTCCAGAGGTAGTATGTGCCACAAGTAGAGATGGAGCAGAATTCCCATGAGTTTTTGACTCTGAAGCAGACGACAGAGAGCTTGTCTGGGATGACACGGAAAGTTACAGAGATGATGTAAGTAATGGAGCGGGCATGTGCTGTAAGAGCGGTTAGGGCAGGGACAGAGAGGGCATGTGGTTGAGCTTTACAGCTCACGATCAAGGAGATGTCAGGGACGGTTAGAGTAGCTAGCGGAAAATGAGCAGTATACGATGGTTGATGTAAATGTCTTTACATCGTCAAAACATGCGTGATGAGATAGTGTTTGGCATTGATGTGAGTTGTTGGGTTGTTAAGCTAGGTTTATTTTTCATTCTCCAAAGATGTTGATGAAGTGGGAGGTGGTAGTGAAGTGTGCTTACTTAAGAGGTGTCGAGACTTCGAGGCAAGTGTTATGTTCAGTCAAAGTGGGGGAGCCGGTCAAGTTGACGAGCGCGACTACGAGAAATGAAATTAAGCTTTTAGCACGGATGAAATTGCTAGAATCAAGACGCACAATGTGATTGAAAGTAAAAGAGCATGAACCGTTGTTGCGGGAATAGGTGAAATGTCACTGAAAGAATCAGGTAGGATCGGGTTTGAACCCAAGTAGGCGAGAATTGTTCATTTGAAAGGGAAAGAGGTTGCTTAAATGACAATAATGTGTTCAGACGTGTAATGACATGTGGTGAACATGAATAGAGATTCTAGGGGTGTTAGGGGTGATATCTTCCTCGTTAGGCTATTCATTTGGGTCACAGAAGGACCTGAACATCAATATACCCCTTACGGCTATTAAGAGGGAAGTGCAGTTCCTTGGACACGTCGTCTCAATCCAAGGTATTAAAGTAGATCCAACAAAAGTGGAGGCAGTGATGAAATGGGAAATTCCCAAGACCCCGACGGAAGTAAGAAGTTTTCTTGGACTCGCCGGGTATTACCGACGATGCATCCAGGATTTTTCACCAATTGCAGTACCTTTTACGAAGCTAACAAGAAAAAGGGATAAAATTCGAATGGGGGGCAGAAAAAAAAAAGTATTCGCAACACTAAAAGAGAAGTTATGTAATGCGCCGGTTGTTACTCTACCAGGGGAAACTAAAGATTTTGTGGTGTATATTGATGTCTCAAACAGAGGGTTAGGTTGTGTATTGATTGCAGCGGGGAAAAATAATAGCATATGCTTCTCGCCAATTGAAGGAACCCGAAACTCGATATGCAACGCACGATTTGGAACTGGCAGCAATTGTGTTTGCCTTAAAAATCTGGAGGCATTACCTGTATGGAACAAAGTGCACCTTGTACACGGATCATAAAAGCTGACAATACGTATTTTCTCAGAAAGATCTCAATATGAGGCAAAGTGGGTGGCTGGAGCTAATAAATGATTATGACTGTGAAATCGCTTACCACCCTGGGAAAGCGAATGTGGTAGCAGATGCCTTAAGCAGGAAGTTTCATGAAAAGAAAAGTCAAGAGAGGTTGATAAAAATCGAATTGAAATCAAGCCTAGTAGAAAGCATCAAAGATGCGCAAAAGCAAGTATTGGAAAGAGGTGACTTAAAGAAGGAAAAGCTGGGAAGAGATTTGGTGTTTGGAGAAAATACCCAGGGACTGAAGACAGTCAAAAATCGCGTGTGGGTACCAAAAGCAGGTGGAATCCAAAAGTTGATACTAGAAGAATCCCATAAGTCAAAATATTCCATTCATCCAGAAAGCACGAAAACTTATCGGGATCTCAAAGAACAGTACTGGTGGCCGGGAATGAAGAAAAGAATTGTCAATTATATTTTTAAATGTGCAACCTGTGCACAAGTGAAAGCGGAACACCAAGCCCCATCTGGAAACACTTAACCACTGCAAACTCCAGCGGGGAAATGGGAAGACATAACCATGGATTTCATAGTTGGGTTGTCAAGAACTAGAAGAGGACATAATTCTATATGGGTTATTGTTGACCGCTTGACCAAGAGTGCTATGTTTTTGGCAATTAACGAAAATACTCAATTGGAGACTTTGGCACAGATATACAAGGATGAAGTTATAAGGCTTCATGGAGCTCCCTTGTCAATCGTGTCTGATAGAGACCCACGATTTACCTCAAAATGGTGGGAGGCACTACAGGAACGAATGGGGACAAAAATTAAAGTGAGTACAGCTTATCATCCCCAGTCAGACGGGCAAAGTGAACGAACCATTCAGACTATGGAAGATATGTTACGAGCGGGTGCCCTGGATTTCGGTGGAAGTTGGGACGAACACATGCCGTTGGTAGAGTTTTCTTATAACAACAGCCATCATTCTAGTATTGAGATGCCACCGTTTGAAGCTCTATATGGTAGAAAGTGTAGAACTTCTCTATGTTGGTTGGAAGCGGGAGAGACTAAAATGACTGGGCCGGAAATTGTAAGAATAACAAACGAAAAGATCAAAATAATTCAAGCTAATATGAAAGCTGCTCAGGATAGGCCGAAGAGTTATGCGGATTTGAAGAAGAGATCTTACGACTTAAAGGAAGGCGATCTTGTAATGCTCAAAGTGTCACCGTGGAAATGTGTGGTAAGATTTGGAAAGAGGGGTAAACTGAGTCCAAAATACATTGGACCATTCAAGATCTTAAAAAGAATTGGTGAACAAGCTTTCAAGTTAGCGTTACCACATGAACTGAGTAGTATTCATGGTACATTCCATGTGTGTTATTTGAAAAGGTATTTTGGGAAAAGTGAACTTGTTATCCCGTTGAAAGACCTAACAGTAGAAGCTCCGAATAACTGATAGAAGAACCAGAAGCAATGTTGGAGGTGAGAAACAAAGAAATTGATTTAGTCTTGGTCAAATGGAAGCACGTGTCGAGCTCGGATTTTAACTTGGGAGACGCTAGAAGAAATGAAGAAAAGATACCCGAATCTCATGAATTATGAGAAGATTCTGAGGACGGAATCCTCTTAAGGGGGAGAGGTTGTAAGAACCCGTAAAAATGTGTAATAAAATGTAAAATAATCGGGTAAAAAGGGCGAAAAGTTGTAAAAGGGTAAAACGGTCTTTTGACACGTTATGAGATTAATATGTGAAATAATATGTATTTGTGAAATTATAACGTAAGAAATAAAAGTTTATGAAAAAATTTGAAGTTTTACCGCATGAATAGTGAAATATGGCCGAAAAGGGCAAAATGGTCATTTGACATGGAAATGACCAAAAATGTCAAGAAAATGTTAAGTTAGAAGTTAATGGAATCTTGGTTGCAAAGTTATGGGTCTTAGGACCATTTTTGTAGAAAAGAGAGAAGTTGGAGGACTAAAATGCAAAGTTTCTTATAAACATTAAATATATACATTATATGAGAGTTATTTCCAACATCTGAGAACAACTCCAGAAGACTCGAGAGACAGCAAGAGAGAGCAAAGGAGAAGAAGGAGTTCAAGGAGTTTTACAAGGAATTGAAGCTAGAATTGAAGTTTTAAACATCTAAGGTAAGATTTTCCAAGTTCTAACCTAGGTTTTTGGGTGTGTTCTTGATTTGGTTCTTGTGTGGAATTGAAACTGAAATTTCAGTTAAGAATCATGTGGTTTAAGTGGCTAATGCTTCCAATAAGTCATTAGTCAAGAACTTAACCCAAGAACATGAAAGTAGATTGCTATTTTTGAAAGTTTGCAATTTTGATCAAGAACTTTAATTCCTGCATTTGATTGATTCAATCGATTTTAATGGATTAAAACCTTGTACTAATGGAAGGTTTTAGTCAAGGAACAAACCCCATATGATTAAGACATAGAATAAGGACTTAATGGGTGAAAACTGCGTGCTACAGTGCACAAATCGCGACTGATCAGGCCACTGCCCAGGCGCCAGGCGCAGTGCGCCCAGGACCAGGGCGGGGTGCGCCCAGGCGCAGTGCGCCCCTAGCCAGGCGCAGTGCGCCTTCAGACAGGGACCAAAATTGTTAGAAATTTCAAATTTTCCAAACGCTAGAAACCATAGCTAGACATGTCCGATTGACCTGAAATTTTAGCCATAACCCTAAAATGGTATAAGAACATGTCGGGAATGGTCAAATCCGTAATCCGACCTTGCGGAAAAGTCACTGTAGCGGCAGTGGCTAAAAGTACTATTCACGTCAAAACTTAATTTTGGAATTTGAGCTAGACTTGTCCAATGAACTCCAAATTTGAAACACAAGTCTAATATGGCTTAAGATTTCATGGAAAAGAGTCGGAACTGAAATACGACCCCTCGGGGGTACTGTAGCAGAATACGCGTATTTCGGAAGAAAACCGTTAAACGAATTTATTAATGGTTATACATTTATTATAACCCGTAGTAGCATAGTATGGCACTCTTGTGCTGTAAGTTAGTTGTATATATGAATTGAATATAAATGTATATCTTGTAAATAATAGGTGGTGGTTCAAATACGGTGAACCGAGCGAAGGAAAAAGAAGTGCAAAAGACTAACTGACTCGAGGTGAGTGTTATGTGGATTTTCGAGTACATAGCTAAATGAATTTTATTTAAAGTATTTTGGAGTCAAAGTGGTTTATGTCTTTAAAAGTATATAATGGAAAGTATGATTATAATGTGAAAGAAATGGAACCAGAAATACAGTGACTAGTAATGTGGTTGGCTTATGATGATAAGTTGCTTAGTATCCGGATAAAGACCACGGCCTGCTGCGGTAGGGGTGGCAATAAGACACTACTGGGATGGTACCTCCCGTCGCGAAGTAGTTGTCTTACCTTGATAGATGAATTCGTTTCATGCTATTGGGGAAGTAGCTATACGGGTGCGTCTCGTATAAAACCTACGGGTGCGCTCGTAGGAATGTACCATTAGAAAGAAACAAGGAATACCTGTGGGTGCGCTCACAGGAAAAAGAAATATTGAAAGTCTAAAGAATAATGATATTTTTGGTAAACTGTTTTTGGGTCTAAACCCATAATGCTCACGAGACATTATGTCTCACGTATTTTGTTTAAAATGCTATGTACTCAGGTAAGCAGGAAGGCCATAAGAGAGTAGAGTGCGTGACCGTAATCACTGTCGTAAAAGATGTAAACTGAACAGGTTTGAACTATGGTTTGTGATGCAAATTTGTGATACCCCGTTGTATAATAAAACATTTTGTAAAATAAAATAAATGTGAAATAAGTTTGAAGGAAAAAAAAATATGGTGCAAAAGTTGGGGTGTTACATTAACAGGTCAAAAATCGAGGGTTTGGGGTTTCAGTTCGTACCAGGCTTCGGCGCGCCGCGCCCTGGTTCTTCGGCCGCGCCGCGCCTTGGTGGGGAAGACAAGAGACTAAAATTGCAAAATTTTTTGTTTTATGTGGTTTGTTTGTTTGTGCAGATGGCCTTCAGACGTGACCATCCTTTCCTTTAGTTCCCCGAGATCCTAGAGAGTACCCTAGAGTATATTGTACGGAGGGACGCGTTAATTTCTCGCCGAGTTCTCGAGGCGACCATTTTTGACAGAGATGTTCTGGGTCAGGCCGGATTGTGGGCCGAGATCGAGCCACTTCTTCACCGCACTTGGTCCTCTGGGAGTTCATCTTTACGTGCCATGGCTGAGAGAGGCTGATGGCCAACTAGGACGATACTGTATACACGGAGCTTCTCCTGGAGTTCCTTTCTACAGTCAATTATGCACCGAGGGCGCGGGAGGCACAACCCAACCCGATTAGTTTCAGACTTGGGGGAGTCAGCAGGAGTTTAGTCTCCGGGACTTTGGGAGGCGCACTGAGATATGCACGGAGGAGGAGCTCCAGAGCCGCCACTTCACACCATTTCTGTGGGCATGCATTCAAGGACAGCCGGATCGGGCTGCCAACGTGAGTATTTGGGCTACTATGTCCAACGTGCAGTTTGAGGCGGGGTCGGCCAGGGAGAGCCAGCTCCGCAACCCGCTCCACCGACTCATGCACCGCATCATCTCCACTTCTATTATGCATAAGCAAGGGGGTGAGAAGATTTCTGGCAAGGATTTGACATTCATGTGGGTGCTCCTAGACCCTACCAGGATCCTCCATCTTCCATATGCCTTGGCGGTTTCCCTATCCACCCGAGCAGCGGGTGCATCTAGCAACAGCCCCTTGGCCGGCGGGCACTACATCACCCGCTTGGCCCGATCATACGGTTTGATGACTGCTGGGACTATAGCGACCTTGACAGCAGTACCGCTTATGCGCACATCGGTCCGGTTCTTGGAGAACATGGGCCTGATGCATCAGCCGCAGCCAGGGCGTTATTTGAGGGAGGCGATAGAGGCGCCACAGGCACCCCGACCAGCCCATGAGGAGGGACCGGCGAGACGTCACCAGAGAGTTGGTGCACCAGTTGCATTGGTAGAGCCACAGCAGTCGGTGGAGATGGCAGCTATCCGATGATTGGAGGGCAAGGTTGCTGGTATTGAGGACCAGCTGGCATGGATAGGAGAGGTACTTCTGGAGATGGCCTCTCAGCAGGGACGACGTCCTCGACCCTTCCCGTCCCGAGCACATGATCACGAGGCAGGATCTTCCAGGCCACCCGGGGACGATTGATGTATTTTTTCTTTTCTTTTGGGATATATATACTAACCCTATGGCACTTTTTTATTTTTGTTTGTTTATATTTTATATGTTAGTTTGTTTGTTCTTTTTGCATTTGATATGTTTGTGAGTGATGCATGTAATACCTGAATGGAGAATCCGTGGAGGAGTTGTTTCAGGAAAGTGTGGGGTCACTGTGCCCCTTCCATTTGCCTTGATCACCGACATGTTTTATTGTTGTGCTACAACTCCTGGGAATTGAAGCGAGAATTGTTCGCGTTTTTGTACCTGTGACAGTCAAGTACCATCATGCAGTCAACCGTCTAAGGGGTAACTCTTTCTCCCTAGCTTCGAAATAATTTTGTACAACGGGGACGTTGTACTGTTTTAAGTGTGGGGTGTGGACGGTCGAAAGAGTAGTTTTTTGAAATTTTTGCGGGAAATGATCGATTTTTAAAACATTTAGCAACTTTTTTCAAAAAAAAATTTAGATTGTAATTTTGAAACGAATAGTTTATGAATGTTATAGCATTAGTATTTTTCAAGGAATACCGTTTAGTTGTTATCATGCTATTTGTTTAGTCAAATAAGTTGAGTTTTAAGAGTTAGAAGATTGGGATATTTTAGGATTGGAATTTAGGAAGGGACTGTCAGTTAGTGACCTTTGTTGTTTGAGCCGGTAAGTCTAAAATGGGTGGGACTTATGCACCTTGTCATCTAAGATCGTCTGGTCTGGGATGGTATTTCTGAAAGCTCGTTACACGGACAACATCGAAAGTCATGGATAGTCTTTTTATGGCCTTAAGAATCTGAATGAGTATGTACACTTCACTGTGGACAGAAAATTTGTAATCAAGGATTCTTTAGAAAGTCATGAATTCCAAAGAATATTCTGGTTATGCTTTCACAAACTATTTCAATCTAACTCCTGAGGCAATAAGCTTTGAAATTGAACACATTCAAAAATTGTTTGAGTCTTAGTTAGAATCTGTTAAAAAACTCTCTTGCTTAGGGACAAGCAAGGCACAAGTGTGGGGTGTTTGACAACGCCTAGTAATATCAAGTATTTTAGTCGTTGTTGAGCCCTATTCTTGGAGATTTTATATCATATATGCTGTGGTATTCTCACTTTTTGTGACAGTGCTAGTTTGGAAAGAAAAGTTACAAACAAAGGTTAAATGCGTACAAATTGGAAGAAGTTTGGAGATAAAGACAAAAACAGTCGCCTGAACACGCGCGTCGCGGGGAAGCATGAGGGCGCGCCGCGCTGAGTCAACGATAAGGCGGTGGGAAGAATTCAAATGACGAAAAAACGGGGATAAACCTACACGCGCGCTGCAGATATCAAAGCTGCGCGATGCGGGCATTAAATTTCCACAACTATAAATAGAGGCCATTAGGTCGAAATCAGCAGGCAAGGAACGACCCATAAGGTGGACTTAAGGCTTTTTTGACTCCAAGTTTCGGTTTTCAGTCGCTATTCGTGGTATTTATGTTTCTTCACTTAGTTTTTATATTAATTTAGTTGTTTTAGTAGTTTAGCTTGGTGTTTTTGGGTGTGACAACTATTAGCATTAGGTTAGAACTTCTAATTTTCGTTGTTTACTGTTTTGGATGCTTTGGATATGAGGTTTATGCAATTAATTATGCGGTTACAGTTTTATTGATGTTTTTCGGTATTTTGATGTTTGAATGCTTGGATGCTTTTGAGATTGATCTTGTTTGTTTCTGTTTCTGAATTATACTTCTGATTTCATTAAGCAAACTAGGTTAGGTTTTTAGTTTAAGTTTCATTTAGTTCATGCTTGGATTTAGATTTTGTTTGGAATTTGATTTTTGGACTGTTTTTGGGAAAGTATAGAGACTAGTCCCACGGTTGTAGCGTGACACTACAACTGGTAATCTGTCACCTATCTTGACCACGTAACTCCTTTGGATCGACCCTGACTTCCACTGTACTAGTGAGACTGAGGTTTTATTATTTTTGACCGCACGAGGACCTAGGCGTGTCAGTGCTCCCACTTTTTTCTTCTAACAATACACTTTTCTCTAGAAATGCATCAATTCAATTGATAAACACTTTGCTTTCAACAAGTTTGTGAAAGTAATATCGTAGAATTTAATTTGGGTACCCTACGAAAATGCATTTGTTGCTCCTAAATTCTTGTTTGTTAGTAGTATCATGTCTTATATGAGTCTCATAACCCCATACATTTAAATAATGCAATTAGGGTGGTTCTATATGGCATAACTCGTATCATTCTCTTATTCACCTCCTTTGACGGAACCATGTTGAGAATGTGTGCATTAGATTCTAAGGCTTAACCCCAAAATAATAATGAAGTGTATATAGACTCATCATAGATCGAATCATATCCAAAAAGGTACGATTTCTTCGCTTAGACACCATATTGTATTGTGGATTTCCTGGTGGAGTGTATTACCCGACTATCCCAAAATCCGTATGATGGTCTAAAAACTATTAATTCATGTACTCATAACCCCAATAAAATCAAATGGATTTAATGGTCTTTCCATATGATATTATACTTCATTATGGAAAGCCTGAAACATTTAAAATGCTTCATGTTATTGTCTAATCAAATATATATACCAATATATACTAAAGTCATCGATTAATGTGAGTTCTACAACTTGTATAAAACATCTATGAGTTAGATAAAATGGCATAAAATTCTATCACATATCGGGGTAATTATATACCCGAATTTCTCGAAGAGCAACCTTATCTCTTTTTAGCTCAAAGAGGTATTTATGATAGTTCCATTTCTAGTGTCTAGTCTCCACTATGAAAACAATATACATCTTGTTGGGCTTGTATTCTTCATATTAGTCCGAAAAACAATCTATTTGTAATCTTCATTCAAACAAGGCCTCTTCATTTTCCTAGTAATAACTTCTCTTTCAGCAACTTTGGATCGTGATTCTCCACATGACCCAGAGGTTATTTTTAGCTTGATATTGAAACCTTTCCTTTAAAATATTTGATTATAGAAAAAGGTTCATATCGCAGTATCTCAACTTTTACATTGTGGTTTATGCAGGACGCCATAAATGATGTAATATCATATTGCTCATAAAGCTTTCTAGTCCAGGCTAGATGTTGGCAGTTTGTTGCTATATCAGATGATGGTAAAGGAAGTGGGGTATTGAGAATTTGTAACTTGTTTTCATACACGATGACTATTATCATCCCGTGATAACAGTCAATGAAGTTCTTATCATTCAACTTTGCATTCTCCAAAAGAGAACAAAGTAAAATTTTGTTTAAAACTTTGGTTGACATTTACCATAATGAAATGAAGTTTAATTTTTAGTTTTTTTTGTATATTTATTCCTTATTAAAGTAATCACTCTTATGTTTTATAGAAAATAATTCATTTTATGAAGGCTAAGATCTACATCAAGTTATTATTATCATGCTCAGTTGATCATAAGCCAAACAATAAGTTTGAGTTGTAGGTGACAATCATCAATTGTATCTCTATGGAAATCTTAGATCTTTATGAGCCTTTGGACAACAAACAAGTGTATATTTCATGGTTAGTCCCATCATTCCTCCATGCTTAGGTCTGGCCGGGGTCCTGGTGATATTGTGCAAATCAAAACATATGAGTTTCTTGCTTATGTCTGATCAAAGCCCATGAATTCATCTTGGGGTGATATATGGTTAGGTCTGGCCGTACCTAAAGATGTATTGAGAAGTTGTTCCAACTCTTGGATGATAATATTTAAATTTGTTAGGATTTTGATTGTGTAAAAGATTCTGACATCCAGAGTCTGATGTTCCTATCCAAAGTGGTGATGATCCGAAGACGTCTGTATGAAGATCATGTTTATCTGCAACAACTTTCCTTGTTTATCTAGGGTTTTAATATTTATCTTTTGTATCATGGGCTAGGGGTTACGGGTCCATTAGTCTCATGTATATATAGTTGTCATGATCCTAGAATTAGTGGAATGAACGGGTCGCAATATCATTGTAATCGTACTCTCTTTAAGGTGCTCATCTTCAAGATTAGGAGCCCTATTTTTCGTTGCAGTGATAATAAAATCATTCGGTACCGTTGATATGCAAATCCATATTAAGTATTTACATCTGTTTGCTTTGATTGTTTGTGTCGTTTTTCCTTACAAAATTTAGGGTGTTGCTTTTTTGTTAACGTTATTTACAAAAAATAGTGTTATGGGTAAATTTCATGCATTTATTATATTTGTTAACATGTTTTAAATTAGAAATTTTTAAATCTAAAATGATTTTGGATTGAGTTTTAAATAAAAAAAAGTAACTTAAAACTCATTTTATATTTTAATTGATTTCTTAAGCAAAATAAAATAAGTAAGAAATATTATATGTATTTATTATATAAAAATAAAAATTGTTACCTAAACCCGATTCTATGAAATTATTTTTCTTGAGCCATCAAGAAATAATTTTAAGATAAAGTATGAACAATTAAAACATAATATATAAATAAATAAGAGAATATCACCACAAAAAATGACAAACTAATATTGCTGGATTGCCATCATATGGCTGTTGCATTGCTTCTAGACCTTCAACGTAAGTGTGATCGCTGCCAGACTACCTCTGGGTGCTGCCTCCCACCATCACAACTCACTGACAAAGGTTGAGTTGATGACGGTGGTGCCTTGGGCTGCCCCAGAGTAGGGTTAGTCCTAGTTGATACTAGATTCGAGATGAGAGAAGTAGACAACCCCTCATTCTCGTTGTTTGATCGACAGTGATGTTTGGTTGGTGGTCCTTTTGACATGTGAGTTCACTTTAATTTTGGTCCAAATCTCGCTACCATTCTACCTACAATTTAATTTGTAATTTACATTTTCAAAATAAAGTTTTCAGAGAAATAAAATTTACAAATTCTAATCTATTACATACATTTTCGCTAAACCACCAAACGAAAAATTAAATTTTTGATGATTAACAACCAAATGCATTCACATACAAACAATTTTAGTAACAATAATCCATTCATTCCTAATGAATGTAATTAATAGTATTTTATTAAATTATGCATACAATTAGTAAACAACAATTATTACTAAAATAAAATTGCATGCAAATCATTAAAACATCAAAAATCAATTAAATGATTATAGCATTTTGATAACGCGTTAATTTTGCATATTTCGGGCGTTATCATAGTGTTTTTATGGATAAAATTAAGTTAAAAAGGGCTAAATACTCACTACACTTGGAAAATTACTTTTTACAGGAGTGTTGGACATTTGGGCGAAAACTGTCAAAAGTTGGAACAAAGAGGGGCCAAAAATTGAAAATGCTGGAAAATGGAATAGCGCCTCTATCTGAGATAGCGACGCTATCTTTAAAGATAGTGGTGCTATCTGCTGAAATCACGAAAAATTAGGGAATTCGTTGCTGACCAAACAAATTCCTTCGAAAATTCAAAATTAGCGACGCTATCTCTAAAGATAGCGCCGCTAATTGTCCCGAGGCCTATAAATAGCAGCTCATTTCTAGCCAGAAGCGAGTTCAGTCCCTGCTCTTCTCACCCACGATTCCGAGCTATCTCGAGGCAATTTTCTGAAGGTTTTGAAGGCTGAATCACGTCTTTCAAGATTCGGTTTACATTTATTTGGTTGTAAGCAACATTTTATTTACATTTCTTATTTTGATTCCATTCTAGCCATGTGTGGCTAGAACCCGTACTCTAGTTCCGAGTTTGGACATGTTCATTGTGTACTTTGAAACATTTGGCTCGATGATTGCTTTTGAATAATTCTAATGATCAATTTCTTGTTTCAATTTAAGTCTTGAATTTGATTTGTTGACTGATCACCCTAAATAGATCTTTTTCACGCACTGTTAATCGACCGTGTGAGGGACCTAATCGCTTAGCATAGTCGATGTTTGGTAACAAAAACAAGCGCCCAATTCCTTGTTTAGAATTTGGTCATATGTTCACACACTTCCCAGCGAACACGAAGAATTGGACATTGATTGGTACTTACACACCTTATACGATTTCTGCATTCGGCCTATAAGCGGACCCTAGGTCAGGTAAAATGGAACTAGGATTAAATAATAAGCAGACCTTACTTATTTTAGCAAGTTATTTTCATAAAGATTACATTTTATGATTTTCAAAAGCCAACTTGGAATTGTATTCTGAAGCACATCAGTTGGATTCATTCTATTTCGATGAACATCGAATACTCGAGACTAGGCCTTTAATTATTGTTTTTCTCTTAATTACTCGTATGCTTTCTTTCTTTATTATTATTTTTACAACAAAAATCCCCCCATTACATCATACTTAGTACTTTATACTAAGTAGACATAAATTTTATATCCCGTGTCCTTGTGGTTCGACCCTGCTTGCCCTGTACTTTAATCTAGTGCAGAATAGCAGTGATCGGATTCATTTTCGATCATATTTGTTAGGGATTGACACCCTTAACACATTTTGACCGTTATTTCAAAAACACAATGAACAAGAATGAACAATAAACAATAATTTAGTAATTATTAAGTGTAAATGTGGCTTTAAATACACTATTAGGGTTTTGATAAATGCTAGAAACAATTAATAGAATTATAGACGCAACGGATAACAATATTAAAACTTTTCAAAACCCCGAAGCAAATATAATTAGACTAAAACAATCAACTTAAATAATGATATACTATTCTTGAATTATCCATTTCATGCGTAAGGGTGGACGGAGTGGCTTGATAGATGGGTGAAAGGTTGGGGCGGTACCGCCGGTACCTCCGGTACCGCTGCCCCCTCCCCTTCGGTTTCGGCGGGCTCGGCAATGGTGGCGGGTGTGGGATGATGGTGAACCCGATGAACCCATCTAATTTTATAAAAAAAAATATTTTTAATCCCTCAAAAATTACATTCCCCTCATCCCTATAAATACCACATCTTCACTCCTTCACAAATCACACCTTCACCCTTCTTTCTTACTCTCATTTTCTCTCAAAAACCCTTTGCCCTCTATTTTATAAAAAACTCTTTTTTTATAAAATGGATTCAAATCGTGGTAAATCCAAACGTCGCGGTTCCTCACAAAGCAGGAGTCGTGAAGTTCCCCCAACCCCATCCCCACACATTTACAGTTACACACAATACCCCAACCAATTCCAACAAAACTTTTCACAATACCACAACCAATTCCAACAATGCTACGTCCCGGACACTTCTCATTTCCGTAACCAAGTAGAGTCCAGTGATGAAACCATTCCACCCTCGGATAACGAGGACGAACAAGAGGACGAGCAAGTGGAGGAGCAAGAGGACACGCAAGAGGACGCGCAAGAGGACGAGCAAGAGGACGAGCAAGTGGAGGAGCAGCATGCAGATGACCAGGAGGACGCAGAGGAGGTTATCCTAGAGACACAACCCTCTACGCGTAAAAGGAATTACACCCACCGAGTAAAACGCAGAAATTGGGAGGAGAGGGAGGAGATCGCCTTGGCAAAGGCATACATTAGTTGTTCTGGGGACCAAGAACGCGGAAACACCCAACGGTCCGACTCTTTCTGGCAGAATGTTTTGGAACATTTCCAGGCGCAAATTCAAGGTACCGTTCGGACCAAGCATCAAATCAACTCCAAGTACAAAGATATGCTAAATAAGGTAAATAAGTTCAATTGTATATACAACAATAAAATGAACATGCGTGCCAGTGGGAGGGGGATGCGGATGTTTTACAAGCCACCCATTCAGAGTACCGGAAATTGTACCGGTCCAGTTTCTCACATACAGGGGCATGGGAAATACTCAAAGAGCATGCCAAATGGGAAACGGTCAAAGAAATGGGGATGCATTCCCCACATCATTCCGCCAAACGAAGTAAGACATCCGGCTCCAACCAATTCACCAACTCTCCTTCTGATGCACACTTTTCGCCTCAACCAATCGATGTTGATGAAGCTTCCCCACAACCATCATCACATTCCCGGCAAAGAAAAGGGAAAAATGTGGCTGGATCTTCATCAATGCCAGATGGTTATCAGACCATCGTCGATAAGATATCCGCACTGGCGAATATTAATGAGGCAGAAGCGCAGAAGAAGGAAACCCTCCGTGCAAAGAAAATGGCTGTTTTGGAGAAACAGGAGGAAGAATTGACGAGGAAATCGGCCCTCCTTGAGCAAGAGATCGAAGCGCTCAAAAGGTCTTGTGAACAAAAAGATTTAAAGTTCTTCCTTAAATCTCATGATCATTTGACCGGATCAAAATTGGCATTGGATCTTGGGAAGAAACGGGAAATTGCAGAAATGTATGGGTGGGAACTTTAGGATTTTTATTTCCGTTTTTAGGATTTTTATTTCCGTATTTAGGCTTTTTTTTTTCTTGTACCGGTGTGTTTTTTAATTAAATGTAATTTGAATTTTCTTTAAATTTTGTGCATTTTATTATTATTTCTAATATTAAATTAAGTGTTAAAATTTATTTATTTATTTAATTAAAACATTTAAATATCAAATATATGATGTGGCAATGTGGGTTCAGTGGGTTAAGTGGGTACTGGTTCCATGGGTGAAAGATTGGTGAAAGATTGGTGAAAGATGGGGAAAATGGAAGTGAGAGGAGAGAGAAAAGCTGACGTGGCGCGTGGGTTCAGTAGGATGGGAGGGATCTACTCCCCCCACCCTAAGGATATTTTGTAGTCGGAGATGCCAATCCGGAATGATAATCATTATGTGTATCCACACGAGTAGATCCACACAACTACAAGATTTTCAAGTTATCAAAGTTGGCTTCTTGTTTCTTATTCATTCCTTTGTTGAGTTTACAGAAGGGATATATATATATATATATATATATATATATATATATATATATATATATATATATATATATATATATATATATATATATATATATATATATATATATATATATATATATATATATATATATATATATATATATATATATATATATATATATATATATATATATATATATATATATATATATATATATGGATGTTAAATATTGTGTGAGTGTATGAGTGATTCTGGGCCAATCAAGATAAAAGGGTAATTCAGGAACTTTATATATAATAATTTTAATCACTAAAAATAAAAATCTGTTATTTATGGACTTCCCTATAATTAAGGACCAGTTCGCTGTAATTTCATCTATTAATATATCATCCCTTTTTTCCTTCTCTCCGATCTAAAGAAGCGACGACTTCCTTATCTCCGATCTAAAGAAGCACGGATTCTTTCTGGCCTCCTCTATCTCCGCCTCCGGCCTCGTTCATCGCCGCCTCCAGCCTCGTTCATCGCCGCCTCCGATTACCTGTAAGTCTAATAATCATATCTGCAAGTCTGATTTGGAAGGAATTAATAAGCTGTAATCGAACTCTGTATCATCCGACTTTTATTTCTGAATAGCTATTGAATGATTGTTGTAATCGAACTTTGTATCATTCGATTATATTTTCGAATGACCACATCGAGAGTGTGCGATTTGGGAAATCGAGACCTACATTTAGTCTGGTTGGGTTCACGATTTTCAGCAAGCCATGGTGAGACAGAGTCGGATCGAGAGGACGAGGAAAGCAGACATTTAGGAAGCGGGGCAGCAGCTATCGCTACTGCTGTATGTTTTTGGGCAGAAACGCGCCTGCGGCGGCGGTGATGGGTGGCTAAACGGTGGGCAGTGGTTGCTGGTTGCTTAGGTGTAGCCATAGTACGATTTCTGGAAGAAGAATGACCCTAAGTCTCCAATATTGGACAGATTTTAAGGATTGGTTCAAACCTAGATTCAATTTTTACGTAGAGTTATAAAATTATGGAATGCATGTCAATTTTGATGCTGGATTTTTGGAAATCGACAAATAACTGAACATATGTTCTCATTTTGTTAAGATTGTTGTAAGGGTTACTTACTTGAGTTTGTCAAAACTGAAATTTGATTAAATGTGAGGTTGTGATGATCAAGTTGTTATGTTGAATATTTGTGATGTTTAAATTCCATCGATGTCCGTATCCCCTGGATTTTATTTCTTGCTCTATATAATTGTTTTTTTCTATTCGACTTTCTTGGTATGTATAATCCTTTGTTTGCATTCAAATTTGTTGGCTATAATCAATTTTCTTCATTCGAAGCCTAGCCAAGAACACAGTGGTGCATTCATAAGGTTTACCTAGAACATGTGTAAATTGCAATCCACATTGCTAGAAGCCTAGAACATAGTGGTGTATTCATAAGGTTTACCTAATAATTATGAACTTTTGCATGGCTATTTGAAGCTTCTAGTTAACATCTTGCTAAATTGTTACATTCTGTCACATGCTAGCTTCTTCAAGAATTCTTGCAGATTCGCCCAGCGAATGAAGTGGGTCAACTTTTTGTCTTCGGCCAAAAACTTTTTACATTCTTCAAGAATTAACCTTCTACACCACCGCCTCCACGAACAAACAACCATATTCTTGAAAAATTCTTTCAGAATGTATCAGCCGCAAATTCTTCTAGAATGGAACAGACTCATACATGATTGAGAAAGAACACCACGTTTTTTATTCTTTAAAATGTTATTTATTCCATTCTTACACATGTAATAATTTTTTTATTCTGCAAGATTGTTTCTTTTTCAATAATATATTCATGCGGATTCTTTAAGAAAGAAGCCTAACATTCATAATGTATATTCTATTCTTTAAGAATTTACTCGTCATTACGTATATTCTATTTATATATATGGACGGTTATTATTTAAGAACGTTAATTTAAAAAAAATCTAAAACACGAGTTTAATATATATTAAATCAAAATCACACAAAATTAGAAGATAAATATGTATTAAATCAGTATTCCATCAAATTAGGAGATAAATATGGAATTTTCTTTTTTAAATACTGATCAATAGAGTAAAATACCCTTTATCAGGGCTTAATTGAAAAAATTGATCAATTAATTCTTATATATTTATGTTTAGACCCCTGAATCTAAAACCGTAGAATATTTCGATCTGACGCTCCACATTTGTTCACACATTCACACAATAATTGCACTTCACATTTGATCCTAACTCTATATATATATATATATATATATATATATATATATATATATATATATATATATATATATATATATATATATATATATATATATATATATATATAGGGAAGGGTTCAAATGAGAACCAATAAAAGGTTGAGAACCATTAATTCACAGTTTAATAATGTTGTATTACCAAACACATAAATATATATAATTATCCTTTCTTTACTATTAGATATTAATATTAATGTGTTTTAAAGAAAAAAATTTACGTTATAATATTCACAGTTTAATAATTAGAAATTTTATTATATTGTGAATATTGTAAAATGTATTAAAACCATAAGGAAATTTATTAAGTTTGATATATTTTCACATAATAAACAAGTGTGAAAAAAATAAAAAAACGAAAAAAAAAACATAATTCTTAATGTGTGAATATCGGTTCTCACGGTTCTTAACCTTTTAGTGGTTCTCATTTGAAACCTTTCTTATATATATATATATATATATATATATATATATATATATATATATATATATATATATATATATATATATATATATATATATATATATATATATATATATATATATATATATATATATATATATATATATATATATATATATATATATATATGTAGGTTCATATGTGGAGACTAATTATTGTGTGAGTGTATGAGGAATTTTGGACCAATCAATTGAAAAGGGTAATTACGGAATTTTACATTAATTGAAATTAATATCACTAATTTAGGATATTTTCTCTTTCTTTCCTTATTTTTCGTTTGCTTCCAACTAAGTTTTAGGGTTCCAATACGTGAATTATTAAAGCAGCATCATCATTGCCCTTTACAATCAATTCAAGAACAAGGAGGAAATACCTACAATCGAGATTGAAGAAGAAGGACGTCAACATGGTTTTGACTTTGCTGTGTATGCTGCTGTCTATCTCTCTACCTTCGCTTATCTCTCTCTCTCGAAGAACAAATCGTAATTTAATGTAAGCTCCTAAAAATTATGGTAAATCGAATGCTTATTTGCAGGTAGGTGTGAGCAAAAACCGAACCGAATTACCGAATTACCGAAATAACCGCAATTACCGAAACCGATTTACCGAAACCGATATAACAACCGCAACTGCGGTTTTAGAATCTCAAAAACCGAACTTATTCGGTACGGTACGGTTTTAGTGGTCTTTACCGTGCCGAAATTACCGCACCGCACTGCATTATTTTACATGTTAAAATTATTATATATATAATATAAATATAATATATTCTATAATTTGATACAAAGCGGCAAAGGGCTCAAGTGTGAAGCGGGGATCCAAGAACAAAATAAAGACGAAAAAACTGAAAAGTGTGAAGCGGGATCCTGTTTGAAAAGTGTTAATTTAATATTTATGGGGTTCAAGAAACCACACCAATAGCATTATACGGTGATTACCGAAACCGTACCAAATAACCGCATTACCGTATAAATTACCGCATTACCGAACCGCAATAATTACCGCAGTTTGCGGTTTTACAATTTCAATTACCGCACTTTGCGGTAACGGTAACGGTATTTAACTAAAACCGCACCGTACCGCACCATGCTCACCCCTATTTGCAGGAAACTATGTTTCAAGTTATATATATATATATACACCTCAAAAAGATGATAGGGACGGAGAATTAGGATTTTTTTTTTATGTTTTTTCATAATAGTCAGATTTCTCCTTCAAATAATTGTATTGTTAGGTAAAATATTTCAAGTATGTTAGGATAAAGTAAGTCCAGTTTATCTAATTAATTCCATTAATTGATTATTTGGCTCATTTAACTAAGCTTATTTTATCAAAATATTTATTAAAGTAATCATCTAATTTTTTAATCCAATAGATAATAACATTTTCATTTACGTATGTATTTTAGTTGATAAATAATAAGTTTATCATATATATATATATATATATATATATATATATATATATATATATATATATATATATATATATATATATATATATATATATATATATATATATATATATATATATATATATATATGATTTTATGTCCATTTTACAGCTGTTTGTTAACCACATAGTCTTAAACATAATTGACAATATAGCAAATTGATTATATATTGCACACTAGTTTCAACACTTAATCACTTTCTTAACATCTTGCTTACCTACAATAAATGTTTAATTGAGATCCTAGAGCATGACCATATGCTAAACTAAAAACGACCTTGTATGCCATATGATACCGAGTTCAAACTCAATGCATCATGGACATTGGTCCTTGGTTTCACCCTTCATCGTATCTTTGCACGTGCACCTCAATATCTTCCCTTCACCTAGTCCACCATTGCGTATGTCGTCCATAAAATATGTCTATGTATGACACTCGAGACTCACACTTCAATGATTTGAAACAAATTACGCATTATATACGAGGTACTATCGACCATAGACTTTATATCCATGTCTCATATTCTATTAGCCTCATTACTTATTATGTTTCTGATTAGGGGATGTCCCACCACTAATTGATTTACGCTGGCTCTCTTGTGTTTTCTTGGTATTAACTGTTGGGTTACAACAAACAATACCGATAAGCTTCAAATCTCACAAGATCAAGAACACGCATAAACACACACTTCGACAGTTAGAGCAACACAAAATTGTTGCAGCAAGAAATACAAGAAAAAAAATATCAACACAATAGATTTAAAGTGGTTCACTTGATTTAGAATCAAGCTACGTCCACTCTGGAAAACTAGAGAGATTTCTATTAACTTGAATATTGTACACTTTACAAAGGTAGCTCTACACTCAAGGATGAAGACTCACACACTCTACCCATCATTAATTAGGGTTTACATCAAAGGTATATTTATAGTAAAGGTTTGACCTAATATGGTATGAGTTTGGCATGCACCGATCTGATTTGAAGTCCTGCAAAAGGCACCTCTTGCACCCATGATGCCTTGACATCCACATATGAACTTGTACCAAAACATAACCTCCAAGGTAAACATGTCAACATAGGAAATGAGATAACCGAAGCCTCACTGGCTTCAATATCGAAGACCTCATATTGGACTAAAGACTGCACTTCTAATCGAGGACTCTCCATGTCTTTGGTGTAACATCTCTTCAGTATGAAGTCTTTTTCCTAGACCTTATCGGTCTAGATACTCTCTAGTGCACTCTTTTCTTTGTCCTATTAACTTTTTTGGTACTCAAGCTTTGGTCAGGAACCGCCACTTCGATGGAGACCGAATTTATGGCTTTCTGATTATCAGTCTCCACACTTTATTTAACATTAACCTGTTCTCATAGTCGTCCAAACGACAATGTACTATTTCACGATCCTATGTTGAGGAAAAGCATCGTAGGGTGGCTAATGTTGTTCCTAATATGTCTTAGCTTGGAAACCTTCTTTGTGAACTTTAGTTTTCTCCCACCAAAGCTATGAGCATGTATTATGACAACATATGTGCAATATACTTTTACACCAATCTAGTTTAGTGTCAACATGTGAAGCTTCTCGAAATCCACATACAATTCAACAAAGTAGCTTTAGGTCAAGTTTGAGTTCTACATGTATCAAGTCAACATCTTCACCAAAGGGCTTCGCACATCATTGTTTCATGAGTTTTGATCAAGTTTAAATATTTGCGATCATCATATCAAAAAAGTTGCAGTGGGATATTCGTATACGTATATTCCGTTATATTTTCTATTTTCATATGACTCATTATGGCCCTATGATGTATAACCCATTTAGGTCACATGTAATTTCTGTATATTTTCATTAATGAGGGAGATCACATTCATGGAAAAATATTCTTTATTACTGTCAAATGTTGAGTGAAGAGAAAAACGCTAGATGTTCTATACGTGGCAAGTATTTTTAAGAGCGATGGTAACACTGCCTTGAAAAATCATGCAAAATTTTCTTGAAAGACACTTAAACAAATTGTAGACTCGACGCAAGCAAATAAGTGCAGTATATTACTTGTGTATAACAAATATGACCTACAAAAATCGTTCACAAAGTTCGTGATCAAAGAAACATGCTCTAACACTTAAACAATTCACAATTTACGAACATCCTGAAAACAATATCATATTTTGATACTTGTTTCACTCAAATAATCTCTCAACCCTCCAAAAAAACAGACATGACTCTAATTCTACTACTATGGCCGCCGCAGCCACCTGTCGTCGCCGCTGTCACCGTTGAAATCGGCCCTTCCCGGTCTCCTCCCTACTCTGTCTTCGTCTTCTACCTGTTACTCTAATCCAAGGTTTAGATCTACAATTTTCGAGACCAAATATGTGATTTCCGCATTTAGATCTACGATTTTCGCCTCCAAATCTGCAATTTTCTCCTCCATATTTGAGATTTTTTCCACCACCATTGTAACCTACTATCAATGAAGCAGTTCTGGTATTACTTCGGTGAAACAACACTAACTCGCCTTCTCCTTCTCCCATCCTTGTTTAATTTCTCCGATTTGGTCTCCAGTGATGGTGTTTAGAGAAGGAAGTTCTGGAAATAAGATGCACACAAGGTGTTTGATGAAATGCCTTAATGAGATCTATAAGTTTTTTAAGTTGTGAATTAGTATCTAAAGTACTATGTTAAACTGTGAACGAGTCTTTGATTTGCTCTCTAGTAATGGTTTTAGACAATGAAGATTTGAAAATAAGATACACACAAGGTGTTTGATGAAATGCTTCAATGAGATTTGTAAGTTTTTAAGTTCTAAATGAGTGTTTGAATTGTTATGTTAAACTGTGAATGAGAGTCTTAAACTCGTGTATTAAACTATTAATTATAAACTAATTATCATATTAAACTGTGAATTCTGAAATTTTTTTATCCATATCATATTTTTTGAGTTTGCTAAAGTGTAAGAGATCCAGATCTGAGGGTTCTAGAATGAAGGAAGGGCGGCGGTGATGCTAGGTGACGGAGGATGTAGGCAATTGTAGGTCCACAAATCCTGGATCTACACACAAATGGTATCAATCAAATCACAAGAATATGAGTATAACAAGGAGATTAAACAAACTTCAATGCACTCTTGATTAATCCAAGACTAGTACATAAGTTCTTTTTGGTTGCCAAGAACACTCTAATTCTCTCTCTAATTAGCACACACTTCTAGGACAACCAACCTCACAAATGAGGCTATATTTTCCTTAAATACCCTACAAAACCTAGCCTAAAACCCTAAGCCCAAAAGACAAAAGGTCCAACCGGGAAACCAAAGAAGCCGGACCGAACAACCTGTGGTTGTTCGGTTCCCAACCGAAAAACCCATAAAGCCACATATTTTCTATTTTAAGCCCAAATTAAATATTCTTTTAAGCCCAAAATGCAAAGATTAAACCATAATAAATTATGACCCAACAATCTCCCCCTTGGTTTAATGCTTTCATTTGTCTTCGAGCTCTGTCTTGATCTTAGCTTCGATTGTGCACTGCAGACGAAATCCAACAATCTCCCCCTCAACTGAGTAACGGGTATAGATGTTAACAGCTTTGAGCACGTTGCAGCGACAACGTTGACTTCGGTAATTGTGTTGGGAATTAATTTTAGTTGGTTTAATCTTTTATTTATTAGGACTAAATTGTAAAAAATATTTATTTAGGCTTTATTTGTAACTTCGATGGGAAGGCCAAACAACCAAGGGTTGTTCGGTTTTGGTCCTTGTGGTCCACCCCATTTTGGGCTAGTGGATTGCTTCTCATGGGCCTAGGTCATTAGTGCATTAGGTTTAGAGTATATATGCATTTTATGACATCATTTGTCATGTTGATTGCCTAGAGAATTGTGCTAACCTAGAGAGAGAGAATTTTTGTTCTTGGCAATCACACAAGCTTATGTACTAGTCTTGATCAATACAAGAGTGCATTGAAGCTTAAATCTCCTTGTTCTTATTGATTGATTGATATTATCATTGTTATTGTGAGATCATTGGACCTACAATTGGTATCAGAGCTTGTTTTTGATATCAATCATCCTTTGTTCTTGGAGATTTAGTGAGTTTGATTTTTTTTTTTTTGGAGTTTTTCGGACTGTTTTGGTGTTTTTGGCTTTAAAGTTCTTGGTGTTCTTCAATATATTCAAGCAAATCCTTAAAAGTTCACTTTTTGATCCATTTTGCTGTTTTCGGAACTGTTCATGTGATTTTTGGGGGTTACTCGGTTGCCTCCTTGAGTTGTTCGACGGCGTACAAGTAAGACATTAGGGTTTTTGTGGGTTAATCGGTGGATTGCTAAGGTTTTAGTAGGTTTTTCGGTTGAAGGATTAAGGTTTCTTGGCGGCGGAAGGAAGACTAGGTTTTAGTTGGTGTTCGGTCCGATTAGAATTGCTTGGTCCTTTAGTCCTTTGTTCGGCTGGGCCCATTAGTAGTTAATTGGTATTTTGAATTTTGGTTTCCTGGTTAGTCGGTTCCTGCTGTTCGGTGTTATTGTTTTTCGGAGTGCTAGTTGTTCGGTCACCATCCAGTTACTCGGTGCAAGTGAAGGTTACTCGATTCTGCTGTTCCTCGGTCTCATTTGTTACTCGGTTTTCCAGTTAATCGGTTAATCGGTATTTTCTGTGGTTCGGTGGCTTGTTGACTTTTGCTTGTTCGGTCCTTGTTTTGCCTTTGCTACTCGGTTTGACTTTCCTTGCTTGGTCAACCATTGTTGCTCGGTCAATATTTCTTTCCTTTGCCCCACGTGGATCATTGCTCGGTGCTACTTAACTGTTTAGTCAGTTTCTAAGACATAGGCTGATCTCATGGCAATGCAGAAAACAACAGACTGTGTCAACGTCTACAGCAGAAGCTGAGTATGTCGCTGCCTCGGCCTGCTGTTCTCAAGTCATCTGGATGCAGCATCAGCTCCTTGATTACGGTATGAACTTTCTTGACACTCCAGTCTTCTGTGACAATGAAGCTGCTATCCAAATTGTGAAAAATCATGTCCAGCATTCTAAGACCAAGCACATTGATATTAAAATTCATTTTATTAGAGATTGCTTCGAGCGAAAATTGATTCATCTTGAAAAAGTCCACATCGATAATAATGTGGCGGACTTATTCACAAAACCAGTTGCAAAAGTTCGATTCAATGTGCTTGTCGAGATGCTCAAAATGATACGTTTCACTGATTATTAAATCAGTTCTGTATATTTTTTCTTACTTTAATTTTGTTTTCGTTAAAATTTGTACATGTTTTATTTCCACTATTCTTCCCATGCATAAATTTAGGGGGAGAAGAAAAACAAAAACAAAAATCAGAAAACTTAAAAATACAAAAAACATTTTTATTTTTTTTATAATTTTCATATCTTTCCTTTCAAAAATTGTGTATAGCTACAATTGGTATCAAGAAAAATTAACAAAAAAATTACAAAAACTTAAAAATCCAAAAATAGTTTTACCTACCAACGACGCACCGAGTTAATACCACTCATTGCTGAGGTAACTTTTAAGTGTTTGTGATCTTCATTTATACACCTCAATGAGTGTGAAGCACTGATAACCGCTTCTTAACCAATCTAAGTGTTTTTCTTGTGTAACACCAACTTCTAGACACTTTGAGAGAAACCACTCAAAGTCGAGAGTTAAAAAGTCTATGTCGATGGTTAGACTGCATACGTAGTCTATCACACGCACCAATCCTTTCTTAACCACCTTTACATTTCTGATGCAAGAAATAGACGATTCATCACTTTAAACCAAGTGATGATGATATTTCGACATTCTATGCTAGTGATCTCTGGTACAACACCAGTAGTAGATGCGAGGCATCAACAACCTTTCTTACATACAAAGCTTCTAATTCAAGAGTTGGATGACTCAGTATAATAAACCATACACTGATAACAATTCGAAAGTCTAGCTGATGGGTATGTCTAATAGCCAAAACATATTACACGCTCATACCACTCTTGAACCCTTAACTTCTTCTAAACAAATGTTCGTGATTCAATGTGATATTACCTCACATTGATGAAACATTGAAACTCTGGGTCAGTGATCGTTGTTGTTTACCACAATAGCTGTGAGACCCCAACAACCTTACGTGATTCAAAATTGGCACTAGAATGGTACACTCCGCAGAGTTTGGATACCATTGAACGTCTCGCCAAGAGCCAAGTTGACTTGTCAACTTGTCAACTACATTGAGATCTTTGATCAAGGATATGCAGGGGCCAAAATCAAAATGGCCACAAGTACTTCACCGATACTCAAACAATCGTAGTGCGTTCCCCCGGGTTCACACAAATAATGCGAGAAGTCTCATTCTTGAGCCAAGGATGAATCTTTGAACAACTGTGGTGAGAGTTTCTGACTCCGTGACCCACAGGTCGAAAAACAGTAAGTCAACAGTACTTAAACCGAAAACGAGACCGAAATGCCATAAAAAATGGTAGAAAAACCTAAAAAAAAAATTCGCCGGGAAACCAAATTTAACCTAGTTTCGAAAGTTTTTTACAATGTAGAACACCGAACCTGGACCGAGAAACCTTGTAGATGCATCGAACAACACTACACCGAACCACTTGGGCGAGATCCTCTAACCGAACAACTCGGCAAGTAACAAGGACCGAACAAAAGGCAAGACCAATAAGCATCCACCAAATAACCAAATGAACCGAGTAACTGGCCGAGTAACAAGAAACCGAACAATCAATTATGGGCTGACCGAACAACACCTTACTGGACCGAGCAACTCAAATGCGGACCGAGATACTACCAAAAACCCTAGCGCCGCCGAACAACCAACGGAAAACCCTAATCAGCTCAAGCCGCCGCCGATTAACCTTGGAGCCTTACCGAACAACAGATTTCAGATCCAAAAACGCACAAACATGTCCGTAAACAGTCTTTTTGGATCAAAAAACAATTTTTAGATGATTTTGCTTGAAGATCAACCAAGAACACCAAGAACAAAAACACAAAAAAACAGTCCAAAACTCGATGAAAACGGATCAAACACTCTAAAATCTTCAAAAATCTCCAAGAACAATCAAAGATTGATACCAGAATCAAGCTCTGATACCAATTGTAGGTCCACAAATCCTAGATCTACACACAAATGGTATCAATCAAATCACAAGAATATGAGTAGAACAAGGAGATTAAATAAACTTCAAAGCACTCTTGATTAATCCAAGACTAGTACATAAGTTCTTTTTGGTTGCCAAGAACACTCTAATTCTCTCTCTAATTAGCACACACTTCTAGGACAACCAACCTCACAAATGAGGCTATATTTTCCTTAAATACCCTACAAAACCTAGCCTAAAACCCTAAGCCCAAAAGACAAAAGGCCCAACTGAGAAACCAAAGAAGCCGAACCGAACAACCTGTGGTTGTTTGGTTCCCAACCGAAAAACCCATAAACCCATATATTTTCTATTTTAAGCCCAAATTAAATATTCTTTTAAGCCCAAAATGCAAAGATTAAACCATTATAAATTATGACCCAACAGCAATAACAGTGTTGTCGGTGATATATATAATGTTGTAGGAGGAAAGAAGGGCGGTGATGGAGGAGGCACCGATGGTAAGTGGCGATAGCGTGTAGTAGTTAGCGGTAGTGGTAGTTAGAGTTTGGATTAGGCTCTATAAAAAGAATTAGTCTATTAAATTATGAATTAATCCGCCACTTCATGATTTATTAAAATAAAAAAGTCCGATTTACCCTTCTGATGGTTTTAATAAGAAAGTAATTAATTTTTTTTCATTTGAATTACCATCATGCCATTGTTGATCATAACCCTCCATTTTTTTGATCTAATGGCTACAAATTGGTCCTACACTCACACTATAATTGCAATTCACATTTAATCCTATATATATATATATATATATATATATATATATATATATATATATATATATATATATATATATATATATATATATATATATATATATATATATATATATATATATATTAGTGTTGTAAAAGTCGGCCTAGGCGGCCGCCTAAACGGCGCCTAGGCGCTAGGCGGCAGCCTAAACGGCGCCTAGGCGCTAGGCGGACGGGTTCTGCCTACGATTAGTGTTAGGCGGTCAAGTTAGGCGGATTTGGTCAACAACGGTCAAAATCGGGTTTAGACGGGTCTAGGTGGCAAAATTTTGAAATTTTCAATATTTCCAAAAATTTTCAAATTTCCAAAATTTTAAAAAAATTTCAAAATTTTATTATATATATAAATTATTATAATCAGTGCCTAAGTTACGATTATTGATTTTTTAAAATTATCAAAAATGTCATTAATTAGTCTAAACATTCTGATGTTTGATGACTTATATATTTAAACACCTAGATGTGTCAATTTTCTATGCTTATTTATTAATTTTGTAGAGATATAAGTAATATTTTAATTTAGAAAAGTAAATTTTATTACAATTAATACTCACCGTTTAAGCGTCCGATTAGTCATAGTCTAAACCGACTAGTCCTAAGCACCAGTCGACCGCCCGACTACCGCGTAGCGACTTTTACAACCTTTATATATATATATATATATATATATATATATATATATATATATATATATATATATATATATATATATATATATATATATATATATATATATATATATATATATATATATATATATATATATATATATATATATATATATGTTTGTTTATTATAAATGATTTTGGGCTGTTACCTGCCACTCATAACTCATAAGTCATACTCTTATAGATACATAACATAAGCCCGGATGTTATTTGGCAATGGGCGGCCCATGATCTTCTTGAAAATATGCAATATTTTATCTTAAGTAATTCAAAACCTTGCGTTTTTCAGTGTAATAAATTATAACATCCGAGTTAAAAAATAATATAAAATTAACTGATCATTTATTTAATACTTATAATGTTTTTAAAAAGAATATAAAACATGTACACTAGTAAAATAAAAATTATATAAGAGATTACAAAATAAGCGAATTGCATACGTTCGAAAATAGATTAATACATGTTGAAGTTAGAACTATTGTTTTTTGCTTTTTGTTGTATATCTCAGTTTGACATGGGGAATTTCCAAACCAACTCTATTTTTAGAGTGTAACTTTATTTTGATATTAGGAATGGAGTTAACAATCGAAAATTCAACTCCCGGTTTATACACGAAAACAGGACCGGTCCAAATTTTTTTGGGGCCCAGGACGATATTTGAAACAAATGCCCCTAAAAAATGTAGCAAAACCATTTATAAAAAAATATATTTTCTAGCGTTTTTCATTATGACAGTTTTAAAGATACATATAGCTATACCAATTACAATAGCCGTCTTTTTAATACATTTGCGTTTTCTTCAATATTTGGAACTATTACGATAACATTGATCCCTTATATAATTAAATTAAGATGTAATAATTTCAGTACATCTAATAAATTATTAAAAATTCTTATCCCCAAAGTACCATTTGTTCTTAAAAATTACAAAAATACTCAACAACTTGTATTTTTTAAAAGACAAATATATATACATATATATTATATAGGACATAATTTTTGGGCCCCATAAGATGATGGGCCCTGTGTGGTCTCCCATGTTGTCCACCGTCAAGATCGGGCCTAAATGAAAAACAAAATTAAAAAAATGCAAAATGAATGAAAAAAATGTGAAAAAAATATATTTATTTATATTTTCATCATTTTTTATTAAAAAATAAAATAAAATAAACTAACGTTTTTGTAACATTTTAATAGAATATTACACTATATGTGTAATATTCTATTAGAATGTGTAACATTCTGACCGGAGTATTTTTTTTATTTTGTTTTGATTATTTATTTATTTTTTTGGATACACAAAGTAGCGAAAATTGTTATGTTTTAAAATTTCTCATTATTTTTCGCTATTTTAATTTTTTTAATTGGTCTCCAAGTGGTAGGATTACGTTTTTCGGTTTCATAAAATCTTCACTGTCTCGTTTGAGCTTATATATATATATATATATATATATATATATATATATATATATATATATATATATATATATATATATATATATATATATATATATATATATAAAGGTTGTAGAAATCGCTACGCGGTAGTCAGGCGGTCGACTGGGGCTTAGGACTAGTCGGTTTAGACGATGACTAATCGGACGCTTAAGCGGGGGTATTGTTAAAAGAGATTCCAAGATCTCTAACGAAGTCTTGTAGCACTAAATTCAGACTTATCATATTTTCATGTATTTTGCTGTCTATGCTCCATTCTAATCATATATATCAGTTGTTAAAATTCAAACCAAAAGTTGTTGAAGGAGTTTTTGTACAACACTCATCTCTTTGATAATCCTAGAGTGTAAATAATAACAAAAGGAATACCGTTGAGGAATTCGTTCGTGTGAAGTTTGATGAATAAACCTATCATTCGAATCATATTGTCTTTCTAATAATATATTCTCAAGATATCTTTTTCACCCTACGTAATAAGTCGAAAAGTACCTTTCTGGTCTTTTAATAACAACATTCCCGTTACACATGCTATTACACCTTCTAATTTAACTACAAATTTAAGTAATCAGTTAGACCGAACTTAAACGACAACTCATGCTGCCTTATTTTCCAAGCTATCCTGATAGCTCAAGCACACCTCATGATCATTACATTCCTAAGAATTTCCAAGATAATCATATTGACGATTATTCTGTTATAAAAGGGCTCTCCTATTATTAATCAACTCTCTCAAAGATCATCATATAATCCAAGTTATGAGGATTTGAATTTTGGAGTTCAAACCAAAAATCAAACGTCAAGCAACTTCCTCTTATATGTGACCTTTGTGTTAGTCATGGAACCCAAGAACATTACATATACTCTCATTGATTCCCGTTAGATTAAAGCAATATGGGATGAGCTTAATGAATTTAAGAGAAACAATGTACGAACCCTTATAACTCGACCCTCTATCAAGGTGACTGTTGGTACCAAGTGGGTTTATTGTAAAACAATGGGTGAACATGGTGTCATGTTATAGTAAGGCTGAAGGGTGTGCAAGACTCCCATGACAACCCAAGACATCCGCCACGTCAGCGCCATGTCACCAGGACTCTCAAGACTTCCACTAGGGGTGTGCAAGACTCTCATGACTTCCGTTTTATTTTCCACATCACATTTTTATTTTACGTTTTTTAATTAAAACCAAACATTGAATTAAATTTAAATTAAAACATTATATTAATTAAAAACCATAATATTAAAATAAAAGAAACTTTACATTAATTTAAAATAAAAAACATTTCCTCATCACCCGAGTCGTCTGAATCCGAATGGAAATCCATATGAATACTGAGAGAAAGTGTAGTTTTGTATTTGTAGTTGTGTGTGATTATGTGTTTGAAATATATATATATATATATATATATATATATATATATATATATATATATATATATATATATATATATATATATATATATATATATATTGAAATTTAAAAAAAAACTGAATTTTTTTTTATTTTTTATTCCAACGGTCAAAATTTTGAAAATGGGCGACGTCTTCACGCGTGCACAGGAGGACGACCCAAGGACGCAGCTAGTGGAGGACGCGGAGGGGGCGCGGTGTTTGCCGCGTCTTCGCTGCTGATGTGGAGGACGCAGGGGGGTCCGCGTGTGGCACACCCTTCGGCCTAAGAAACAATGCATGATTAGTTATTAGTAGCTCATGAATTTATGCAACTTTAGTGAGTAGATTATGATGAGACTTTTTCTCATGTTTCTAGATTGTAACCCATTAAATTGTTCTTGCCTTATGAGTACTTCAACATATTTTAAGTGTATAAAAAACAAAAAAAAAACGAAAATAAACATGTTTTTTAATGTGTGAATATCAGTTTTCACCGTTCTTAACCTTTTAGTGGCTCTCATTTGAACAATTTCACACATACATACATACATACATACATACATACATACATACATACATACATACATACATACATATATATATATATATATATATATATATATATATATATATATATATATATATATATATATATATATATATATGTGTGTGTGTGTACGTATGCGTGTGTGACGTGTCTTAAAAAAAAAAGATAATATCTGAACATATAAAGATTATATTTTGTTTTATTTACGAAGAATAAATTATATTTGGCTATTACCAAATCTAGAAGGGCAGAACCAGGCTGCTAGCCTGCTACCATAAACAAACATCTATCAAATATTAATATCCTTCTATTGGGGTTCCTTCTTGACTCCTTTCTTAATGTTTATTTAATTTTAAACCCTTGTGTCTGATTTTTTTATACAATTAAAAGCATTTAAAACTAGAAAAAATTATGCGTCACATTGGTTTGGTTTTTATTTCTCTTTAGGTTTTAAATTGAAACGATAGAAAAAAACTAAGTCATTTTCGGTATGTTTGGTTTGAGAAAAAAAGAACAAATCTAAAAACTATAATAAAAAAATAAAACCTGTAATTTGAAATTTATACAATTTTGCTATCAACCTAAATCCAACATAAACAAACATGATGGTGTGATCCAGAAACATTTAATCAAAAAAACAAGAGCGTTTTCTTTCAAATGTATAGATTTAATACTCTTTGGATTGTATTAAAGTATAACAATATGAGTTTTTATTTGAAGAGAAAACAAATTATAAATTTAATGTATTTTTTTTGTCTATCGATAAAAATCTATTAAGTTTTTGCTAAAACAAATAACAAAATAGAAAATATTGAAAATCCATTATTTATTATTACTTTCATGAATCTTATAGATTTCTTAGGAAGGGGGAGTAGAACCCTCTCATCCCTCCCAAACTACACGCCACATAAGTTTTTCTCTCTACTCTCACTACCATTTTTTACCGTATTTCACCCATACCCATGAAAGCAGATCTTTTCGAACTATCCCAATCTACGATACTACATCATAGATCTAGAGTAAAGTGTAAATTTGGTCCCTATGGTTTGCAAAAGCTGTTGATGAAGTCTAAAAAGTTTTCAACTTGCACCATTAGTCCAAAATCGAAACCTTTTGTGGTTTTGATCTCTAAAAAAATTAAAAAGACTATCTTGCCCTTATATTCTTTTCTCCATTTTTATATTCATGTTAATACCCTTCTAATTTAAATTTAATAATAAAAAATAATCCAAAACCCATCCCACCATCTACCGTACCCTCATCTCCCCCGTCTCTATCTCTCCCCCACCCCCCCCCCCCCCCCTCTCTCTCTCTCTCTCTACACATCATTCAAGAAAAAAAAACCCACTTCCATCTTCTTCTTCACCTCACCTATAACTTAAACAGTCAAAGTACACACATTGAAAATTAAATCCTTTGGACTCCACAATGCAATGATTATGATAATGATCCCGATCAGGCCTCCGACTAGAATCTCTACAACTGAAATTCTCAAGAAATCATTAGATGATTAGTTTGAATCTTACACTTGAATACGTATTCGAGATAAGTCGCCCATGGTCATCTTTTCTTGTGTTTATGATGATCTTCAAGATTCTGGGATTGATCTAATCAAACACTTTGATACTCGCCGAGACACTGATAAACTGCTCGAACCCATTTGCCATTAGAGATCTTTCGACTCACCATTGAAACAAGCACAACGAATCTACAAATTTTAGTTTCTTTCACGGTATTGTTCATAGTCAAAGCACCAATCTTTTGCCATCTTTCGAAACAAGAATTGCAGCCGTCTTTTGATTATAAGAGCCCACAATCTTGATCTAAACTCGATAAAGAGCTCTCGAGCTTGTTAGCAACATCAGTCAGCGTGAAATCCGAGCAGCTGCCTGAACCGGCGGTTAGATTTTCAACACCATAGCTCAAAAGATTTCTCCCGTTGCCACCTTCCAAAGATGATCGACAAGTTTGTTGTTGTATCAAATTCAAGAAAATGAATCCAGTTTGATTTGCGTGGTTTGCTAATGCGGACAGATATTCTTCAAAAGCTGATTCGCAACAATCGGCGCTGAGTGCCTGTTCTTGTAATCAAGCACAAGGAAGAAATCCAAATGCTCTGAGTGCTTGTTCTTGTAATCATAGGCATTTAGTGAATTGTCCAAAGAGAAACTATGATTGAATTTCTGTAGGTGAGTGGAATCTTGCATCTGTTGCCAATTGGAAAATGGAACAGTAACCAAATAGCGATTCGTAAGACTTCACTTCAATCAGTTTGTCTTGTTAGGGTTTTCGAAGAAATGGAAGCGGAGATGATGAATCTACGTGCTGACTGAAGGACTTCGCAAGAACGGCGATGACGTCGACGGCTCGTTAAGGTTTGCTGGCCGGTGAAGTGGGAGGAAGAAGATGAGAGACAGAAAGAGAAACAAAGAAAGGGGAGGGCACGGTGGGGGTTTGGGTGAGGCATTTTTTTAATTACTTTTAAATTAAAAATATATTAAAATAAATATAAAAAATGCAAAAAAGAAATTAAAAAGACAAAACTGTTTTTTTAACTTTTTCAGGAACCAAAACCACAAAAGATTTATGATTTTAGACCAATCATTGAAAAGATTTTGGACTCCATCACAGTTGTGTGACCAAATTTGCAATTTACTTGATCAATTATTAAATTGGTCAATTAATTGAAAAATATACTAGCATTTTATTTAATATTTAAAATAAAATAAATACGTATTAAATAAAATTAAAAGGTCTAATAATATTTAATTAAAAAAGACACTATTACAAAACTAAAGAAACACAACCTAAATACTGGAAATCATTTATTATAAATACGGAAAATTAAATCCTAAATACTGGAATTTAAATCCTAAATATGAGAAATTAAAACCTAAACATCGGATACTAAAAAAACCGAGGTGTATCTTTCACAACATTCCACGATTCTATGTGCGTAAAGTCTCTGTTGTGTGTCACCCAGTACTGTTGTAGGGCTTAGTTCAACGATCTCATCGTCGGTTGTCCCGTTTGGTCGGGTGAAAGATAAGTTTACGTAAATTTGGTTAAAATGTGTCATTTTTTATCATATCTTTCCATTTGCTATTAAGCATATGCCTACTCCGACAATATACTGTGCCCAAATTTGTGTGAAACAATTCCTCCACACTATCGCGAATAAGCGGTGGGTTGCCACATCCACTTCCTCAGTGCTGTCAACCCATACTTTTGTCAAAGCCACCTCTTCTCTTGTAGTCCATCCCCAGCGAAAATTTATATTTTCGAGGCCTGCCATTTTTATAAAACTTGAAAGATAGTAGTATATTTATTAAAAGTTGAGAAAGAAAGTGTGATTTTTAAAGGGTTAAAGAGTGGTATTTATAGGAGTGGGTAAAATTTTATAATTAAAAGTTTTTTTTTTTATAAAAGGTGATAGATTGGTATGTTTCGTGAGCCCACAACCCAAGCCGCTTGCTTCCATCTTTCCCGAACCCGCATAGGCAGGGCAGTGGAGCCGAGGGTACCCGTGATGACTGTGATGACTGTTCCGTCCCCCCCCCCCCCAATTTCGTCCGAACTTCCACGACGTGATGACTGTTCCGTCCACCCTTAGAATGAGTTATCTATTAAGTTTTTGCTAAAACAAATAACAAAATAGAAAATATTTGAAAATCCATTATTTATTATTACTTTCACGAGTCTTGTAGATTTCTTAGGATGGGTTAGGAAGTTGATGTGATTTACAATTATATCATAATATATATATATATATATATATATATATATATATATATATATATATATATATATATATATATATATATATATATATATATATATATATATATAGAGAGAGAGAGAGAGAGAGAAAGATAGGTTATAATAAGACCCATCATAATTATTGTGTGGTGGTAAGGATCAATCAAAGACAAGAATTAGCCAAGGGTATTTTAGTAAATTAAATTCTAAATAAATAAATTAAATTTAAATTAAATCCTACAATTATGGTTAATTGAGCTATAATTAAGGTAACCAACTCTATCATTTCCTTCTTCATCTATAACATTTGTTTACCCTTAAACACCTCTCTCCCCTACCGCCGCCTCCACCAACTCGCCACCATCACAAGCCATCGCCTCCACCAACCAGGCCATCACAAACCACCTTGTTGCCACCAACATATGACACTTTCATGAAACACTTTTCCATCTGACTGCCTCTACCCTCTCATTTCTACATCCAAATTATATTAAAGTACCCTTGAAAATGTGATTAACCTGGCCGAAACCCCTCATTACCGTCGGACCACTACCTGCAACACCAAACAAGATTCTTTCCGTCACATGCCATCCTACATACCCACCATCACTACCTACAGTCGAGAACCACCACCAACTAATCTCATAGAATGTCATTCTCACAGAATGAAACATATTCTTTCAGAATGATAGTATATTCTCTTAAGGATCGAACCACCACATGCAACAACAACATGGATTCTTTCCTTCACGTGCCATCCTCCATACCCACCAACACTACCTACAGTCGAGAACCATCACCAACTAATCTCTTAGAATGTCATTCTTACAGAATTTCATTCTCATAGAATGAAATGTATTCTGTCAGAATGACGGTATATTATCTTAATAATGAAATGTCACCACAGGAGCTCTTGGTGGATATGTCTCACATAGAATACGAGAAATGTGGGGTAACAACATATTCTTTTAAGAATAGCAACAATATCTTCAAAAAAACTAAAAATTACTGTGTATTCTGTCAATAATGAAACATAATATTTTGAGAATGGTTAGAATTTAGAAAATTCTTGCTTGTGTTTCGATGTAATTTCTTCAAGAATGATGAGAATTTAGTATATTCTTAATTGTGTTGCAATAAAAATGATTATTATTTTCATAAAAATTGTTATTCATGATAATATAGGCAGTAGTATTCTTCAAAATGTCATTTCTAAAAAAAATAATTTTAAAGACGCTGCATTCTTTAAAAATGAAAACATAGTATACTAGAAATTGAAATTATATTTGAATTTGAAACAGAATTGAAATTTGTATTGAAACATAATCAAAATTTAAAATTGAAATTATTTTTGAATTTGAAATTGAATCCCATGAAAATCTCACATTTCATAATTGAAAAAACATAAAAATCCATATTATCTATTACTTACAATTTGCAATGCGTGAACAGTAACGTGTTGCAAATTGGTTATATTGCAGATTTGCGAAACAAAAACCAAAAAGTTGGTTTAGTTTAGCGGTAGTCAGATGTATTGTTAAGAAGGAGGTCTTCGGTTCGATTATTGAAGCGTCAATATTTAACTTTTTTAGATGTTCCCTATGGATTTCTTTTTTCCCCATCTTTCCTTTTCTTCTTTTATTATATACCTTATCTATTATAATTATCAATACTAACAATTTTGAACGGATGGACAGTAACGTCTCCATTCAGCTTCTGCCCGCTCTACCCAAGCCCTTCATCTTCCCGCCACCTCCGCTACCCCCTTCTTGCGACACCTCTTATGTATCCTGCTTTTTATCTCTATCTAGCCACCTCCTGCTGCGTATGATTCTGCATCCTAGGACACCTCTCCTCTGCCTCTATATCGGGAAAAGGGGGTCTCTGTTTTTGCTCTGATCCATTCTCTTTCTTCCTCAAAAAAATCAGTTCCCTTGATTTTCGGTGTTCTTTGTAGATTTTGTTGCTATCATTCTTTCTCATATATTGTTCTAAGTTTTCTCCAACTTCTACAATGGCATTTGCAATCAATTGATATTGACAGGTAAACCCCTTCATTTTAATCAATTATAGTAACGACCTTCTTTCTACCAGCTCAGTGTTCTTGGTTTTTGTTTTGCTTATTTAAGCAGTTGACATTTTTGTTGACGTTTTTTAGTGATTCTCTTTCAGATTTGTTGATATCAATCTCTTTTTTATTCTATATTAATGCGAACTGATGAATAGTAGGGTCTCCATTTAGCTTTTGCCACCGCTTCCCCAAAGCCCCTCCCAATCGGCCACCTCCGTGCCCGCTTCTTGCGACACCTATAATTGCCTTTACACCCTCCTGCTTCCTCCTTCATCTCTATCAGCTCTCTAAATTTCTAGTTTCGTTAGCCATTTGACCCCATCATGATAACTTTTATGCCTCAAGGAAAGTCCCAAATTTGAAGACAACCCACAGAGATGATGATTGTTTAGACATAAATAGGTATAATAAATAGGCTCTGATTAAAAAATAGCATCTGATTATGTTTTTCTGTTTGCTTTCTTCTTTTCCTGGTTGGTTTTCTTTGAATTTCATGGCTTTGTCAGCGTTCAATTGCATCAATTTCATACCTTTTGCAGTTAGTCTTGGATTTTTGTTTGCCCACCAACTATTCGATGTTTGATTGAGTGAGCGATGAAGGTAATTTTTATATTTCACGGTTGCTATTAGTCAACTGATGCTATTTTATTTGATCTAATTTATGATTTTAGGTGTTCCTGGAATTGTAAGAGCGACGGCCATTTCCGATTTGTCAATTTAGTCAGTTGCTTCAGAGTATTAGGAATTTACGTCCTTTAGATGCTCTAACCTGGAATAACGCATGCTTGGTAATTCTAAACATTCATGTATATTAAAAATAATAATCATTTCAAGGGTTTGTTAGATATACTTCCCATTTTGTTTTGTTTAAATTTACAGGAAATCTAAAGATGTCATTAAAGTCGTTGTAGAAGCTCTGAAAGAACCGATACAAGCTAAAAACAAAGGACTGTCATTCATCCTTTATTGAATCCGATAACAAGTATTTATACAACGAGACCTTATCAGAAAAGTCAAACAAACTAACAAGATAAATCTAATCTATATTTAAAATACATTCATATATATATATATATATATATATATATATATATATATATATATATATATATATATATATATATATATATATATATATATATATATATATGCGATAAGATTAAGTCGGGATAACTCCAACACCCCCCCTCAAGTTGGAGCATGGGGATCAAAAATGCCCAACTTGTCAACAATTCGATAAAATTGTATTTTTCCAAGAGCCTTGGTGAGGACATCCGCCAGCTGTTCTAAAGTATGCACATACGTAGGTGTCACCAACCCATCAGTGATTGCATCACACACAAAATGACAGTCAACTTTAATGTGTTTTGTACGTTCATGAAATACGGGATTATCTGCTAAATGTAAAGCTACTTGATTGTCACAATGGAGTGTAATGGGTTGAGGATGACGAACGCCCAAACTTAAGAGAAGATTTTTGAGCCATTTAAATTCACACGTAATGGCTGCCATAGATCGATATTCGGCCTCTGCGGAAGAGCGTGCGATAGTATGTTGCTTTTTTGTTTTCCATGCTATAGGCGAGTGCCCCAAGGTAGACTATCCAACCAGTCAACGAACGTCGGGTTATTGGACAAGCAGCCCAATCGGAGTCACACCAGCCTTCCAAAACAAGTTTACTATCGGAACACAAGAGTATACCACGTCCTGGAGTTCCTTTGAGATACTTCACCACACGAAGAGCCGCCTCCCAGTGTTCTGTACGTGGAGCTTGCATAAACTGGGAGAGTATATGGACATAATAAGCAAGATCAGGCCGTGTAACAGCCAGACAAATAAGTCGACCCACCAACCGTCGGTAGGCTTCAGGATCGGATAGCAACATTCCACTAGCAAGCCCAAGTTTGTGATTTTGTTCCATAGGGAAGCCAGCTGGTTTGGCGCCCAATACACCCGCCTCTTTAAGAATATCAAGCGTGTACTTGCGTTGACACAAAAACAAACCACTGGGGTTGCGGGCTACTTCGATCCCCAAGAAATACTTTAAAGTACCAAGGTCTTTCATTTTAAAGCATTGGTGAAGATACATTTTAAATGATTTGATGGCGCTAGAGTCATTCCCAGAGATAATTAAGTCGTCAGCATAAACTAGGACGTTAAGTTGAATAGATCCCCGTGTGTAAGTAAACAAGGAATAATCAGAATATGATTGGCGGAAACCATAATCCTTGAGAGAGCGAACAAGCTTAGCAAACCAGCAACACGGAGCTTGTCGAAGCCCGTAAAGAGACTTGCGTAAACGACACACAAGGTTGGGGTTAGAGCACTTGAAACCGGGTGGAAGACGCATGTACACTTCTTCTGTCAAATCACCATGCAAAAACGCGTTATGAACGTCCATTTGATGGTGTTCCAAATTTTTAGCAGCAGCGACTGCAAGGAACACTCGCACGGTGGTCATTTTAGCCACAGGTGCAAATGTCTCATTATAATCGTTGTCGGCTTTTTGATGATTCCCAAACACCACCAATCGGGATTTATACCTCTCAATTTCTCCGGTAGAGAGATATTTAATTTTGTATACCCATTGACTGCCAAGAGCTTTCTTGCCTGGGGGCAAGGTTGTCAAGGTCCAAGTGCCATTGTCTTGAAGAGCACGGATTTCCTCTTGTATTGATTTTTGAAACACATTGGATTGCATAGCTTCTTTAAACGAACGAGGTTCATTACTAGCGACAATAGCAACTAAAAGACGCTGGTATTTGGGTGAAAAGTTATCACAAGTAATGTAATGAGCTATAGTATAAGGATTACCTGAGGAAACCGATGAAGCTGGGTGTGAGCTAGACGGGACTGTACGCGTATGAGAGATGAAGTCGCGTAGAAGAACCGATGGAAATTTTTCACGATGACCCCTGCCAAGATGGTCAGTAGCGGGAGCCGTCGATGATGATGGGTGCTGTTCCGAGATGGGTTGGTCCGGGATGGTTGGTTCGGTAGAGGGCGATACCGGAGAAGGCTGTTCAGGAGAGGATGGTTCAGTAGAGGGCTGTACCGGAGAAGGTTGTTCGGGAGATGAGGGTTCGGTGGGTTGAGACTCGACGGGAGGCGGGTCATCGGGTTCAAAGTAGTTGGGCAACTTATTTAGAGTAGGTGTGTTCGGTTTAGTTTGGAGAGTAAGGGAAAAATAGGGAAAATTGTCTTCAAAAAAATCTAACGTCTCGAGAAACGAAGAATGTGTTGGTGTCGAGATCGTAGAGCTTCCACCCTTTCTTACCGAACGGGTATCCCACAAACATACACTTACAACTTCTACTTGCAAATTTATCACCTTTAGCATGTTGATTATGAGCAAAACAGAGACACCCAAAAGTTTTGATTGTTGCATACCACGGGATTGTACCATATAAAATTTCAAAGGGAGTTCTATTATCCAATAAGGGAGACGATGTACGGTTGATCAAATGAGCAGCGGTGAGTATAACACCCTAATTTTTAATAACGTTAATTGATTATTAGTTTATTTAAAATTCGTTTTCGCCAAAAACGATTTAAGGAATTTAATCCGATTATTACAACAAATAATAATAATAATAATAATAATAATAATAATAATAAGTTCTAGAAATTAACTTATATATATTCGAGGGGGTGATAGTGTCGACTTAGGAAACTTTAAAAATAGAAGTGTTAGTCATTGGGCAAAAAGAAAATAACTAACCTAACTTGAGGGGCTGTTTGTGACAAGTTTGAAAAGATACACGGAATCTTCATTTTGGGCCGTTTGTGTTGCTGCGATTTTTTTATTGAGTTTATACTTTTCAAACAACAACTCCAATCATAGTTGCCGTGATTCTTTTTTTTTCCGCTATCTCGTTTTATTTCCTCTTCGGTGTTGCTGCTGTCGAGAATTTTAGTTGCCTCCACTTGTTCCGCTTGCTGCTGCTACATGAGATTGGTGAGAAAAAAAGGGGTGCTAGTGGTGTGATAGTGAAGGCGTGAGCTAGGGATAAAGTAGGTAGAGCCGTGATTTCCTTTTGGAGGTAAGATCTTGGTTTTTGTTTTGTTGTTTTCTAACTGTGCCCTTCACCATCACCGCACCTCCATCATGAGGTGTGTATGTATGTGTATGGTGTGTCCCCTCTGATTTTGGTGTTCTAAGTTCGTGATCCTAAGCTTTGTTTGTGAGATTCTTGTATCTTGATTTCTATTCGAGCACCACACATCACAAACCGTTGTGTATGTGTTCATGTGTGTGTGTGGTTATTGTTTTGTGATGTTGAGACTATAGATGTTATTTTATCCCTTGATTTTGAGTCTCATTTGAAGTTTATTCAGACCTTGTAAGGTCTTAATGTTGGTCTTAATGAGTTTGGGGATTGAACACCTAACACTAGTGTCATTTAAAGCGTAGCTTGCAATTCCACTGTTTTTGCACCATCTTGTTAAATCTATATAAAATTTTGAGAATGTCCGTTTAATTCAAGCTTTATATCCCTGGAATGGTAGCTGAGTCTAGTTCTTACATCCAGAAGGCCATGGTCTGAATCGTGTGCTAACTTAGGTGAAAGTTGCAATCTTCACCAGCTGCTCCAGGACTGTCCTGTACAGTGAATTCTGTTTTTAAAAATTCATAGTTAAATATATACAAATGTTTTGGGGACAAGACCAGTGGGAAAGGTTTATGCTATGTGTCTAGTTTCTTTCTACCAAAAAATCAGAACCTAACCCTTTGTCGGTTTTATGATATAATTCTGTCATTGAAGGGTGGTTCAGTGGGTAAACTGCTTGCGTCGGTCAACTTCGGGGATTTTTCATTTGCAAATGGAAAATGAAAATGACTTGAGGTCAGACCCTGTGACTTTATCCTTGGGTCTAGTTTACCCTTGATTTTTGTTAGATTTTATTTTCAATCCCTCCTTGGTTTAATATTACAAATCTTGTCGTGGGTCTAAAAATCAGCTTTGCTGTCAGTATTCTTTCGTGGGTTTTGGTCGTGGTTGCGGCTTAGAGTTCGTAGTGGGTGTTATATGCTTATTAAAGATAATTAATAAACCTCAATGATGTAATTATAAGGTAAAGGGAGGGTATAGTGGGACACGGTACGTGTCGAGTATCGGGAAAACACATGTATACTTATATAATTATAAGTAATAAATGTAAACGTTAATTCGTTCTAAGCAGTACCATGTGGAATGTAGGTTCGGGAAAGAAGAGGAGTTCTTGAGTATCACGTGCTTGTGTGTGCGACCTACTTTTACGCATCAGGTGAGTAATGTGTGGATTTTTGAGTACATAGCAAAATGGGTTTTATACAAAGAAATGAATTTTATATACAATGTTTTGGGAGTCAAAATGGTTTTATGGAAATTGAAATGATTTAATGAAAATGAAAATGGTTTTATGGAACTGAAAATAGTTTTGTGAAATTGGAAATGATACTATGAAATAGTAAGTATAAGGTATACAAAAGATAAATGAGAAATACAATGAAGTAATAAAGTGATTGAGCCCTGTTGATGAGTTAAGAAGTATCCGGATAAAGATCACGGCCTGCTGCGGTAGGGGTGGTCAAAAGACACTACTGGGATTGTACCTCCCGTCGCGAAGTAGTTGTCTAATTACCTTGGTAGATGAATCCGTTTCATGCTACTGAGGAAGTAGTTATACGGGTGCGTCTCGTATAAAACCTACGGGTGCGCTCGTAGGAATGTGCTCACAAATGAAAAGGAAAACCTATGGGTGCGCTCATAGGAAATTAAATAATATGAAAATTTGGAAATGTTTAAAATATGGAAAACTGTTTTGGGTCTAAAACCCATATTACTCACAAGACGTATGTCTTACGTATTATTTGTTTTAAAATGCTATGTACTCAGGTGATCAAGCAAGGAATTAGAAGAGTCGAGTGTGGGACGGTAGCTTTCGTTGTGCAAAGTATATGATGTTTAAATTGTGGCAATGATACAGAAGAGTAATACCCCGTATGTATAACCAAATATTTTGTATTATAAAGTTTTGGTAAAAAAAATTTGAAATAGAAGAAATTGGGGTGTTACAGTGAGTACACGTTCTCCCCAAAAAGTGACAGGTAAGTGTGCTTGAAACATTAGGGCACGACCCACATTCAAAAGATGTTTATGTTTTCTTTCAACTCGACCATTTTGTTGGGGGTACCAACACATGAGGTTTGGAAAATGATTCCTTCAGTAGCAAAACAGTTTAGTAAACAATTGAATTCAGTCCCATTGTCACTTTGAACAATATTAATCTTTTTAGAAAATTGTATATTGATCATAGCAACAAAAGACATGAACCTTTGAAAAACTTCTGTTTTATCAACCATAAGGTAAATCCAAACAGCTCGGGAGTAATCATCTACTAAAGTCAAGTAATAGCGTGCTCCACAACTAGAAGGATATTTATAAGGACCCCACAAATCACAATGTATTTTCTCAAAAATTCGACTAGTTTTATTATTACTTAAAGAAAACATATCTCTAGAATGTTTAGCCCGAAAACACACTTCACAGGATTTATTCAAACTACGCTTTATATCACTAACAGGAAGGAGGGATTTCACCACTTTTTCTGAAGGATGACCCATTCATTTGTGCCACAATTCCAATACTGACGAAGATCCATTGACTGAAACACGATGAATAGATTCTCCTTTTCCAAAGTAGTACAGTCCGCCCGTCTAACACCCGCTCCAATCAGCTTCCTCGACTGGTCCTGTATAGCACACATATGTGAATCAAATTGAGTAACACAACTCATCTCATCATTCAATTGTGATACTGAAATCAAATTACAAGTCAAGCGAGGAACTAAGAGTACACTTTTGAGTGTAATTTTATCTGACAACGTGACGCTACCCTCATGAGTAGCAACCATTTTTTTTCCATTTGGCAATCCGACAAGAGTGTGAGGAACTTGTCGTATATTATGTAACCAAGCAACATTACCAGTGACATGATGGGTTGCCCCAGAATCAATAATCCAAAGGCGTTTTTGAAACGTACCGTTCAATCTTTCTTCGGGAATTTTAGAAGTACTCATTAAACCTGTTAGAGCCTTCCACTGTTCAACCGTGAACAACAAAGGCGATGCTTCTGCGGTATGTGCCTGAACCGACCCGACATTCTGAGTAGTAGAGACGGAGTTTGCCCGATGCGAGCCCCTTCCTCGTCCTCCAGAACGACCACCGCCTCTACCCCCTCCATTGTTTTTACTTCTGTCTTCCCATCACTCCGGGCAACCGACCAGCTCAAAACAGGAGCTCGACTCATGACCCGATCGATTGCAATGGGAGCAGTGCAAAGAAGATTTATCTACCTTTTCGACGCGGCCTCCTCTTCCTTTGCTTGTGGTTGCGCGAATATTAAACCCTAATACATCAGCGGGTTTCTCTTCTACCGCACCGTGAGCCGTTCGCACCCTCTCATCTTGGATCACGAGTTGGTATGCCTTGTCTAGAGATGGAAGAGGATCATGTGATAAAATACTGGTGTGCAGAGTGAAGAAAAAGATATCCATTTAACCCCATAAGGAACTTATGGAGCATATCAGTTTCTCTTCTCTCTTCATGTCTAGATCCAGCGGTACATGCTTTACAGCAGGAGCAGTCAATAAGCGGTTCATGTTTGTGCAGTTCTTCCCACAGACCAGACAATTTTCCAAAATACTAAAAGACAGGCATACATTTTACTTGTTCACACTTAGCGATGAGTGATTTCAGTTGCTGAATTCGTGGCCCATTGACCACAGCGTATCGCGACTTCAACGTCTCCCAGAGCCTTCTTGCATCTCGATGCTTTGACAACGAGCACTTGACTTCAGGATCAATCGTGTTCATAATCCAGGACACTAACATCGCATTGATCGTATTCCAATCGGATTCCGTTACGAGAGGCACCCTCTCGGTGATCGTCCCGTCAAGAAATCCGAACATTCTTCGAGCTTCCAAGGCCATCTGGATATCACCCGCCCAGTCATCATAATTGTCCCCTCGAAGCCTTGTCGGCGTGATAAAGTCCCCCGGTCGATCTTGAGGACCGAGATAGAATGGAGAGTTAGCCTCGATTTTCTGAGCGGTATTCGCTCCAGAGGATTCTTCTCCAGATTTAGTCATGGTGTAGGTTTATTGTCACCTGCTCTGATACCATGAAAGAACCGATACAAGCCAAAAACAGAGGACTGCCATTCATCCTTTATTGAATCGGATTACAAGTATTTATACAATGAGATCTTATCAGAAAAGTCAAACAAACTAACAAGATAAATCTAATCTATATTTAAAATACATTCATATATATATATATATATATATATATATATATATATATATATATATATATATATATATATATATATATATATATATATATATATATATGCGATAAGATTGAGTCGGGATAACACCGACTCGGGATAACTCCAACAAGCTCTGAGTGGAGCATATGGTGATGTTGCCTGTTTTCAAGCATCACTGGTGAACAGCGGTACTGCTTTCCATTATCTATCTGGTGCATGCTTTCTGGATACTGTGGACTAAAATTTTGTTTGTCTATTTATTTATTCATATAACAAACGTATTGATGATATACCATATGCTTATATAAGGTAAAGTCAAACCTGAAGCTAAGGGTTATGGACCAGTAATTTTTATTACTCTCATTGGGAGATTAATTTTCTGAATTTGTGAAGAAAACCGTTTGACTGATCAAATTGGACTTTCTAGGTTCGTTTGGCACAACTTATACTGACACACTTGAATAAAGAGCTCTTAAGGACTAAGGTTTGGCACTTAACCGTTGTCAACCAAAGATGATCATATAACCTGGTTTTAATAACTGCTAAATGCAAGAAACAACAACGTACTTCAATTAATTAGTATATAATAGAAACATGCTTCTTACTTTTTCTATTACATCATTGTACCTCTATTTTCCTTTTATTAAGGCATTGTAGTTTTATATATTTACTCAATTACAACATTGTGCTTTCATACTTTTTCTATTACAATAGTAGTTTGAAAAAACTACCCGACTATAGAAGTATATATTGCTTTGTATTTGCATGACGTTGCTATAATATGGTAGTTGTTTCAAAGTACAATGTTTTTATACGTAGAAATGAAAGTAGGATGCTATAATAAATAAAGATATCAAAGTACACTGTTATTTCATGCATTTAACCCTTTTCAATAATTTCGTCCTATTTTTGTGTTTCCAAAAGTATGGTTAATGGATGAGATCGAGAAAGAAAAGAGACACGAGGAGAGAGAGAAAGAAAGAGAGATAGAGAGAGAGAGCACATCGGTATGGAGATGAAAACCAAGAAGGCTGCAAAACATATGTAATTTTAATTGTTTTTGCCTTATGATGCAGACAAATTTCCATTTGTTTGAATTTCACAGCTAATATTTGTGTTAGATGAAAGTTTTTTACTTCCTTTTTCTAAAATTTGAAAGGTGTTTATTATTATTATTATTATTATTATTATTATTATTATTATTATTATTATTATTATTATTATTATTATTATTATTATTATTATTATTATTATTATTATTTATCTTATTTTTGTGTGTTTCTTGACTTTTAATTTACATTTACTAGCCGTATCTCTATAGAAACGAACACGCGAACAAAGTAAAATTAGATTTTGAGCTTTATTTTCTGTTTTTTGGCGTAAATTTTGGATTTTTTATCTTATTTTTGTGTGTGTTTCATGACTTTAGTTTAGATTTAGTAGCTGTATCTCTACATATTTTTTCTTTAATAAATAGATTTCATATATTGCATATTTCTCTTCGTGGTTAATTATGTGGTTAGACCATCCTGGCAAACCAGTGATAGGGGCAAATGAGTTAATACCAAATACAACCAGTGGTAAGCGCAAATGAGTAAGTACATATACAACCATATGGATAAAAAGTTGTAAAACCATTGTAGGTAAGTGGTCACTCAAGTGAAATCCAATTAAAATTACTAGATATCATACCTAATAAGAGCTCTAATTTACCGATCTTTCAAAAATATTATATCCAGTTAATAATATCAGTTTATTTCCTTAACCTCATGACATTGTTTTGACTTTAATGTGTACAGAAATGCATGTCAGGAGTGTAGTTGATGTTCAACCATCTGGATGAACTTTGAATTTGTGTTTGCCTCGACGGTGTTTATTATTTCTTTTATATATTGTTGTCATCTGGAAGGAATGCTTGCTATCAGGGTCTATATTTCTTTTAGATGGGCACAAGGAATGAATGGAATATTATGAATATATGCAACAGCCTAACAGGCACTGTTATTACACCCACAGACAAGCAAGCTGCCCGCTTCTGCAAGACACGACCATCCCTCCCTACTCTATTTTGAGTTGTTGTCATCAATTTATTAGTTGTCATTGTAAATATATGTCTCTAGGGTGTACCGTTAACTATGTTTGGTATCCAAAAACTACTAATACACATCCATTTGTTTGTTTAGTATACATTCTACTTTCTTTTATTTTTTCTGTCATAGCATCCTAGTATATGTTTTCCATTTAATTCTCTCCGGTTCCCTGTTCCCGCTGCATCGCGCGGTAGCTCACCCTAGTTACCCTTTAAATGTTATAATAAGAAAGTTGACATTTTTTAATTAAAAAAATCAATATCATATTATTAATCCCAACCATTGATATTTATAGTGCAACAAACTAGATTTGTCTTTACCACCACACAATAATTGTGATTATTATTATAACATAGCCTTACACACACATTGATGAGTTAATTTGAGGATTTTCGTGAAGATGTGAGGACGAATTGGATTTTAAAATATTAATTACTTATATTTAACGTTCAAAATTGAATTTTAAGAAAACTTATTAACTTTATAGTTGTATATTAATATCTATACACGAAGTATAAAAATGATAATTTGACATGTTTAGTTTTTTTTAAATATATAAAGTCATAAAAGATATACATATGCATGCATAAAAAGATAGGTCTTTATATCAATATGTATAATAATTACCAAGAATAAAAAGTATAAATATTGTTATATTTTTGTCTCTTTTTATAATTAAAATAAAATCAATATGCATCAATGTATTTATATATGTACACATGCATTGTTCTCACGAAGAAATTATGATTCGTGCATGCATTTCAAAAATCATGTTAACTTCACATTATTTAAGAAAGAAAAGCAAATATACCAACATATACGATTTTTATGTTCTATTTTTTATTTCAATATGCATGTTAAATTTATTTTTTATTTTTAACACATTATTTTTTTCAATAAACAAACTAAAACTGTAAATTTTACTATTTTCATGTTTTAAAAATGTATAAAAATACTAAAAGTTTTACTATTGCCATATTAGTACTTTTTATTTCTTTCCAAAAGTATATTGATATATAACAATCCTTATTATTTTTTATGTTTTAGAAAATGGTGTCAATATCAATATTAAAAATAATAGATTCTTTCATTCTCACAAAAAATGATATTCTGATTTAATCTTTCTCTCTCATTATTTATATTATATATATATATATATATATATATATATATATATATATATATATATATATATATATATATGGATGTACGTACGTATGTATGTATGTACATACGTACATATTGTAATATTTTCATAAGAGTATTGTAAAAATTATAATTTTATGAATACTATTCTAGTTAGAATATATCATTAGAACATTTAATATTTTTATTAATCTTTAAAGTTTTTTAGATATAAAAAGCTACGAATATTATTGTTAAATACTTTTATTTTATTTTTAACAATTTTATTTTATGATTTTTTACCTCCAAAATGTGTGGACAAAAACGAATCCTCATGTCACACGCGTGCGCGCACACACACATACACACTCACACACACACACACACATATATATATATATATATATATATATATATATATATATATATATATATATATATATATATATGTATGTATGTATGTATGTATGTATGTATGTATGTATATATGTATGTACACACACACACACCCATATATATATATATATATATATATATATATATATATATATATATATATATATATATATATATATATATATATATATATATATATATATATATATATTAGTCAGCTCGACTTGCTTCCATTATGCATGGGGATTCAACATCCCTTCTTTGGTTCTCCACAAGACTTGTGGATTCAATATGCCTTCTTTGGTTCTTTTGGTTTGTTTAATGACATCAATGTTCTTAACAGCTAATGGCTTTTCAACTACATTTATAACAAATCCGCACCAGATTCTTCATTTCAAGTGCATAAAGCGTCATACATGTTTATTTATTGACTTGTTGATGGGATCTATCATGTGTATGATGTATTTTTTTAGTCATTGTCATGCATAATGATACTAAACAAAAAAAGATTAAGAAAGATCAATAGAGAGCTAGGAAGGACGTGAGACGAGCCTTTGGAGCCCTTAAGAAGCATTGGAAAATACTGAAAAAATTGGCATCTTTTTTAGGTGGAAAAACTTGATGGTGTAATATATGAGTATTGTATCATATAATTATATAAGACGGAGGAAGACCGATATGTGAGTATGACGAATACGAAACCGTTTCAGCGACGCATCCAATATAGATTGGTAGCAAAGAATACATGGCAAGAACAACATAGATACGTAATAGTGAAACACAAATCAATCTTCACAACGACTTGGTAGAACATATTTAAGCAGTTAAAAACATTGATCTCTACGTGGGTCACGTAGATGATTCATAAGTTGAATTTTCCGATGAATACTTCCTTTAGTTTTTAGGATTTCAATTTCTTTTTATGTAATTTTAATTAGAATTAATAAAAAAATTAGTTTTTATTTGTATTAAGTTGTGTGAATAAATACAATAATAATAAATATGGCATGATATAAAAAATCATTCATTGCATGTGTCAAAAATTAGAAGAAGAGACTTGGTTAATTTAAGGTGATGCTAATATGATGTTGAAGTGACGGACAAAAAAAATTGACAACCATAAAACCACTTGGACTTGCCTTAAACTCTCTAAAAAATGTGGTTTAATTTAATCTAATTTATATTAGAAGTGATGGAAGCATCAAATATTTTATGAAAATCACGTTTTCTGTTTTTAGCTTTTTTATTTTTTATAATTAAAAGAAATTCCAAATTTAATAACTAAAAAAAGGATTTTGAATATAAAATATTTGTTCGATTATTATATTACCATATAAAATAATACTATCATTATAAGTGAATTTATTTATTATTTTGGTTTGATGTGTTGTCACATGAGTTTATTAGGGGCCGCGTTAATGTATTCACAATAAAAAAAGTGCTTCACGTGGGCTTATTTTACCTACGAATTGTAAACATCGAAAGGATTGTTATGAAAAAAAAAACTTTGAAATACATAAGGCTAGTAGCAAAATAGCAAAAATGTATAGCTCATTCAATTGATAAAATTTTTTATTTTGTAAAAAATACCACCTACATGTTATAGGTCAATGGTGTTGTTTGTCCTATACTCAAATGACGTCAAATGTCAGGGACTATTTTCCTGTATTCATGGTCTCATGTTATCGTCAGGGAGAAAAGGCGTGCATGGCTGGATTGGACTAGAGCCATCCTATTAGACATGTTAGACATGATACAGGAAATCTTAACGGGCAGAATAGAGATGGGTCGTGTTGCCCAGCAGGGCTGGGTTTGGCAGTTCTATCGAGCAGCACAAGACTGGTCAGCTCGGCCAAGGGAAGATTTCTCACATGGATATGATATCTTTGGCATGTCGTTATTGAGCTTAGCCCCGTTTGTCATGAGGTGATTAGGGCAAGGTGATGATGTTGAAGATATCAGCACTTAAGATTCATTATTGCTAGCTGTTCCGCGTATGCTTCTGATTTAGGCGGAAACCGAGTTGTTTTTTTTTCTGCATTAATTGGTTTGCCATTTGGTCTGTCTTTTCAGCTGCCCTTCATGGTTTTCTAGTCCATCAATTTCCTTTATATTCAGTGCCAGGTTTCTTTCTCCATTTCTCTTTCTGTATTCTCATTTTCTTATTCTTGTTCGTTTTCTCTTGAATTCTCATGGTCTTCTAACTTTGAGTTCTTCTCATGCTAGAACAATTCAAACATCTTTGACATTGATATGGCTTTTGCCCTGAGGATGGGGTTATGATTCTCACTGAAGGGTTAATGATCAGCCTATCCCGAATGGAAAAGTCGAGATTTACATCAAGACATCTGACGTCAAATTCTGCCTTCCAATGTCTCATTTCTTTACTAAAGTTATTAGTTATTACCAGTTTCATGTAAATTAGTGTGTGCCCAATACCATTTTCAAAATAGTGGCATTTGAGATGTTGTGTTGACATTTTAGGATGTACCGAACATGTATGTTTTCCGATATTACTTTTCTGTCTGTATTACTAATGAAGGTTACTTCATAATAAACAAGAGAAAAGGCGTTCTCATCTTAGTCCAAGAACTAATAACAACAATTAAGCAATAGAAAAAGTCCTAGCTTTGGGTGAATGATCAGAACCTTCCACCGATGAAGGCTGGGAGTAGTCGTATTACGATTGTGCTCCTAATATTCTTAGGGACAACATTAACATTTGCGAAGAGTTGAATTGCTGGTCACTTATTGGGGATGATTTTGAAGAAATAATACTTGATGAGGCTGGTCTCAGCACGTCGTGGGGCATGAGGGATAAAATGTAAGAGTTCCTTTTGTGGTTGAAGGTAATTTCTTGATTCTTATTCCTGTTTTGCTGGTAGAATCTCGTATTATATTTCTTTTTATGTTATGTCAACCATCTTCTGTGTATTTCCCTAATGTTCTTGTCAAGAAGTATAAGGGTGGACTTGATCACCAGAGGCCCCTTTGGTTGATTAAATTGTCCCTACATATACTCTTTGAAACCCATATATGATTTCTCAAATGGTGGCGATATAGGATTTCTAGTTGGAATCCAAAAATCAGGATGTTTTGGGTAAAGTTACAATATAATGGTTGTAATGATAGGTGAAGTTCTTTTAGATGTTAAATTTGAGGGTAGTTCTAGGGGTAGTGGAGCTAGTGGTGGTAGAACAGGGTCTGATGTATATACCAATGAAGAAATTGTTTATGGTACAATTGTTGGAGGTAGAAGATAGAATGCGTTGTGGGGAATAAGAATTCTAACATCCTTGATTTTGTTGCCCTTTGCAATCTTTCCCAGAATCAATAACTGATCCCTCGCCTCTCAGGTAGCATAACATGGGGCTATAGTGGTGTAAACATGTCGACATGGGTTATTGAGATTGTTGATATACAAGGAGAGTCAAAAAAGGTTAGCAAGCCTGTGGAACTGGAGAATAAGTGAAAGGTGAAGGAAGCTTGTGAAAGTGTGGTTCTGATGGTAGATATTTTTGGGTGATAAGTTGGATGTCGATGATGATACTCAAGATAAAACATTGTTGGAGGTGATGATACAATGATTAAGAATGTTTCAGCTGGTGAGAAAGATGTGGAGGAAATTGTTCAAGGAAATGCAAGTCTAGGTGGTCGTGAAGCGCTGATGGATGGGTTATTTAGTGGTGAAGGCATTGATGAAGGTGTTTGTAGAGAAAACGTTGGGGGAGGGCGAGGGGGAGTACTGGTGGTGTTTTGAAAAATTTTAACTCAACAGTTTCATTTAGGCTAAACTAGAACTTGACAAATTATTCCTTCCTTGTCGAGGTGGGGACCATAAAGGAGTTTGCAAAACTTGCTTTCCCTCACACGTCTGAGCAAGAGGTAATTATACTTACCCACCCTAATTATGTCAGAACTATGAGACTTATTGTAGGGCACAATGCACTACTACTGACCGAAGGTGCAGGGTAAGTAGAGAAGCTTGTCACAGTAGAGGTTGAGTCAGGGTAATTGAAGGTTGCACTTACTGCGACAGAGCTTAGGTTTTCTAATACTTGTGCATCTATGAATAGCCCGATTGAAGAATCTACCAAGAAAGCTATGGTTTTGAATGATCATGTTGATATGTTGATGGCAAGAAGGTAATGTTGAATAATAAAATGAGGGCGTTTGAGGAAAAGGTGTTGAGTCTTAGAAAAAGAGTTACAAATCTAGTTGAGGAAGGAGAAGGGCTGTTTATCCATGTTGACAGCCTGGAAAGAGTCGTTGCCAGTTTTTTTGAGGAAGTTGTTAGGAAGGATTTGGCTGAGGCTGAGGCAAATTTAGAATGGTTGAGGAATATGGGTCTTGCAAGGTGATTGATAAAGTGTTTGAATGTGAAGCGCTTGTCTCGGGAATTCATAGGTGTTTTGGCAACATCGTGTATTGTTGTGGGAGAAAATCCTGGGATGTATGTAGTGCGATACAGTTACAATCTTGGTGTTCCTAATATGGAGTTACCCGGCTCTCAACCAGGTAGAGTAAAAGAGATAGATGAGGCCTTGTAAGACCTAATAGAGTATAACTGCCTATCTTTATTGGGTATGGAGGGTCTGAGCTTGGATGCTCTATGTGCCTTTTTCCAGCTCTCTCCAGTAGGTTCCTTGTTGTTCCATTTGCTAAATTATCTTTTGTGTTTGTGTAATGAACAATTTACTTTTCATGTTTTCGCCTTTGGGGTGTTTAAGACAATTTGAATAGTTGGTAAAATATGATCGTGTTTATTTTTCTAGCTTTGTATCACATTATTTCACAAGTCATTCCTTGGTGCATGTTCATGAAATATGACTGAACTGATGTTTTGCAGGTCTTTCTTTAGCACATGCTTATGTATCATGGTACTTGCTCAACCATTTGAGGGATGGATCGAGCATTGATTATTGCTTATCATAACTCTTAATATTCTATTGTGTGTGTTATTGACATGCGTTCGCTTTTGTTTCGTATAGTTTGTGTTATTGGGTGATTAATCTAATTTGGAGTGTGTGTAAAAACAAAAGAAGAGAAGCAGGGAACCATCGAATTACATACAACAACATTTAGCTTTACGCTTCACTTTTTAGATATAAAACATTTTAAGGGTTGTGATGTTTCTATGTACATGTATTATTCCTCCTTCCATAGCCTAGATAGTATAAGATCCATTTTATGTACCTATGTGACCTTTTGTGGTCCTTCCCAACTAGGTCCTAATTTCCCTAACAGTCAAGCTAGACTTTCTTCATTCCTCTTTAACACTGTCCAACCTTAAATGCCCTATTGTGGGTTTTTCGGTTGTAACATCGTTTCGTACTAGCCATATAAGCTACTTGTAGCATGGTTGATATGTCTATATACTCTTCCAATAAATCTTAGTTCAATATGAGGTCTTTCTCTATATTCTCCTTGTTTAAGTTATTGATCCTTGTTGTTGGCATGGTGATTTCTGGTGCTAGAATAGCTTCAGAATCATATGTTATGATGGATTGAGTTTCTCTGGTCCTGCTTAGAAAGTGGTCCAAAATGATCATAACATGCCAAGGGGTTTCGTCCACCTACTTCCACGTAGCTTTTCTCAATATTCTTCTTAAACCTACATCTATGGTCCTATTAGTCACCTTTATCTGATCATTTTCTTGTGGATGAGCAATAGAGGTGAAGTGTTGGTGGATATGTAGTTTGGAACGCCATCCTTTAATGGGGTTCTTAGCGAACTATCGATTGTTATCACATATAGAAATTTGGGTACCTCTAAATCTCTAATTGAGTAATGATCGACTTCCATATTTATTTGATCATGCTTCGTCCAGTGATTGTGGCCAGGGGTTCTGCCTCAACCCACTTAGTGAAGTAATCCATTGCAACTACTACAATTTTCACTCTTCCAAGTGCCTTTGGGAAGGGTCCCCTAATGTCAACTCCCTACTGTAGAAAAGGCCACTGACTATTGATGCTTGCCATGGGGGTTAAAGGAGTTAATCCTACATTTGGCCCCATTTGTATGATATTTCCTGTTAAATCTTTGGCCTCTCTGTAGGCTTCCCCTTTTCTTACATGGACTTCCTCAATGTGTTTACCGGATTCTGATTTGTTTATGCACTTACCAGCGCAAGAGGTATCCTTACATATACATAATTCATTCCCTTCCGCATACTGTGAAGCCTTGATTTATGATTTTCATGCCTCTTTGCTATCTTCGGGGAGTATATAATGCAGATGGTAGTTTGACATCGTCACAGTCGTCGGTGCGGTCAAAAATACTAGATTTAATACCTTACAAGCACACTAGCTAAGTGGAAGTAAGGGTCAAACCGTGGAGTCAGTGGTTGAATCTGTGTCAGAAATAACCTATCTATAGTGTCACGCTATAGAAGGTGTCATCTCATACACTTGACAAAATCCAAACAATTCGAAATATCGAAAACATAAACTTGCGATTATTTAACTACTCAATTCCAAATCCCAATCTATCCAAACTAATACGTTCTGACCCCGAGGTAAACTCAGAAAATCAGTATCGCAAAACACAAACAAACCGATCAAACGAACAATAAATTGTAAACCGAAATCAACACCGAAAAATAAATGAAACCGAATGCTTGCATTAAAAATAAAAACCAAATCAGAAGCCGAATGATTCTGACTTCGGTCAATAATCCAGAATCCACGCGGTCCATTGAGTTCTACAAGTCAGAACCGTTGAAAGACACGCGATAAACAAAACCGAAAACACTAAAATAACTAAAACTAACTAAATACCAACTATCGATCACTGAAGTACGAAAATACGAGTCGAAGATGCCTGAGTTCCATTCAAAGGTCGGGTCTTTGCTCCCGAAACACGAACCAGAGGCCTCTATTTATTGTTGCAAAAATTTCCTGGACGCGACGCGCAAGGGTGAAATCCGCGGCACGTCCTTATCTGTAACCCCGATGTTCGCTTTTTGAATTTGAAACTCCGATCAGATACACAGCTGTCCCGCGACGCGCGTGTCTTCCAACCCGCGGCGCGCGCGTGTTTTTTCCTGAAAGTGGACTTCATTCCAAACTTGACCAGTTTGCACGCTTTTAACCCCTGTATTGTATATATTTCACACACAAGCACTAGACACAAAAACGTGAGTATATAACAATTTATGACATATATTTCACTCAGAATAGAGCTCTACGAAACTAAAATACTTGATATTACTAGGCGTCATCATAGTCGTAATAAGGATTCATCCTACTCTGTTTGCATGGGTCAATGTTATCGACATGCGCTTCATTTATACTTCTTATGGTCAAGACTTCCACTATCACCTTTTTGGTCAACGGTTAAATGATGACGAGGTCAGCTTGCTAAGACAGTCCGACTGCTATTGTCGCTTCTAGATATCTTTTTTATCTGGAAACTTTTGAATACTTCAATAAGTTTATTTACCATTGTAATTAATGTTGCATCCATGTATATATGGCGTCATATGTTCCTATCACTTGATTAGTAACCAACAAGGAATCTTCTAAGGCTATAGTTTTCTCTGCACCCATCTCTTTAGCTAGCTGAATCCTTCCCATGAGTGCTTCAATTGGAGGTTTATAAATAAAACCTTATTACATATTCCAATACCATTAACAATATTTAAAAACAAATACATTAGCTATACATAGAATCATATATATATATATATATATATATATATATATATATATATATATATATATATATATATATATATATATATATATATATATATATATATATATATATATATATATATATATATATATATATATATATATATATATATATATATATATATGTTCATTTTAAATGTTCATGCACCACCTAGCTTTTCTTAACATAAGCAACAAATCTCTAATCTGTCAACTAGTCATTTTTTGTATCACTTATAAATATACCCTTAAAAATCCCCTTGCCTTAAGATTTATTGCCAAATTTCGAAGATTACAGTTGTATCATACAATTAAAAATGTTTGTATATATTTCTTTGTTTGTTATTACTTTTCAACTCTTATTTTAATTTACTTATTGTTTTTTATTTCACTTCCATAACTTATGCAATCTTGAATTTTTTTTTTTTTTTTTTTGCAAAATGTAGTTATGTTGCATTGGTTATTACCAAATTTCTTAACTTCTTAACTTTTCTCGTGTGACACACCTCGCTAGGATAGTTAATAAAATATGATTCTTAAATCTTAACCATCCAACCAAAGTTAAATGAACATCGTTGCAGAAATTTAGGTCCCAAACATACCAAGTTAAAAGTATTAGTGTGGTAGCATCATAATAAGGATAAAACATAGTCCAAGTTGCCATGCAACTTGTGGTCTTCTAAATATCCTTTCTTATGCATAATCTCCTCCCATTACATCAACATGAGTACACATCAAAATAGGTTAGGCAGTGGAATGCCTAGTGAGCTTACTCGAGGTTGACCCATTTAAAATGGGAAATGTCAATCGGCACACTCGGGTCAAAGCCCCCAAAAAAAACATTTATGAAATACTTTAAAAGGTTAGGAGTAAATTTCTTCACCAACATCTTTTCCAAAAGTTTTATTTTCTCATAAACATTAAAACAAAGATATATAGTTATGAATGCAATACAATGCAGTATGCAACTATCCCAATCCAAGTCAATCTTATAAAAGTCCAATCTCACCCTCGATGGCACCTCTTCAAGCTTTCACGTGATAAGAGCAAAGCATACCACCCAATCACCCAAGGGGACAAAACTATGAGCTAACGACCATCAAACTAGTCCACATGAGGGTTAGCTACTCCCCTCATGCAATCCCACTCCTCCGGGGATAAGTCATCTTAGTTCATCTCAAAGCGTGAGTATTGAATCTGCAAACTCCCTCTTTATGGGAAGTCATCTTTGGTTCACATGGCCAACCCATCCTACATGCAATGCAAAAATAGGTTGTCAAAATCTCTTTTCAAAGTGTGGTACTTTTTACAATAAAAGCAACTTTATACACATTTTCATGCTATGCACAATTGATACATATATAAACATATTGCACATATATATTTAGAATGCATGGAAATAGTTGACAGCTCAAACAACAAGTAGTAATAATAGGGATGTGTACTCCTAGTAAAGTCACCTCTTACTCACAGCTAATACTTGATACTTCACCCCAAAAGTTGCACCACCTAATCATAATCTAACCAAGATGCATGACTAATCGACACATGTAAATTCTAAACAACAATTAGCATTTTCTTGAAGCGATATCGTGGAGACACTTCTAACAATGAAATTATTGACGAGCAATAAGATTGACCTTCCCCTAACCAATAATCCAAAACGAAACTGTGACAACCAAACTTTTGTATCATTGCTAAAAACTTATGTGGAAATTATTTATTTATGTGATAATGTGTAACTTGGTGTATTAAGTCTTCTATGATGGGTGTATGAAATATAATATGATGGGTTTGAATTAGAAGTGTATTTCACCATAAAAAGGGGAATTATGGAAAGTTGGAGTTGTTAGTAATTTGCAAATTAATAACTCAAAATAGAGCGAGAATGGGGAAATTATTCACATTATTAAAAATGGATTATTTGAATTTTAAAGACATAGGAAAAAGAATGGGAACATTTGGAGTTGGAATGAAAGAGTTATGACCAGTTGAAGTAGGGCAAAAATAGACCAAAAATCGAGAAATGGTCAAGTTCAAGCAATTCTAGAGAGAAATGTAGAGGGAATGGGGAAAACTTCATGAAGCGTAAGTTGTAGTGCTTATTCTTAGCTTTCTAGGAATATAAAGTTTGTAAAATTTGAAGCTCGTATGAAGAAATTACGAATATTGCAAGATTAAAGAAAAATCATGTTGAGCTGAGAAAAGTTAGGAAATTTTCTAAGTCTGGAAATATTTTACGCGGTCCGTGTAACCTTCTGGTTGATCAATATGCATTTTTACACGGGCCGTGTAATTTTTACACGGGCCGTGTAAAAAGCTGACGAATCAGCGTTTTGGAGACTTCTGGAGCGCCTGTGGGCGCGTAAGTTGACCGTTTGACCCTATTTTTGACACCTAGATACCCTAGACTTGTGACACCTGTTTTCCACTATCCCTTGGACGATTAATGGCGTGAATATGGGGTAAAATCTTCATTTTCCACCCATTTTCTGCATAAAAACACTCCCAACACTTCTTGGTGTTTAAGTAGGTGTAAACCAAATCAAGCATCGAAATTCAAGAGTTTCAAAGGGCTTTTTAGTTCAAAGTGATCCTCTTGAGGTAAGAAACATATCCCTACAAATTGTTTTAGTTAATTCCATGGAAATTTGATGATGACATGAACCCTAATTTTTGGGGTGTTAAGAGTTTTATGAAATTAATGGTTGTATGGTGTTCCTAATGCCTAGATTATGTTTAGTTCATAAAAAATTCACTCAAAACACCATCAAATTATTAAGTTGGATGAATTTAAGTGAGTGAGAATTCTTTTGATGAATGTATGCAAGTTCTTTAGAAATATGAAGTTAGAATATGGATAATTATGTCATGTTGGACAAAAGAGTGCCAATGGAATATGGAGTTGACAAGGGAACAACCCATTTGAAGCCTTGGAGATCTCTTGAGGTCGAAATGTATATATATATATATATATATATATATATATATATATATATATATATATATATATATATATATATATATATATATATATATATATATATATATATATATATATATGATTCCGGACTAATTGATGAAATTGGATGTTATGAAGTGTTAACAACCACATTATTGATAAGGGAGAGGATTTAAGTGACATATTGTTGAAAAATTAAATATGTCCTAATTAGTCAAGTATAAATTTAGAAGAGTCCTAATAGATTAAATGATTATGATGATTCCTCATAGGTGAATAAGTATGTATTAGTAATAATGAATACGAATTGTATATGGTTTAATAGGTGGTGACCAAGTCGTTGGTGAGCAAGGTGAGGAAAGAAGACCTTGGGAACCTAGCTAGCCACTTCTAGTACAAGGTGAGTAACATGTGGATTTTATGAGTACATGGAAAATAATTTTTATAAACATTGTTGTGTCAAAAGATTTTTAAGAAAAATGTTTCTCAGGTCGTTTTATGCAAAAAGCTTTATGTTTTCTATAAGTTGAAAGTTATTGTTGTTATGACCAAGTTGTAATGAAATGATAACGATAAATTGGAACATGAACTAAATGAATGAAATGAGAAAGACGTCCGGACAAAGATCTCACCCAAGTGAGGGGAGGTCAAAAGACACTACTGTGATGGTACCTCCCGTCGCGAAGTAGTTGTCTCAGCACGCCCTTATGGATAGATTTGTTCTATTCCATGAAGGGAAAGGGAACTAGCACACCCTCACGGATAGATTAGTTCTATTCCGAGGAGGGAAAGGGATATGGGGAAACCCGTATAAAGCCAAATAATAAACAATGAATCACGATTTACAATTGGTCTATGTTTTAATTAAGAAAGCTTTTGCACTATGTTTGATTATGATGAATTTGTTTAATGGTTTGTTTTGAATTAAAATTATTTGGGTCTAAAACCCATGTTACTCACGAGACTTTATGTCTCACGTATATTTTTTTTAAATGCTATGTGCTCAGGTGATGGAATTTAAATGTTAGAAGACTTTAGAAGAGTTGAAACATTACTTTTGGGACATCGTTAGTAGTAGCTTTTCCATGGTGATGTATTAGACTTATAATACCCCAACATGACAATCTTTTGTAATTATGCTCAAAGCTTTTGTTAAAACCACGTTTGTATATTTAAAATGGGTTAAAATGTATATGTTGGTAATAGGGTGTTGCAAATTTGGTATCAGAGCCATGATTTAAGCGAATTAGGTTGGAAATCCATCCTAGGCTTAAACTATTAAGGTAGGAATTAGGTATGCCTTAGGAATTTTGTAGGTACGCTTAAATTTATTGGACCATGGTTGTAAGTTAGGATTTATAGGTTTAGATGAACCTTATACTAGGAAGATTACTTAGGGAGATAACATGCTACCGCTTTTGTTATTAAATGAAAATAATGTGTATTAAACGAAAATTCCATTTATCGTATATAGTAAATGGTAGGAGGTAGACAGGATCCTCCAGTTGACGGGCAAGAAGCAAGCCACACTTCTTCTCATGGAAGTGTACCCGTCAATAACGTGGTTAATGCGGGAATTGAGCCGAACCCGCAACCGCCACAGCAACCTGTAACAATCGAAGCGATTCAAAACCTCATTAATAATTTGAGGGATGAAATGAAGGAGGATGTTAATAAGATAATCGATAACCGACTTGGAGAGCAACACACTTTATTCCTCACAAGAGGTTTCATGGGAGCTGATGAGTGGAGACTCTTCAAAGGATGATGGAAGCGTGGGATCAGAACCTAAAAAGAGGTGTTCATTTAAGTCTTTTCTTGCATGCAAACCTACTGAATATCTCGGTAGTTTTGAACCGAAGGTCACAATAAGATGGATCCGAGAAACCGAGCAAGTCTTGGAGTTTAGCAAATGTCACGAAAACGATAAAGTGTACTATGCCTCTCGTCTTCTCAAAGATGACGCGTTGGTTTGGTGGAACACATTGTATGAAACTCTAGGAAAGAATGTGGTGTACAAGTGGTCATGGGATGAGTTCACTTCACGTCTGAAGAACAAGTTTTATCCCGTGCGGGATATAGAGAAGCTTGAAGAAGACTTTATAACTTTAAAGAAGGGTAACTCATCCGTTGATGAGTATACAAAGAAATTCTATGATATGTTACCATTTGTGGGAGAGTCTTACCCTACTGCTCGTTCACGAATTAACCGATACGCTAGGGGCTTACCGTCGGAATATGAACTAGAGGTTAAAAGAGCTGAAACACTTGATGATGCAATTATTGCGGCTCGAAATGTGGAAGACGTGGGAAAAAGACGGGCGCTGGAAAGGCAAGCTTTTGGTGACAAACGCAAGTTTAGCGGTGGTGGAGGTGGCTCAAATAAAAAGGGTAAGTCCAGTTTTAATCAATCAAAGCAAGGAAGCGCAAAGAAGTGTGATAAGTGTGGAAAGGATCACACGGGGGATTGTCGAACCGGATCTGGAGCATGTTATAATTGTGGTCGATTTGGTCATAAATCGAAAGAATGTAAGATGAAGCTGGTGAGTGAAGTTGAATGCTATTCATGTCATGAGAAGGGCCATTATAGTTTTAATTGTCCGAAGAAGGGTGGAGAAATGCTCATGTCCACGACTCAGAAGAAGGCGGAGCCACAAAAGGTGAAGTCTCGCGCCTTTTAACTTACTCAAGAGGAAGCGAAAGAAACTCATGATGTGGTCTCAGGATTACTTGTCAACTCGTTACCTGCATATGTTTTATTCGATTCTGGTGCTTCGTATTCGTTTTTGTCTCATGAGTTTGGACTCAAACTCAATGTACCCCTAGAATCGTTAAATATGTTATATGAAGTGGAGATAGCGAGTGGTAAATTTGTGGAGGTACGACATATGTACCGAGATTGCGAACTTAGTATAGACGATAGGAAATTTTCATTGAATCTTCTTCAAATTGGGATAAAATCTTTCGATATTGTGATTGGTATGGATTGGCTTGGGGCAAATTGTTGGATTAGGTGTCTAAGCCATGACTTTGTATTTATATTTATCTTGTTAATTGAAGCAAAGTCCATTTGGGTTGCCCTCATAGCTGGAGGTCAGGATAGAGTTCAGTAGAGTAAAAGGTTGATTTATTAATTGCTTAATAAATCAATAGAATTAATTAAATGGTTTATTAATATATTTAAGTGTTAATATATTAATTAGAAACTATAATAATTAATTGAGATTTAATCTAGAATTAATTGGATTTAATTAGTGATTAAATTAATTAATTAAAAGTGCAGGGACTGGTTTGTATTTATTCAATAGTTGAATAACTGGCAAGCCAGTAGCCAGGGGCCAAAGTTGGCGCCAATATGGAGGGAACTCCATAGTTGGCGAAAACCCTAATTAGGGTTTAGAAGCCTTGGTCCAAATGGTCAACAGGCTTGCCCATTAAGGAGGCTCCTCTAGGGTTTCAGCTGTAACCCTTGGAGGTTATAAAAGGAACTTCCTGGCTCCCATTTTCTGTGCCACTTTTGACTAAGACTACTCTGCTGGACTGTCTTCTCCATTGCTTTGGGTGTGACTTGCATTTGAGGCAGGACACTTGTGCTGCTAGCTTCAAGAACAAGATAAAAAGGTTGGTTTTCTCAGTTTTGATCTTTAGAAATTATTGTTGGCCTTTAGATATTAGTTTATTATCTTCATAGAAGAAAACATAGATCTTTCTAGGGTTGCATGTGAACCATAGGTATTTTGTGTTCATTGTTTGCTAGAAAACCCTTCAGAAAACTTCAATATAAGAAAAGCCACTTAATTAATTTTGGTAAAATTACATAACTTATAAGTTTAATGAAAACATCCCAGGATTAACAAAAGTTAATGAAATCACAACATAGCGGAACATCCATTCAAAAACAGTCCTCCAATGAAGCAGCACAGTGTGTACACGTCACGCCTTGCCATCCATGGTACCTGATGTACCTGAAACAGTAGTTTATATAGGGAAAGGGTAAGCACGGAGCTTAGTGAGTTCCTCAAAATACCATACGATCCATCACATAACATACAACACATAATAACCATTCATATGTCTGTGAGACTCGCGGGCTATCCCTGTTCCGCCTGAAGACTCACGGGCAGTTCCCGTTCCGTCTTATCGCTCGCAGGCTTTTCCCGTTCCGTCTAATGACTCGCAGGCTATTCCCGTTCCGCCTATTGGCTCGCGGGCTATTCCCGTTCCGCCTATTGGCTCGCGGGCTATCCCGTTCCGTCCACAAACAATCATTATCATAGCAATAATTCATACAACTATCATAACATGTAAGATCACCTTAGTCTAACATATCTTCCTTCCTACGCATGCAATATCACCTATAGTATAGTGAGAAGACTCACCTGATTATAGTTGACTATATCGTTTATCTTTCTCGGCTTTGTATTTCCTTCAACTTTAACTGTTAACATAATAAGAAATCTATCATTTCTTAATCCTTAACTATATTGTAGTCGCATCATTAAACCCTTCAGTAATTCCAATATGATACTCCATGATTTATCAAGTAAAGAACAGCCAGGTAGAAGATTAGATGGGGTGGCAGGATCCTTTCAGCATTTTAGCCTTTCGGAAAATCCAACAACCAGATCCCAAGTAATCGGCCTAGTCACCGTCCTCGTAAGTAAATCAATCGGTATCATTTTCGGAATTACGAATTGTTATAATAACGACATTTTAAGGTTTTTTGGTTTACTATTGTTAGAAATGAGTATAATATAACATATGTTATACTTATTAAATATTCTACTTCTTAACACAAAAACTATTTTACAATACCTAATTAAGCTATAGAAAGGCTTGTAGTTACCTTATGACCGGTCGTCGAGATCTATAACTCGTTCGTTAGGCTTTTGAGCTTCCTTCCGCTCACTTCTTACACTCTAGTGCTTAGAAACCTCTATATATTGGATTGAGATTTGTTGGTGTGGTTTATGAGATGTTTTGGGGGGTATTTATACTTGAATTCTTGAATAAAAAATGGCATGACACTTTTGACAAAAGATTTTAATAATATAATTTTGTTGAAATTAAAGGCCTTCTAGAATCAGTCTGTTCAAGACTCATTTAGCCGATCTTAAACCCATTAAATTCACGTTTTCATTTGATATTCAAAAAATTCATCTCAATACCTTTCCAGGGATGTATGGTATGTATTTATACGATTTTTCTATGATTTATTATGATTTTTTGAAAACAGACTATCTAATCTGTCAATTTCGAACTACTTTGTGAAGATTGCATTTTTAACCATATATAATTCCACTTTCAAGCTTACAACTATTTTTAAGAATTGTACTAGACTCAATTTGTAAACTTTGTGCACTAGTTTGAGGTCCAAACAATGTTCCTATAATTAATTATGATATTTCTAAAAACATCACAAAATGCTGATTTTCATATGAAATTGTAACTAAAGTTTTTCTTAGCTTTATAACTACCAAAAATCATATAATTCCTAACACTCTTATTTTAAGTATATGTTATAATCAGGATACGGGTCTTACAAGTCTCCCCCACTTATTTGGATTTCGTCCCGAAATCCGCATTCTCGAACGCCTTTATGTATTTCCCATCGAGTCCTTATGTCCTTCAAAAATCCTCCTCGTCTTATTGTCGAACCTTTACAAGGTTTAATTATCTTTCCCCTTCAACATTCACATACCTCTGTAATAATGCTTAATGTCCTATTATTCTCATTCACTCCATACTTCTTTTCTTCTAGTTACTCTAGATGTACAAAAAAAAAAAATTAACTGTTTCTCACATTCCCACACATCGACTTGACCGGCTACTATCTATAGTACACATTTAGTATTTTCTAATCTATATGTATACATAGTTAACCTAGTTAACTTGCAACTATTTCGTATTTATATGAATTCGTCATATTTCAACACACAATTGCCTCAATTCAACATTTCTTTTAAATACTTTTTGGCTAAATAAGTCTATTTTTGTAGAATCTCCAAATTTTTGTGGTTCACCGAAATATAAAATTTAAATCATCTTTTGTAAGTTTTTTTTTTTGGAGTACTGAACACTCTTTAAACTATTTCCATTATATGGAGACATAAAATTTTGTTTTATGTCAAAAGTCTCTTTATTATCTCGTTCTCACGAGAGTCAAGCAGGGAATTTTGAAAAAATGTCACTTGGGGTAGTGAAAAGTCGCATCTACTGTAGTTAGTTTGAATTTCGATAATTAAAACGTGAGGTGTCCTTTCAGTTCCGTGTGTCCTTTCGATTCCAGCTGCAAGATACTATATATACAGGTATATAGTATCATTCATTTTCAGTCTCATCCTCTCTTATCACTAGTTTGTTCGTACACGAACTCATATTTAAAGTCGAGTCATGGAAAACAGATCTTCAATGGGCGATCTGTCGAACCCTGGACCTGGTTTTCCACAAGGAGAGGGTACTTCAAACCAAGCATTCTTAATAGAGTTCGGTGACTCTAACATTCTAGACATCTATCATCCATACTTCGATTATCTTTCTAATGTTTTGTTTGATTCTGAATTATGTTACAGTCTTCCAGATATACTACCAATAGAGCAACTCCACGGTGGGCCGGAAATTTTTCCCGAGCTAAACATTAACTTAGAAGATCTGGTGCATGCATCTGACTTTGCACTTGATCAGACTCCATGCCTTCTACCAGGTTAAATTCTTTTGAATGATCCATTTATAAGTATTTTATTTTGTTTTATCATTTGACATGTGTTATTTGTAGACCCATTTGTGGATGGTCTAACTGAGTACAATCCATTCATGGACGTGCACCCAACAAGCAGTGAGTTTGTCCCCATGAATCAAGAATTTATGGCTGGTATTCAGGATGAGAAGGGGACTCATAACATAAATATTGAATTGAATCCCGAGTTTGGGGTTGGTTTTCAATATCAAGATCAACTTCGGTTGATTCAAAGGAATCTAGAAGGATTTCAGAATCCTGAGATTTTAGTTGAAAACCAACAATTATTACCGATAGAGGCCACTAATTTTGATGAATCAATGTCCATCTTTGGGTCAAAAAATCAGGATCATGTTCAAATGATCCAGAATGATAACAATACAATTGGATTTGAACCTTCTAGTTCAGAAAACATAGCAGGTGGCAGTGGAAGAGGGTTCAGACATTTATTAAGTAGGGAAATAATAGCTGAACACTTTAACGAACCAATTGAGAAAGCTGCGAAGGAACTCAACATTGGAACGACACAATTAAAAAAACGCTGTAGAGAATTAGGTATCAATCATTGGCCCCAACGACAACTTACGAGTTTGCAACCCTTATTGATCGTGCTGAGGTAAAGAACTATATTTTTTTAATTCCTTTATATCATAAGGTTGAAATTACTAAAGTTATTTGTGCCACAGGAATTTGGTAATGAATTTATTGAGGCAAAAGAATTATCGGGAGATTTAATTCCCAACCTAAAAAAAAAGAATCGATAATTGAAGGGTCACAATCGGGTCTAACAGACGGCACAAAGAAGCTAATACAAGTTGCTCATAAGGTTGTATTTAGGAAAAGAAAAATTCAGGAAAAGGGGGAAACTTCATCAAGAACTCATACACAGCAGCAATCTCCGCCATTTAATTCTGGTATGAGTAGTATTAACCCTGGTTTACTCGAGTCTTCGAGTGAGGAGAATTTTTGAGGCTTTGTAGGTGACCTAGCCTGGTTTCCTCCTTCTTATAGCTACCCCCAACTGGTTCCGAATTAGAGCCCTTCCTCATCACTGCCCTACTTACACACGCCCCAAATGAGTCAATATTTAGCCCCTAATCATGGGGTTACAGGTTCCAACCCTATCGAGACCCCATACCTTGGAGCTCCTCCTCCAATAACTGAAAGCATACCACTTCCAAATCCTCGAGAAGGTACAAGTCAACCTAATGATGACAAAGATTGGAGTGTAGAAGTTCTTTTCTCGCTTCTTTCTGATTCGCCGATTTAGGTTAGTAGTTTTGTAAACTTTTCTTAATGTATTAATATAAAGTTGTAGTAATGGATTAAGTGTATCGACGTGTTACTATAATTTTTAATAATTTCATCGATTCAATATAATATTCATGTTGTTCTCTTAATTTTGTATTCCTCCCCCACTTGGACTAAAGCCCAAGTCTGTTTATTCGATTTATAATTTTTTTTACGTGCTCTTACTCTCGAACGAAAACCAAGCCCACTCTGCTGAGCCAACAACTTGCATCGGGGCAAACACCATCTCAATAAACATGTTTTGATAATGTAAAGACGTTTACATCCACCACCATATGTTACTCATCCGCTTGCGACCCTAGTCAACACCTCTATTGTCAGTTACCTCAATCACGAGTTAGTGATCCAGACTCTCAACCCACACGACCTGATCAATCACTCAAGCAAGATCAATACAAGGGTAGGTAGCCCCACTATTACACAGCACTAGGCATGTACAGAGTCGACTTAAAAATGCCCTCTATCATCTCAGGCGCCGCTTGCACCTCTTTAACCGTGAGTTGGGAAACTCACCCTTGCATCCTCTAGTCTCTGTCTGACTTGTCCGCCCATTAGTTGCATGAAAAATAGCTACCACAATAGCATTTTGACATTCTCCCTTTCAACAGTCTTTAAGCTCAGTAATCAACTTAAGCATGATCGGTCCAACCAAACTGGTATGATCACATCTTAATTGCTAGAAAACCCTTCAGAAAACTTCAATATAAGAAAAGCCACTTAATTAATTTTGGTAAAATTCCATAACTTATAAGTTTAATGAAAACATCCCAGGATTAACAAAAGTTAATGAAATCACAACATAGCGGAACATCCATTCAAAAACAGTCCTCCAATGAAGCAGTACAGTGTGTACACGTCACGCCTTGCCATCCATGGTACCTGATGTACCTGAAACAGTAGTTTATATATGGAAAGGGTAAGCACGGAGCTTAGTGAGTTCCTCAAAATACCATACGATCCATCACATAACATACAACACATAATAACCATTCATATGTCTGTGAGACTCGCGGGCTATCCCTGTTCCGCCTGAAGACTCACGGGCAGTTCCCGTTCCGTCTTATCGCTCGCAGGCTTTTCCCGTTCCGTCTAATGACTCGCAGGCTATTCCCGTTCCGCCTATTGGCTCGCGGGCTATTCCCGTTCCGCCTATTGGCTCGCGGGCTATCCCGTTCCGTCCACAAACAATCATTATCATAGCAATAATTCATACAACTATCATAACATGTAAGATCACCTTAGTCTAACATATCTTCCTTCCTACGCATGCAATATCACCTATAGTATAGTGAGAAGACTCACCTGATTATAGTTGACTATATCGTTTATCTTTCTCGGCTTTGTATTTCCTTCAACTTTAACTGTTAACATAATAAGAAATCTATCATTTCTTAATCCTTAACTATATTGTAGTCGCATCATTAAACCCTTCAGTAATTCCAATATGATACTCCATGATTTATCAAGTAAAGAACAGCCAGGTAGAAGATTAGATGGGGTGGCAGGATCCTTTCAGCATTTTAGCCTTTCGGAAAATCCAACAACCAGATCCCAAGTAATCGGCCTAGTCACCGTCCTCGTAAGTAAATCAATCGGTATCATTTTCGGAATTACGAATTGTTATAATAACGACATTTTAAGGTTTTTTGGTTTACTATTGTTAGAAATGAGTATAATATAACATATGTTATACTTATTAAATATTCTACTTCTTAACACAAAAACTATTTTACAATACCTAATTAAGCTATAGAAAGGCTTGTAGTTACCTTATGACCGGTCGTCGAGATCTATAACTCGTTCGTTAGGCTTTTGAGCTTCCTTCCGCTCACTTCTTACACTCTAGTGCTTAGAAACCTCTATATATTGGATTGAGATTTGTTGGTGTGGTTTATGAGATGTTTTGGGGGGTATTTATACTTGAATTCTTGAATAAAAAATGGCATGACACTTTTGACAAAAGATTTTAATAATATAATTTTGTTGAAATTAAAGGCCTTCTAGAATCAGTCTGTTCAAGACTCATTTAGCCGATCTTAAACCCATTAAATTCACGTTTTCATTTGATATTCAAAAAATTCATCTCAATACCTTTCCAGGGATGTATGGTATGTATTTATACGATTTTTCTATGATTTATTATGATTTTTTGAAAACAGACTATCTAATCTGTCAATTTCGAACTACTTTGTGAAGATTGCATTTTTAACCATATATAATTCCACTTTCAAGCTTACAACTATTTTTAAGAATTGTACTATACTCAATTTGTAAACTTTGTGCACTAGTTTGAGGTCCAAACAATGTTCCTATAATTAATTATGATTTTTCTAAAAACATCACAAAATGCTGATTTTCATATGAAATTGTAACTAAAGTTTTTCTTAGCTTTATAACTACCAAAAATCATATAATTCCTAACACTCTTATTTTAAGTATATGTTATAATCAGGATACGGGTCTTACAATGATGGAGCATTGATCGAAACAGTTCGATCCTCGATGTATGAGATACAATGCAAATTAGTTTCCCGTAAATTGAATACTATACCAGTCAGACCATATAAACCATATTAAACCACATCCTTCGACTAAGTAGGTTTTACAGACACTGTCTGAAATGTAAAGCTGGGATTGTCCCAATTATACATTAAAGGTCCAGGGTCTTGTAGTGTTCGTCCGAACCTCATGACTAGGGGTGGCAATGGGTTGGGTTGAACCGTTAACGGGTCGACTTGTTTAATTAAATGGGCTGAAAGTTTGTACCCAACCCAACCTGTATACTTAAACAGGTTGAGAAATTCTAACCCAACCCAACCTTTTTAGTAAATGGGTTGAAACTAGGTTGACCTGTTTAGTGTTTTTTCAACTCAACCTGTTTAATAAATGGGTTAAACCTGGATTGACCTATTTAAAATTTCCAAAATTACCCCTTAAAAGTCAAACATTGTAATATATAAATCCATAAGTAACCATAAACCAAGTTCATAACAAACCTCAAACCAAGTGCTTACAACCATAAAAATTATAAAGTCGTAATTCAAACACGAATTAATATCAAAATTTTATGTAACTTGACTTTCACTTTCACCAAATCGTCCACGACTTCCACTTTCGGTATGATTGTCATCTTGATCATCCATCTTCTCCGTCATGTAAGAAGTTAAAGCTAACCTTCTCCAAATACCCAATCTCTTAAACAAATAATAGTCTCAACTATAGAGGGTGTCAAAGAGCTTCTATAAGCATCAAGTACCCTACCACCCGTGCTGAAGGCAGATTCTGATGCAACTTAATTACCTAATATAAAAATAATTCATATATATATATATATATATATATATATATATATATATATATATATATATATATATATATATATATATATATATATATATATATAAACGGGTTGACGGGTTAAAATCAGTTTCGGATTTTCAACCCTAACCCAACCTATTTAATTAAACGGGTTACATGGGTCAACCCATTTAATTAAACGGGTTGAGAATATAAACCCAACCTGTAAATTATTGGGTTGGGTTCGGGTGGGTTAGCAGGTTCGGGTTAGGATTGCCAGCCCTACTCATGACTAGCCTGAACCTAATCAGAAATGTCGTTTCACTGGCTATCCCGCTATACCTGGAAGAGAAATAGCACTTTTAGAAAAAACTCATGTTCTAAGGAAACAGTGGGAGTTGGGACAGTCCTGAATCAGTTCAGGATTAGCCAAGTGAAATAACTTTTAGTCATCACTAGGCTTAGAGCAGAAATCAGATTTTTGTTTTAATACTGACATAATCTTCTCTTAACCAGTAGTATTGATCACCATCATAAGTAGTTATGATCAGGATGACATACCGAATAGTGGTAAAACACTATAGTTGGTACGGATTTTGAATCCGACTACTTGGAAGCATTGGTGAGCCCGGTTGCTGCCAATTAAGAGAACCTTAGGACAAGATACAGTCTATGTGACAGTTTGATTGATTTTACAACTGGTCTTAAAACCAGTGGGAGTAATCATCAAAAGAAACCAACATGGACAGAAACGTACCTTCAGAACATCTGGTTGAGTGAGACGATACTCAGAGTCAAGTAATTGACTCCGAGAGAAGCACTCTCAATAGAAGATGAAATCTGAAAGGACACTACATATTGTAAGTCGTTAGTGGAGCGCGTGTGGATCACCGACACACTAATGGGGACTCACAAAGAGTATGCCAACATAAAGGTACGTGGGCCCGGGATTACCCCATCGACATCTTGCAAGAAAGGATATTCAGATTCTCAAAATATGCCAAAGGATTGGATTTCGAGAAAGGGCTGAATAATATCCATTAAGATGTCAGAAAGGTTTGGATTCTCAAAATGTGCCATAAGCTCTGGATTTTGTGAATAGTCCATAACCGTGTCAAAGCTAGTGGGAGTGCTGTTGTTATCTATCTTCATATGTGTGTCACATATTGGTTCTAGGAAACGTCTCCTTTCATTACAAAGTGCAATGACTTGGTGTTAAGAGACGGATCGCTATGAAAGACTTAATAAGAGATACGGCATACTCGGGTGGTTATAAACGTCTATGAGATAGATCGAAACTCTGCCAAAATGATCTTTATGAGACTCAAGATGCATTGCCCTAGGAAATAGTTTCCTGTCATTGCAAAGTGTGATGATTTGGCATGAGAGATTGCAACGTACTCACATAATCCATTGACATATATCAGATAGATAATGTCATCAGTATAGACCTGGCCATAATAAGCATGATCTTGATAAGATTCAAGATGCTTGAGAAAAAGTCTCCGAAAGGATATAGTTATTAAAGGTCATGACACAAGGATTATGAGTAATCCTAAGATTCCAAAAGGGTTTGGAATAGGACTGGATCGAATCCAACAAGTTTCTTGGGTCGATCAGAAGTGTCATGAACATGTCTTGATGACTTAATGCTTAGAGCATACTGAGTCAGATTCAGGATATGAACTGGCTGGGAATACTTAATGGATTTTGTACATACATGAGAAATCATTGGAAAATGATTAGGGGTGAATGTTGATAACAATTTGAAAAGAGTTTTTCAAATAAGGACTTAATGGTTAAAGAATTTCGTTGGCATTCTGATGGAGCGCGTGTGGCTCACCGGCACATCGTAACACCTCGAAATAGTCTTAGGGTGCAGTCATGTGGACTAAAGATCCCGAGAACCATGAAAAGTCACAGTACATAGAATGGAGTTGTTAGTGAGAATGACAGTATGACCAAAATTGATATATCATCGGAAGGATATCCGATCGGATGAAGTGTATCAATGTATAACATTTGAATACATAGAAAGAGTAGAAGGTCAAGTAGACATAGATACATAACACGAATTAAATAGTTTAAAAGGAATATAGAAACCGATAATAGTTTTATGTAAAATACGACTTGGTGATTACCTCGTGGAGACTTGGTAATTAGGCAAGAGTAGCCACCAGTCAATGTTTCAATTTTGCATGTTTCACTTCCCGAATAATTTGATTATTCAAAAGTCCACAGTCGCTCATACTTTTCGGGAGTAAGTATGAACAAAGACTGTCATGAATTGGTTTGTAGATTGTCTAAGGAGTTAGACATTGCAGTAAGACTGCTACAACATTCACGAGTACTTAGAAATAGAGATTTGAGTATTGGATAAACCCGCGCTCAATAGATTGCTTCATGGATTACATCACGAGCAATGTTGAGACGATAATATCATATGATCTTGAAGCGGAGACATATGAGTTGAAATTTACGAGTCGGTTGTGCATTGATAATGTGAAATGCATCGATAACTCGATGTTATAAAACGTATTGTTGTGTACGATTTGATAAGTAAAAGACACTACCATATGAGTCAAAGCTTATTCGTTCCTCGACCCTGATGGGAAACATATATCTGTAGGCCGCTCGATGATTTTGAAGTTGACTTAAGTGCTGGCCAGCCTGGACTAAATTGATGTGTTCAATTAGAAGTCCGAAAGTCATAAGCATAATCAGAAATCGGGAAACAGAGTATCGGACAGAGATTGATCTCAATCCATGTCTCGTGTCTGAAGATATCTTGTTGGACGAAGGATCATATGATCACTTATCTATGGACAGAATTGACTGGGTCAGAGTTCGGCAGCGGTTTCTTGGAAGCTGCAGGTTGTTAATTAATCAGAAGATAAATTAAAGTCATAGACTTATCCAAGTGGGAGACTGTTGGATTAGGTGTCTAAGCCATGACTTTGTATTTATATTTATCTTGTTAATTGAAGCAAAGTCCATTTGGGTTGCCCTCATAGCTGGAGGTCAGGATAGAGTTCAGTAGAGTAAAAGGTTGATTTATTAATTGCTTAATAAATCAATAGAATTAATTAAATGGTTTATTAATATATTTAAGTGTTAATATATTAATTAGAAACTATAATAATTAATTGAGATTTAATCTAGAATTAATTGGATTTAATTTAGTGATTAAATTAATTAATTAAAAGTACAGGGACTGGTTTGTATTTATTAAATAGTTGAATAATTGGCAAGGCAGTAGCCAGGGGCCAAAGTTGGCGCCAATATGGAGGGAACTCCATAGTTGTCGAAAACCCTAATTAGGGTTTAGAAGCCTTGGTCCAAATGGTCAACATGCTTGCCCATTAAGGAGGCTCCTCTAGGGTTTCAGCTGTAACCCTTGGAGGTTATAAAAGGAACTTCCTGGCTCCCCTTTTCTGTGCCACTTTTGACTAAGACTACTCTGCTGGACTGTCTTCTCCATTGCTTTGGGTGTGACTTGCATTTGAGGCAGGACACTTGTGCTGCTAGCTTCAAGAACAAGATAAAAAGGTTGGTTTTCTCAGTTTTGATCTTTAGAAATTATTGTTGGCCTTTAGATATTAGTTTATTATCTTCATAGAAGAAAACATAGATCTTTCTAGGGTTGCATGTGAACCATAGGTATTTTGTGTTCATTGTTTGCTAGAAAACCCTTCACAAATAATGCAAAAATTTCTTGTGGGAAGAAGATCGTGTCGATTAGGATTCCCGATGGGAGTAAAGTGTATGTTTATGGTGATAAGGGCAACCATGTACGTAGTCTCATTAGTGCGGTTAAGACTCGAAAGTGTCTTTCGAAAGGGTGTTGTTCCTTTCTCGCTTACGTTATGACTAACGAAAAAGAAAAGAAATCTATTCATGGCATCGAAGTGGTGTGTAATTACCCGGAAGTGTTTCTCGACGACTGATATCGCGTAAATTATACATATTTTCCGGGCGATATCAGTGTCATTTTAGTTTAGTTTCATACATGTTATGAACTAAAGATACCTAATATGCTTAAATATTCATTTTGAAGCTAAAAAGACGCAGTTGGAGCAAAGGAACGGATTACACAAACATTTAAGCTTAAAAAGAAACAAAGTACAAAACTGCCAGCAGCTTGGCCGCACCGCGCCGATATCTAGGCGCATTGCGCCCATGAAGATTCCAGAAATCGCTTTTTCGTCCGACTTTTTTAGTAATATATTCACGCGTGCGATCATCCAATGATACAACGGACCTGCCAAGCATGTGCATGGGCGCACCCCGTCTACCTTTGGGCACACCGCGCCTCAGATCCGACATTAAAAGTGAGACACACGTGCTTCTTCCAGCGATAAAGGTGGCCAACGTGCTGAGATTCCCACTAGGCGCACTGCGCCCACTTTTGGGCGCACTGCGCCCAACGCCAGTGCCATCTATAAATTGAGGCCTTCTCCTCTTCTTTGAGAGATCCATACCCACACCAATACCATACACAACACCAAACTCGGTAGTTTGCTTACTGCATCTACCAGAAGGCTTGTAGAATCAAGGAGGAGACGGTACAGTGCGTATGGAATCGAGAGCTTGAAGAATGTTCGGCCGGGACTTCATTCGGTTTGCTTTATATATGTTTAGCATTCTATTATGATTTCCTAGGCCGTATTCTTCAGATCATGTTATCTGCATTATTCATTACTTAGATTTGACTACTTTCTAGTTATGGTTTGATTGTTATTTATCGGATATTGAACGTTTTATATTTTATCTTGCATAATTCATTTGACATCATATATGTTAAGGAACCTTTCTTTTGGACTTATTGCTGAGTTATTTTAGTCTAGAGGACCAATCTGACTATATGACTTTTATCATAACTGTGCTATGACCATTAGGCAGATATGACTAGTGATGGACCAAATCCTAGAGTTAAGTCACGAAGGTAGAATCTTGTATGTATATGCAAAGTCTGTACTAGAGGGCCAATCTGTACAAACCAATTTGATTGTCATGACCATTGAGATCAAAAGCTCGAATGAATCCTGTATGATAGGAACCAATACATGATTATTTGGAATATGTAATTGCATGACCATTGCCATTAATGACCTTATAATCATAAGATTAGGTAGTTAGACCAAAACATCTAATCACTTTAGAAATCGGTATTTAACTTTCAATATCCATTGCACTAATAGCATATCAAACATAACTAGATGGTTCAATCGAATCTAAGTATTAATGTTTACTTTTATGTTTTGTAATTTATATTTCCCGTAACTTTTGCCTAGGTGATGTTGATTCATTAATATAAATATGTGTTGATCTAGTTCTTGATTTGAGTTTAACATTGGTTAGGATATCTAACTTGCATGCTATACATATTAAAAGAGATTAAAGTTTGTATTCTTGATAGCCGTCTTCATATGATTAAGTTTATTGGCCATTTAAACGTATTGATTATATGAACCATTGTGATGCGTAATTGACAACTATATATCATGGGACTAGTTATTGACCATTTAACTAGGGAAGTTATCTAAGTTATAAACATGATTAATGAAATTAGACTTATATCACATTTAGTTGCAACTCATGACCATTGATTGTATGAACATATCACTATGACCATTAGGATATGGGCTATGTTTGCATGCTAGATTGTATTAATACTTGATGATTATAAGTTATTTAGTTGCATGACCATTGTGCTATATTAACTTAGAAGTCATAGAATTGGTGACTTGACCATATGACCCTACCACTTAATGCAACCTATTTTAACTCATTGCACATAATCAAAACTAGTCAACATAGGTTTATATGAATCAACAAATCCTAGACGAAAGTTTCCCTTGTTATTTTTGTTATGATCATTTTAATTTATTATTTCGTCATTTATTTTATAATCAAAGTTTTACGAGTTTTCATTAAAACTCGCCTCTGAGTGTTTGCTTGAATAATTATTAATTGATAATTGATTTTCTTAACTTAAAAATGTCCGTTTTCCCTTGGGTCCGACAACCTGGATTTACCATTACTATACTACAATCGACTAGGTACACTTGCCTATTGTGTTGTTCTATTCATACATGGTATTTCCCTGTTTAAAAATGTAAAACTAATGTGAAAATCATTTTCGAAAATCATATATACGCTCGTAAGACATCAAGTTTATTGGTGCCGTTTCTGGGTGTTTTATATGTATGTTTGAAAACACAACAACGACCTACCCGGTTTGCCGCCCGAAAGGCAAGTTGAATTTCGCATCGATCTTATTCTGGGGGCAAATCCTATTGCTCATGCTCCATATCGTCTAGCCCCGACCGAAATGCGCGAATTGATGTCTCAGTTGCAAAAATTTCTTGATAAGGGTTTTATTAGGCCGAGTTCTTCTCCGTGGGGTGCACCGGTGTTATTCGTCAAAAAGAATTATGGTTCGATGCGCATGTGTATCGACTATCGAGAGCTTAATAAGATTACCAATAAAAATCGTTACCCGTTACCTATAATAGATGATCTTTTTGACCAACTACAAGGTGCTGATTACTTCTAAAAAATTGATTTGCGGTCCGAGTATCACCAGGTTCGAGTGAAAGATTGTGATGTTGAGAAGACAGCGTTTCGCACCCGATATGGTCATTACGAATTTCTTGTAATGCCATTCGGTCTTACTAATGCTCATGCTATCTTTATGGATTTGATGAATCGAGTTTGCAAACCATTCCTTGATGATTTTGTCATCGTTTTCATCGATGATATTCTCATTTATTCAAAGAATGAGGAAGATCATAAGCGTCATCTCCAAACGATTTTAGAAGTATTGAAGATAGAGCAATTATACGCGAAGTTTTCTAAGTGTGAATTTTGGTTAAGACAAGTGCAATTCCTTGGTCACATAGTCTCCACGCAAGGTATTAAAGTTGATCCAGCGAAAGTGGAAGCGGTAATGAAATGGGAGGCTCCAAAGACTCCTACGGAAGTAAGAAGTTTTCTTGGACTCGCCGGGTATTATCGAAGGTTCATTCAAGATTTCTCTCGTATTGCGGTGCCACTCACTAAGCTAACTAGAAAAGGAGTGAAGTTTGAATGGGGAATGGATCAAGAGAAGGCGTTTATGACGTTGAAGGAGAATTTATGTAATACCCCGGTTCTTGCTTTACCCGAGGGAACCGAAGATTTTGTTGTTTACAGTGATGCTTAGGGTAAAGGGCTAGGATGTGTATTGATGCAACGAGGAAAGGTGATTGCATATGCTTCTCGTCAATTGAAGGATCCCGAGACGAGGTACACTACTCATGATTTGGAGCTTGTAGCCATAGTTTTTGCATTGAAAATTTGGAGACACTACTTGTATGGAACAAAATGTAAGCTATATACCGATCACAAAAGCCTCCAATACGTATTCACCCAAAAAGAACTCAATTTGAGGCAAAGTAGATGGCTCAAGCTTATTAGTGATTATGATTGTGAAATCATATATCACCCTGGGAAGGCCAATGTTGTGGCAGACGCCCTAAGTCGGAAGATTCACGAGAAGAAGATCAAAGGAAGATCAATGCGGATAGACTTAGTGTCTAGTATAATTGGAAAAATCAAAGAGGCCCAACGAAAGGCTTTCTCAAGTGACAACTTGAAGAATGATAAGTTGGGTAAGAAGCAAGAGTTTGAAGAAAATACTCAAGGGTTGAAGACTTTTAAAAATCGGATTTGGGTGCTAAAGCTTGGTGGGCTTAGAAAGATGATACTTGATGATTCTCATAAGACTAAGTACTCTATTCACCCAGGTAGCTCAAAAACTTATCAAGACTTAAAACAACATTATTGGTGGCCGGGAATGAAGAGGAGAATAGAAAAGTACATTTCAAGGTGTGCAACGTGTGCTCAAGTTAAGGCAGAGCATCAAGTACCTTATGGTAGTGCTCAATCGCTACAGATACCGACGGGGAAATAGGAAGATGTGACTATGGACTTTATTGTTGGCCTACCAAGGACCCGAAAGGGACATGATAGTATTTGGGTCATAGTTGATCGACTGACCAAAAGCGCTCTATTTCTTGCTATCAAAGAGACTACACCACTTGAAAATCTAGCTCAACTTTATATTGATGAAGTAATAAGACTCCATGGAGCGCCGTTGTCCATAGTATCGGATATAGACACAAGATTTACTTCAAATTTTTGGGAAGGTTTACAAGAAAGATTGGGAACAAGAATCAAAATGAGTACGGCTTATCATCCTCAAACGGATGGACAAAGTGAACGTACTATTCAAACCATGGAGGATATGTTGAGGTCTTGTGCTGTTGACTTTGGTGGTAGTTGGGATGAACATCTACCATTAGTAGAATTTGCTTATAACAATAGCTACCATTCAAGCATTGGAATGCCGCCCTTCGAGGCATTATATGGTAGGAAGTGTAGAACACCCTTATGTTGGTTGGAAGCGGGTGAAACTAGGCTCACTGGTCCAGAAATTGTTAGAATAACAAATGAGAAAATTGGTATAATTCAAGCAAACATGAAGGCGGCACAGGATCGACAAAGAAGTTACGCGAGTTTGAAAAAGAGACCTTATGACTTGAAGGAAGGTGATTTGGTGATGCTTAAGGTGTCACCATGGAAAGGTGTTGTGAGATTTGGCAAGAGAGGAAAGTTAAGTCCAAGGTATATTGGACCCTTCAAGATTTTGAGAAAAATTGGAGTACAAGCCTTCAAATTAGAATTACCTCAAGAATTAAGTGGGATACATGATACTTTTCATGTTTGTTATTTGAAGAAGTACTTTGGAAAAGAAGAATTAGCCATTCCATTGAAAGACTTAAAGGTAGAGACTCCTAACAAACTAATCGAAGAACCGGAAGCAATGTTGGAGATAAAGACTAAAAAGTTGAGGAATAAAGAAATTGACCTTGTATTGGTCAAATGGAAACACTCTTTGGTGCCTAACCTAACTTAGGAAACTTTGGAAGAAATGAAGAAAAAGTACCCAAATGTTGTTAACTATGATTTGATTCCTAGGACGGAATCCTAATTAGGGGGAGGTAATTGTGACAACCAAACTTTTGTATCATTGCTAAACACTTATGTGGAAATTATTTATTTATGTGGTAATGTGTAACTTGGTGTATTAAGTCTTCTATGATGGTTGTATGAAATATAATATGATGGGTTTGAATTAGAAGTGCATTTCACCATAAAAAGGGGAATTATGGAAAGTTGGAGTTGTTAGTAATTTGCAAATTAATAACTCAAAATAGAGTGAGAATGGGGAAATTATTCACATTATTAAAAATAGAGTATTTGAAATTTTAAAGACATAGGAAAAAGAATGGGCAAATCTGGAGTTGGAATGAAAGAGTTATGACCAGTTGAAGTAGGGCAAAAATTGACCAAAACTCGAGAAATGGTCAAGTTCAAGAAATTCTAGAGAGGAATGCAGACGGAATAGGGAAAACTTCAATAAGTGTAAGTTGTAGTGCTTATTCTTAGCTTTCTAGGCATATAAAGCTTGTAAAATTTGAAGCTCGTATGAAGAAATTACGAATATTGCAAGATTAAAGAAAAATCATGTTGAGTTGAGAAAAGTTAGGAAATTTTCTAAGTCTGGAAATATTTTACGCGGGCCGTGTAATTTTTACGCGGGCCGTGTAACCTTCGTGTTGATCAATATGCATTTTTACACGGGCCGTGTAAAAAGCTGACGAATCAGCGTTTTGGAGACTTTTGGAGCGCGTGTGGGCGCATGAGTTGACCGTTTGACCCCATTTTTGACACCTAGATACCCTAGACTTGTGACACCTATTTTCCACTATCCCTTGGACGATTAAAGGCGTGAATATGGGGTAAAATCTTCATTTTCCACCCATTTTCTGCATAAAAACACTCCCAAGAACACTATGTGTGTTCTTGGTGTTTAAGTAGGTGTAAACCAAATCAAGCATCAAAATTCAAGCGTTTCAAAGGGCTTTTTAGTTCAAAGTGATCCTCTTGAGGTAAGAAACATATCCCTACAAATTGTTTTAGTTAATTCCATGGAAATTTGATGATGACATGAACCCTAATTTTTGGGTTGTTAAGAGTTTTATGAAATTGATGGTTGTATGGTGTTCCTAATGCCTAGATTATGTTTAGTTAATAAAAACTTCACTCAAAACACCATCAAATTATTAAGTTGGATGAATTTAAGTGAGTGAGAATTCTTTTGATGAATGTATGCAAGTTCTATGGAAATATGAAGTTAGAATATGGATAATTATGTCATGTTGGACAAAAGAGTACCAATGGAATATGGAGTTGACAAGGGGACAACCCATTTGAAGCCTTGGAGATCTCTTGAGGTCGAAATGTATATATATATATATATATATATATATATATATATGGTGATTCCGGAGTAATTGATGAAATTGGATGTTATGAAGTGTTAACAACCACATTATTGATAAGGGAGAGGATTTAAGTGACATATTGTTGAAAAATTAAATATGTCCTAATTAGTCAAGTATAAATTTAGAAGAGTCCTAATAGATTAAATGATTATGATGATTCCTCATAGGTGAATAAGTATGTATTAGTATTAATGAATACGAATTGTATATGGTTTAATAGGTGGTGACCAAGTCGTTGGTGAGCAAGGTGAGGGCAAGAAGACCTTGGGAACCTAGCTAGCCACTTCTAGTACAAGGTGAGTAACATGTGGATTTTATAAGTACATGGAAAATAATTTTTATAAAATTGTTGTGTCAAAAGATTTTTAAGAAAAATGTTTCTCAGGTCGTTTTATGCAAAAAGCTTTATGTTTTCTATAAGTTGAAAGATATTGTTGTTATGACCAAGTTGTAATGAATTGATAACGATAAATTGAAACATGAACTAAATGAATGAAATGAGAAAGACTTCCGGACAAAGATCTCACCCTAGTGAGGGGAGGTCAAAAGACACTACTGGGATGGTACCTCCCATCGCAGTAGTTGTCTCAGCACACCCTTATGGATAGATTTGTTCTATTCCATGAAGGGAAAGGGAACTAGCACGCCCTCACAGATAGATTAATTCTATTCCGGGGAGAGAAAGGGATACGGGGAAACCCGTATAAAGCCAAATAATAAACAATGAATCACGATTTACAATTGGTCTATGTTTTAATTAAGAAAGCTTTTGCACTATGTTTGATTATGATGTATTTGTTTAATGGTTTGTTTTGAATTAAAATTATTTGGGTCTAAAACACATGTTGCTCACGAGACTTTATGTCTCACGTATATATTTTTTTAAATGCTATGTACTCAGGTGATGGAATTTAAATGTTAGAAGACTTTAGAAGAGTTGAATCATTACTTTTGGGACATCGTTAGTAGTAGCTTTTCCATGGTGATGTATTAGACTTGTAATACCCCAACATGACAATCTTTTGTAATTATGCTCAAAGCTTTTGTTAAAACCACGTTTTGTATATTTAAAATGGGTTAAAATATATATGTTGGTAATGGGGTGTTGCAGAAACCATATTTTATTTTAGTTTCATGAATAAACTATTACCATGATATCAATATTTATACGCTTATTCTAAGATCAAGTTATTTATGGCCTTCATTTGTTGCTAGATGAACGATAAATATATGACAATGTGATTTAGGTGGTCCTTGAGGAACAATCATGATACTGGGTGATTATAGAGGTGTTAATTATGACTTGAAAATCGAATACTCGACCAACTCGAATCAAGTGAAGAACCCTAACACCCTGTATTTCAATAAAATAAGTTAAAGTCTACATTACAACCTACGGTTGCCTTGTCTAAACCTAAGCAGCCTACATCTCAGTGACTGCCAGAATAAAAGAGTGCATGTGGTTACACAGTCTCATTCAGAGTCTTGGATTGAATTTAGATAAGCCTATCCTATATTGTGACAGTCAGTGTGCTTTGTGTCCTGCATAGAATCCAGTTTATCATGAGAAGACAAAACATATTGATGTATGGTTGAATTTCATTAGATATGTTTTGGATGAGTAAAGGTTCTCTATATATAATATTGATACCAATGAGAACATGACAAATATGTTAGCAATGTCATTTCCCACAGAGAAGTAGAAGCACTACATAGACTTGGTTGATGTTCGCGGGAAGTAAGTCCCTAAGGGGCGAGATTGCAGGAGGGAGCAGGAAGTTTTTGGTTTCTAGAATTTGGAGCCTACTCAAGTCAAGAAACCCGATTTTTCAAGACCTGGGCCAGCTGCATAAAATGAAGAAACCCGACATCCGATTTTTCAACATGATAAGTATTAGGAGTAGGTTGAGGGTCGTTAGGCCCGAAGCCGTACACCTCAAATTATTATCCCAAAGGGGGTACGGGGGCGGAGGCTGAAGGCATTATGGACCTGCCTTAATTCGTGTAATTGTGCCCAACTCGGTTACTGTTTGATGCATATGTAATAAAATGCTTCTAGCTAAGATTTCGGTTGTACTATCGTTTTTCAGCTCGTAAATAAGAATAATCCCTCCCGCCCTATGGACATAGGTCACATTGAACGAAGATCGTTAAATAATGTCTTTATGTCATGATTTATTCTCGTTTATTCTTAAAAGAGAATCTACCATATTCACAAGTGAGTAACTGGGAATCATCCATGAATTATAGTGGTTAGGTGCTTGGGACTTTGGCCATTCCTTGCACACTTTGAGGTCAATATCACATTTGTAACTTCGGGCTTTGGCTGCCATTTGGTAGGCACAACATTATTATGCAAATTAATGCGATATGTGGCGTGGTAATCAACACATGACAAGCACTGAAAGAAAAAAAGATAATAGGCATGTTGAATATATAAAATGCTAGATCATACCTTAGTCTACGAAGGAGAAGTATAGGAATGGCCCCTACTCGGCTACCCCCAATATTAATATTTATCCCATTGATGTCCTCTAATCACCTTTCGGTTTTCCTATCTGCAATAAATGTGATATACAAGCTTTATCACATGTGATTTTATTAAAAAGAAACGTATATGTACATCATATTTTTTCGCCTCATCAACTATACTTTTAAGTAACCTATAAAAAAAAGTAACCTATAAGACATGTACATCTTTTTGAACCGTTTCAAATTCGTCAAGTCTTTCTAAACCGAATCAAATCTATTTTTAACGTACAACTATAACACTGATCACACAGACACAGTGACACTCCCATGAGCCAATAGCCGGTTTTAACTTTAGCCATGCACGTTATATTATTTAAAATTAAAACAGTCGAAATAGACTATTCTATAAGCAATGCGTGTTTCCATCTTAGTTTATTAATGAAAAAAAATCCCCCTCATAATTTATTTGGGAGTAAGTGAATACTGAATAGTTATACACGTATAAATTTATAATTAACACCATAGTTTGGTCCACCAATTGCTGCTATATATCGATACGTCAACCATATTTAACCATGATTCCTTATAATAAAATAAACCACGGTTAACACGTTCTCAGCTTCTAGCTTCCTTCCATACTCCATATAAAGCACCTCGCTCTCTATGCAAGAAAACACAACTCCTACAGAGAGAATCAGGGATCGTTGCAACCAGGCCCACCGGAAAATACCATAGCAGATAGTCAACAGTTGGTTTTGAAGCACTCTATTATGGCCCTTTACGTGGACGAAGCAGAAGTATTCAAGTGTGCAAAACATCCGTCGAGGAGACGGAAGAGTGGAATTTGTCCAAAGTGTCTCCGTGAACGCCTCGTTGCACTTTGCCCGGAGTGCGCCGGCGTTCTTCCCTGTTCCGTCTGTCCAGCTCCGGTCGACTCATCCTCGTCTTCCTCCTCATCTTCTAATTCGTTTTCTCTCTTCGCGTTCTCCCGAGGTGGTAGTCGGCGCGATTACGCCCCGCCGTGTACCGTCAACGCTGATGCAGTTCGGTTATCTAATAATATCGAAGGAGAACCGTCGTTACGGAAATCGAGATCTGTTGCTGTTCCTTTCCTCCGTTCGAGATCTAGGTACGTCGGAGGTCCCGTCGCCGGATGCGATGCTGAGGTAGTTATGGAGAACAATAAGCCTCGTCCTAAAGGTAGCCGGAGTAAAACTCATTTCTGGTCGGTGTTTACGCCTAATAAGAGTAAAAAATGCGACGTAAACGGTGAAGGAATGGATGATCAATCGAATAAAATCTATGATTCGCCAGCGGTGGAGGATTTCTCGATGATGAAGCGATCTAGATCAGTAGCTGTCGGAACCGGTAGCACCTTTGGTCCGTCGGCTTCCAAACGAAAGGGATGGTACTTCCCAAGTCCGGTGAAAGGCATCCTTAATCCAAAACCTCATAAATCTGTCGCCGTTGCATAGAGTGTCACAACAAATAATGAATTCTTATGAACGTTAACATTTGCTGTGATTGTATTTTGTATGTTTGCCCTTTTTTTTTTTCTTTTCTTATTTATCATAAATTTCCATCTATAATCTCAAAATTTTAAGCATACAATAATCATATATCCTAACTGCAAAAAAAATTCAAATTTGATGAATTGTTAAACGATTTTCTTCGAATCTGTTTGAAGTAACTTATAGAACACAAATTGAGAAATTGTAAAGTCAATAAAAAACAGCATACAAAAACTTTGAAGTCTTAAGTGGCAACTAACACACTAACAAATCCCTGGACGTTTCTAGTCGATAGAATTTGTTGACCCACCATTTGCAATATCTTAATCCAAGTTTGTATGTTCTTACGTGTTTTTATTATTAAATTAGAACATATGTTCTTATTTAAAAGCATAACATATGGAGTGTCATATTTTATTTTATGTGTACCATGTGGTTAATATTTATATATGACCGAATAAATTAAAATAATGTTTAAAGCTCAATGACAAACAAAATATAACCGACTCTTGAGCAAGACATGGATGTGATCTCTTAATCAGATAAAAAACCATGTGCCAAAGAATGCAACTATTATGACATGCCCATTGATACATCTATTCTCTTGGTACCTTACTAAGGTTGTGGCTTAATAATATTGTTTTGTCGTTTCCAAAAAAAATAATTTATATGATGTAACCATGTCTCAAATGACTTGTAAGCAATAAACCATTAATTTACTTTATTTAATGATACTTAGTTCGATATTGATTATGGCAACAATATCTTTTAGCCACAAAGCTCAAGAAAAGCATTAAAATGCGTCCGGCACATGCACCTCTATACTTGAAGTTTATATCCTCTTTTAGCAAGTCTTGCAACATTCATTGCCCTAAAGTTTTGATAACTGGGCCATCACTTCATCTACATTATGTAGCTATGTTTTCAAATAATTGAATGTTTTATATTGATATAAGATTGAGATTTATTTTTATATTATTATTTTTTTTTTTGGAAACGCCAAAGCAATATAATTAAGCCACAACCTTAGTAAGGTACCAAGGAGGGTCAAAACAGGAAAATAAAGTTAACTTAACCCAATTACATTTTTCTCCTCTACCCCTATGATTTACCCATCCAAACACCATAGCTAACACTTTTTTGAGTCTTTATAGTAACCGGATCTAATTGTTGCTGAATACTTTTTTGAGTTTGATTTTTAATTTTCTATTTGCATCGCTAACACTTTGAATAGAAATTTCATAATTCGAATATGGTTTTGTAATTTTTGTAACACAAATTAAATACCCAAAAATCAGTTGTTTAAAATTTTCAATCTCATAGTATACAAAAACACATTTGTCTTCTGAAGCATGATGTTGAGCTTTACTTAACAATACAAAAGTATATTTGTCTTCTCAACATACAATAAAAATTACAAAATAGATAAGACATATATTGTTTAAGAGAATTATCGGTTTATATATTAACAAAATATGTTACATTGTTTTTAATATAGTTCTAGAATAAAGTTATCTCGTCAACTCAAATGAACCATATCAATCCATTACATTGACGTTGCTACACAACTAAACTTTTTTTTTACTATAAAGACTCGTGGCATATATATTAAAACAACCTTTATGCATTGGCGTGACCTGAGCAATGATTGCTTAAAATTTTGTAAGTTTATTACACACAATTTACAATCACAGAATCTTAATTTCCATAAGTAAGAAGAATATTGAAAAACGAAATCCATAAATCACAATTATTTACCCTAAATTTGAATACACAATACGAAAATTATTCATATATCAAAACAATTTCGTCCAATGTCTTATTGATTATCAAGCAAGTGAGGTACTACTTCAAGTCTATCTACATCTTTTGATCTCCATATGCGCTCGTATCAACCTATATCAGCTGTAAAACTAAAGAGACAATTTTATTGATACACTTCAATATATATTTTGACAAACACTAATTAACGCTATAATAAAAGAGATATATTTATAGAGAGTGGTTGACCTAAATTCTTCTCGGATTGGGGCTCATGGACCTCACCAACATTGACTCGACAATGACCATACCAACCTTGTCCTCTAAGTTACCAAGTCAAATCGAGGTTCACTCTACTTAAATGCTTTTGTGAATGCCGAAGGTCAAGGTGGAGGTACACCAAAGCCAAAGCTTCGCTTCTCGGGGCTTCACTATCTTCTACCTCTATCAGCCTTGCTAGCCTTCTTAACTTCATCTTCGCTCTTACCAAAGTTGCATTCCAATCTTTGCTCACTACCTTAGCACCAAAGTTTCTTCTTCTCCCTTAGATCAGACTCCACATAACATATATATATATATATATATATATATATATGTATGTATGTATGTATGTATGTATGTATGTATGTATGTATGTATGTATGTATGTATGTATGTATGTATGTACATACATACATACATACATACATACATACACACACACACGTAGAATAAAATGAGAACATTGAAAATGTTGAGAACGCGAGAATATATCAGAACTATCTATTATTGTAAATCAAAGGCTATAATTAAATGTTGATTTTGTAATTCCTATAAATTTTAAAAATTAATTTATATTAAATATAAGGGTTAAGGTCAAATTTGGTCACTTAACTTTTTGGTTTGTGCATATTTGGTCACTTAACTTTGTATAAGTTCTACAAGGTCACCTAACTTTTTATTTTGTCCCGAAATGGTCACTGTTGTAACATGTTATAGCCTGTCACAGTGACCATTTCAGAAATAAATAAAAACTTAAGTGACCTATTATAACTTAACTAAATTTAAGTGACCAAATGAGCACAAACCAGAAAGTTAAGTGACCAAATGAGAGCATTGAGCCTGAACAAATTGATTTTTTGAAACGTTGGATTTTTAGGACTTGCGTTAGTCGTATATGTTACTCCGATAATACACTTTTTATAAATGAACAAACGTGTTTGGGCATTGTTAAGTTAGAACCATGAAAATCGCCCCTATGTTCATTTTACTATGATAATTCATTATTATAAAAGAACAAAAAAAAACTACGTAGATAAAGAAGAATGATCGGTTGATCGTTTCTGGTTAGGTATTTTTTTTTTAATTGGTTGGTTTTAGCTTCTAGTAATTAAAAAAATCAACAAACCAGAAACGATCAACCGATCCTTCTTCTTTATCTACGTAGTTTTTTTTGTTTGTTTATAAAGATGAATTATGAGAGTAAAATGAACATACAAACGGTTTCCATGGTTCTAACTTAACACGACTCAAACAAATTTGTTCATTTATAAAAATGTATTATCGGAGTAACCTATAAAACTAACTCAAGTCCCAAAAATCCAACAATTTAAAAAAAAATTTGTTCAGGGTTAGGGTTCTCATTTGGTCACTCAACTTTCTGGTTTGTACTCATTTGGTCACTAACTTTATTTATGTTATAATAGGTCACTTAATTTTTTATTTATTCTCGAAATGGTCACTGTAACCGGCTATAATAGGTTACAGTGACCATTTTGGGACAAAATAAAACGTTAGGTAACCTTGTAGAACTTAAACGAAGTTAAGTGACCAAATGTGCACAAACCAGAAAGTTAAGTGACCAAATTTGACATTAACCTTAAATATAACCTAAGGGGTATTAGGGTGAATCGTAATTATCCTAATTATGGAAAGGGTTATTGATCTATTGGCCCAACAAAGTTGTGTTAAATATTTTAAAAGGTCCCTATACAATATTTTGTGCTTTCTAAGTCCTTAAACTGACTAAAACTATGTCATTTGAACCCTTTTTGAATGGGTGAAGGGGTCAGCCGGTTGTAGTGCTTAGGTGGCTGTCCAATTGGCAATTTGGTCATCATTGTTAGTCCACGTGGCACTGACATGACGTCCACGTGGATTATTATTGTTTTCAAAATTTCTAAATTGTTCATCTTCTTTGAACATCTCCCTCACCAAATCAACGCGGGTTATGACTTAATAGGGATTGTTCATGAGAAGTTTAAGGGAAATTAGCGGATTAACAAGTCCGAAGTATGAATCCTAAGAAATGGGAAGTTAAACGAAATGGAAATCGTATTACAATAGAAAATTTTATCATTGTTGAACTGAAAGAAATTTCTCATTTATTAAGGCAAAATTCAACTTCGTATCAGGATCCAACTTGCAGCAAAAGCAAGTAGGTCGAAATCGGAATCAGTTGAAGCTGTGAGATGATTGATTTCACAAAGTTAAATATTGTGTCTAACATGTTACGTATCCAAATCAAAAGCATTGCGACTGGTCAATGTGAGAGATCGGAGACGTTGCATCAAACGCAAGTTCAAACAAGCAAAAAACACAGCAAAGTAAGTTCCAAAATCAAAATTTTCGCAAGTGGTTATTGTTCCCCGTCGATATCTAAGAACAATGAAATCAAAAACTCTGAGTTTAATAAAAAAATAAAGCCAGAATGTACCTACATTCCCGAACGAAGATCAGAAGCCCTAAACAAAGAGTTTGACAGAATTCTAGACGAGCAAGAAATCAAAGGGCTTCTTGCAGTGTATATTGACTAAAATTAGTATTTTGTGCATACCTTGTGACGAAGTATATACATGTCTGATCATGAGAGAGAATAGAGAGAAATGGATTTTTAAATTGGGATTTTGTTTGTTTTCAAAACGGATTTGTATATGCGTGTTCGTATCGTTCAGATTGAGAGACAAGGAGAAAGGGGGAAATCAAAAGAATAAAGCAATCACGCACACATAATGCGATTTCGAATCAGAGAAAGAAAGAGGTAGGCGAGGTCGACTTCGGTCCTTGTGTTTTATGAGTTTTAGCAGCAGACCGAGACTAGCCATTATCCCCTTGGAGCTACTCCTGCTCGGATCGAGAATCATGCTGGAGCTGCTCCTGCTCAGATCGAGAATCAAGCCGGAGAAGACGGCCAAGGGCGGTGGTGGCTTAAGTGCGTGTTCGTTCCAAATCAGAAAGACAAAAAGAGAATGAGATGGATGTGAGCAGTCCACGAACTACTGCAACTTGGGTCCAGTCCACGTAAGCCACTATGTGGCATTATTTTTTTACCCTATTTCATTATAGTAACCGGGTAACCTTTTAAAAACACTATGACGGGGTATAAAACACAAGTCATTTTCGACTTTAATGACTTATGAGGCCCGAAAATTTCTTGAAGGACCTTTTAAAATTTTTTGTGAAACTTTGTTGGGCCAATAGATCAATAACCCTTATGGAAATTCCTAGAATCACAATTCCTCTCTCTTTACAATGTTATCTTTGGGTATCCCATCAAAGGCCACCTAACCTTTGTCGTCTTTAGTCTTTCTGCTTTGGTCAAAAGTTGCTACAAGATCATCTTTATACAATGTATTTTCGTTGAATGTCACATCTCAACTTCGGATAACCCTTTTGTTATCGTTATACCAAGTTACTTTTGGATAAGTATGATGCTATTACTACGGTTTTTGTTTCATATGAATTTGTAACACCTAATGTTGGTTTATCACTTTTGGAACAAATTATTTTGTTGGATCGTAATTTTACACAAAATGTGCCAACGAGTCATATCTATGTTTAAATCATGAGAAATGGGTGTTAAAGGAAACACCCCCGGGGTAACAATAGCTCTCCACAAATGTTCCAAAAATAACATTTTACTTGCAAAATCTGATTTTTTTTTAATGCATTCAATACTAAATTTCATGATTTTTGTTACTTGTAAAAAGTTCAAAAACTATGTAATGAAGTTATAACATCCAAAATTACTATTAATTCCATGATTAGCATGCAAGATATAGAGATCAAGAGAAATAAAGTTCAAATCATCAACATGAGTTCACTAGGTCCACTTTAATGCTTAATCAGCCAAAATGAAAATAAATCTCCATATTTTACATACATTTGACAATTTAAAATTCATTTTGTGACATAGATTTCTTTTCCAAGTAAGCCATTGAATTCTAAAGATAAACTAAACTCAAAATCAACAAATGAATAAATACACTCTATATTAGTTGGAAATCCCAACAATAACCAAATTGAAGTTACTAGACTTGATTATTTGAATTATAAATCATAATTTGAGGCTATATATTACATTTCTAAGCTATATCAACCTTTGAATCATGATCTAGAGTCTCAAATTATCACTATACCAATCTAGGGTGGATTTGTAATCAAACACTTGAAAATTTTAAATACGAATATATTTATAAACTAATTATTAAAACTAAGCTAGAAAATCAATTAAACAATAAAATCAACAAATGAATGTGAATTTAGGGAGGATTCAAACCCCTAGGTTGAAATTTAGATAAGAACAACTAGAAAGTCTTTTTTCTAGCTCCAAATAGCCATTTTCATCCCTTCTCTAGCTAGGATGGTGGTTATTAAAATTAGGGGAGGAAAGAGCTTATCCTTCACTTTAATTACTTAACACCTTTAACCCTCCAACTTTCACTTTTCTCACTTGAACTCTAACTAACCAAATAATTATCTAGTAAGTTTTAATAATAGTTTCTTGACATTTTGAGCCCAAACTTAGAAAAGATAAGGTCAAAACTAAGTTTTTAACATTTTCAAGTTTCGTCTCTCATTCTTAAATTTTCCCAAAATGACATCCACCAACATTTTGAACTCAGAAACTCCAATTAAACTTCTAAATATTAATTCCTTACAATTTAATCTCCCAAAATGGTTTAAGTTTCATCCAATATTTACATAAGTTTCCTAAAGTTGGCACAAATAGTCCCATATAACTAAAATCTAACTTAACCCTAATTAAGCATTTAAACAACCTTGAAAATTTTAAATTCACTAATATTAGTCTATTCCATAAATTTTTTAAAAAACTTTGTAATTTATCTTATTTATGCATATGTAATTTATTTCTTTTTAGTTTATGAGTGTTGTATTTTATTTAATCTTTCTCTATGAATTTTGTCTTCTGCCAATGATATCATTTGTTAGAACACATTTGACATGCAGAATTAAGGACGATGCACCAATCAGAACCAATGAGTCGAATGATTCGATTAATCAATGAGTTTTACAAATAGTATGATTCTGTCTCTAAAATATGGTTATTTAAACTATAAATAATAAAACACTATTTATAGTCTAGAAATGCAACTAAGAAAAATATACAAGCTCATAAGCCCATAAGAATAAGTGGGCCTTCCATGCCATCAAGTCATCCTAATATGTAGAGCTTTCTACCCCAACAATCACCTTCTCAAAGATCGCAATGGATGACATGACATAGGAAACGAATTGATCAACATATGAATAATCATCGGCAATTGACAAATCTCAACTTCTCGAATGACCAATAAAATATCTAACAATCTCCCCCTTTTTATGATCAACGAGATCATAAAACCATATGGTCATGAGAACGCGCTCGATCCGGATAATCAATCCAAACTCCCTCTTGACAAATGCTTCAAGATCCAAATGGTAATCTTTTTCTTTGTTGAATCAGTTCATTGTTTAAAGTGGGGAATCGGTTTTTTTTGTTTCAAAATTTGAGTTCGGATAAGCTTTTGTTTTAATGCTTTCGGTTTAAAAATTGTTTAAAATGGGTTAAATGGGTTTAGAAGTTGTGTTGTGCTGAATGGGTTCTGTTGGGTTTTGAGTTGGTGGAGTCCGAAAGGACTTGGGCTGCAATCAGAATGGTAAAAGCGAGATGGGAATTGCGTATATGATGACCATAAAGTCAACAGGGCTTTGTCATCATCGGCGTTCATCACTTTCATATCCAACATCGTTCATCTCCGATTAGATCAAACGACGAAAGGCAACCAGGCATCGATTCTAGTTTCACAAAATTCCAGTTCATCTTTCGTTTTCATCACCATCAGAGCAATCATTTGACATTCAAATCCGATGATTACCCAAAACTAGTTCCGATTTCAGCTTTTTGTTTTTCTTTTCGTCCGATTCAAGCTCATCTCTGAAGGCCATACAACACCATCGAATCTGATTTATCTCTTTTAGCTGGCTTGTCCGATTCCGTTTATATCATATCCGAAGGCCTTTAAAAACTCACATCCGATTTCATTCATCCGATGGCAGTTTTGTTTCCATCCACCTGATTTCTCACATCCGATTGCACAAAACATCTCTGAAAGCCTTTCGATTTCATAAATCGGATCATCACCGATTGTTCAACATCCTATTACTTCTTTGCACCGACGAAAGTAAGAAATCGCAAACTTCTTTCTTTTCAACCCGATTTCAGTGGTTCCCTTTTCTTTACAGTTCAATTTCTCATTTTATTGCAGACTTGTGAAAGTAGCCTCCCCATAGGCATATGCTTATTCACATTTTCGATTATTCCTATCAATGTCTACAATTTCAATTTCTTAATAATTGATTTACGGTGTATCGAAGGCCATCAATTCATTTACTTTTGTGATCGATATCATCAATGCTATTAAAGACCTTCAGATTCATCTTTTCACACTCGTTGTTCAGGCCAATCATGATCAATGTAGCAGCAAAGGCAAAACACATCACCGAATCCAGTTTTCATCATCAATGACACTTTGCCTTTTACCGTTCCATTTAATGTGATTATCACTTCGTTAAGCCTTGTTCTATTTACTACATCATCGTTCCCATGTATTATGTACCATATGTTTTATTGGATAGAAGTAAATAGCCATGAGAGAGAAATGGTAGACTGATGCATATGACGTTCAGCTTTACTTAACAATATGTGGAAAGTATTAAAGATTCTCGACATACAATAAAAATAGATTAGACATATTGTTTAAGAGAATTATCAATTTATTAACATTATATGTTACATTGTTCTCAGACCATGAGAGTGCATACACTACACCATGCGGTGTCCGATGTGGTGCATACACCCTGTGCGGGAATAATTTCTCGGTTGTCGTTATCACCGCACACCACACCTCCATGCAGGCTTTGCACCACACACACACACACATCTCACACACACCTTTGACACCAACTAACCGTTCTTTTAACATTGGAAAATATATATATTTTAATTAAACTTTAACTTAAAAATATAATTCTAAGCTAACTCTTTAAACCACAACTCAAATATCTACACTTCTATACAATTATTATCAAATTCAATTTCACAATGTCATTGTTATCGTCCTCTTCTATGTCTTTGGATGCGGATACGGTAAACGAGATGACGTTTATTGGCAAAATGATGCAAGGCATTGTAGAGCATTTAAAAAATGTAGCTCAAAGTTCATGTGCAGGGACAAGAAGTTGTCCTTTACGGAGATAACATGAAGTTGGCCACAATCTCCTATTTAAAAACTACTTTTGTATGGTGTGAAGTTTTGATGGAGATTTTGAATTAGCAATCAACTATTCCTACGCATGCTGGATGATTTGAAGCCTATGTTCGATTATTTTGATCAGCAGTGGGATGCAAGAGGTTTCAATGGCTTTTCTTCAATACAAAAATACACAACAGTAATTTGCCAGCTAGCATTGGGTTTGGGAGGCGACACATGAGAAACACTTTCCAAGTTTGCTAAAGCTATCATCTAGGTTTACGATAAACGATATTTACGTAAGCATATTGTTGGCGTCAGTTGTATATGACACACGAAAATAGGCATGAGTTTCCAGCAACGTTAGGTAATATCGATTGTATGCATTGACCGTGAGCAATGTGCTCAAATGCATGGTTGTTAGTTATGAATTTCGATTTAAGATGGTAAATCAAACAAACAGTTGAAGGTAAGAACAAGCAAACAATGAACAAGATAAAAATTGAATAAACAAGGTGTCGAATGCTTCATTAGAATTTTTAGGGTTTACAATAATGGTTGTTCTAAAACTTGCAATCTATGCAAATAGTCATAATTGGTATTTACACATGACCAAGGAGACCAATAGTACAATAAATCTGAATATAATACATACACGATTACCACTATCACGTCAGTGTACTATCCATACTATCCAATATGAGGCATTGAGAGTTAGGGACGTCCTGACATCTCAACGTGCACTACAAAAAGTTAAACTGGTTGGTTAAAGCAGGCTTTCAGATCTTCAAACAAAAAGGTCTTCTGAGGCTGGAATTTAGATCTGCATTTCAACACTTCATCACAAACAAATATTTCCCAACAATGGTGTTGTTTGTTTATAAAAAGGTAAAATGTCTGCAATCTGCGAACCACATCTTTAGAAATATGTAGAATAAGAGGTGGATCAAACGTCTGCAGTCTGCAAGAAGAAGACTGCTGTTTTTTAAAGTCTGCAGGCTATTAAAATAAACATAATAAACTTGAATAAACTGAAAAAATTTCAATTAAATTAACTGATTTTTTAATCTTAAAAGAGTTTTCAAAATTGAAATTTAGATAATTCTAGTTTTAAAACACTCAAATATAATTCATACAACTATAATAACAATTTTTTGATACTAACATTACTGGCTTCTTCGATACACATTCCAACAAGCACTTTAGATGCTTGGTGGACCATTGCTATTTTTCTCCCATTTCTAATAAGCAAAAAATCACAACAAATCAAATTTGAGCATAACATAACCCCTAATTTCAGCAAATCTAATTCAAAATAATATTTAGCAAACAATTTCAGCAACAACAAGAAGAAATCCGATTAAAAAAATTCAGCAAAGGATTTTAGCTATAGAGGAACAAATTTGATTAAAAAAATACTCAGCAAACAATTCAAAAAATTAAATCTGATGAAAAAAAAATTCAGCAAACATATTCTTGAACATATTAACATCTGATGCAAGAAAATCAGCAAACACATTCTAGAAATATTTATGAACAAATCTGATGCAAAAAAAAATCCACAAATACATTCATGTACATATCAACAAATCAGATTTAAAAAATTAGCAAACACTTTCAGCAAAATCAGAACCCTAGAAAATAAAATTGGAACCATAAACATAAAAATCATTGTTTACCTATTGTTGAGAAAGAAATCAGAACCCTAGAGTTGCCGACTGGAAGGAGAAGGAGAGAAAGAGTCGACAGAGGAAGGTGTAGCAGCAGATGGCAGTAGAGCAGCAGGCGACCTAGTAGCAGCGATGAAGCAGCTTAATCAACGATGCAAGGAAGAGGAGATAAAAGGAGAGAAACCAAATTGGGGGAAAGTTGATTACCAGAAGAGAAACCGCACACTTGTGTAGGGTGTGTTTTTTAACTTATTTTTTAGTGGAAAATATCTGAAGACCCTTGAAGACCTTGGTCCATTTATGCCCCAAGAAGATGGAGCACAAACCATTTTAGGTCTACGGTCTTCTAAACAACAAACACTTTGCGAAGGTTCATGTCTGCATGCTGTTTGAGTGGCACAGACATAAATGGTCAAGAAAATCTACAAAGAAAAAACAAACAACACCTATATCCTCTTTTAGCAAGTCTTGCAACTCTAATTGCCCTAAAGTTTTGATAATTGGGCCATCACTTCATCTACTTTATGTAGCTATGTTTTCAAATAATTGAATATTTTATATTGATATAAGATTGAGATTTCTTAAACAGTTCTTATTTTTGTTGAATACTTTTTTGAGTTTGATTTTTAATTTTCTATCTTGCATCGCTAACACATTGAATAGAAATTTCATAATTAGAATATGGTTTTGTAAATTTTGCAACACAAATTCAATACCCAAAACTCATTTGTTTAAAAAACTTTAGTCTCATAGTATACAAAAATATATTTGTCTTCAGAAGCATGATGTTCAGCTTTACTTAACAATATGTGGAAAGTATTAAAGATTCTCAACATACAATAAAAAAAGATTATGCATATTGTTTAAGAGAATTATCCGTTTATTAACATGATATGTTACATTGTTATCAGACCGATGAGAGTGTATACACTGCACCATGTGATATCCGATGTGGTGCATACACCCCTGCGGGTATACCGTCTCGGTTGGAGTTATCACCACACATCACACCTCCATGTGGGCTTTGCACACCGTACACACACATCTCACACACACCTTTTACACCAACTAATCGTTTTCTTAACATTGGAAAATATATATTTTTAATTCAACTTACTACCTTATGAATATAATTCTAAGCTAACCCTAAAAACCACAACTCAAATACCTACAAGTCTATACAATTATTCTCAAATTCAATTTCACAATGTCATCGTCATGGTCCTCTTCTATGTCTTTGGATGCGGATACAGTAAATAAGATGACGTTTAAAGGAAAAATGATGCAAGGCATTGTCGAGCATTTAGAAAATAAAGATGAAAGTTCACGTGCAAGGACAAGAAGTTGTCCTTTACGTAGATAACGTGAAGCTGGCCACAATCACCTAATTAAATACTACTTTTGTATGCTGAGAAGTTTTGATGAAGATTCTGAATTAGTACACAACTATTCTTATGCATAGTTGACGATTTGAAGTCTATGTTCGATTATTTTGATCAGCAGTGGGATGCAAGAGGTGTTAATGGCTTTTCCCGAATACAAAAATACACAACAGCAGTTCGCCAGCTAGCATTCAGTTTGGGAGGCGACACATGAGAAACATTTTCCAAGTTTGCTAAAGCTATCATCTAGGTTTACGGTAAACAATATTTACGTAAGCATGTTATCGGTGTCTTTTACGACACATGAAAACAAACATGAGTTTCCAGGAATGTTAGGTAACATCGGTTGTATGTATTAATCGTGGGCAATGTTATCAAATACTTGGCGCGGTCAGTCTAGTTGCAAAGAGCCGACGACAATTCTAGAAGTGATGACGTCATACGATATTTAGTTTTGACATGTATTTTTTTGGTGTACCATTTGTGGTAAATGGAGTATCATACAAGTTGGGGTATTATCTTACGGATGAGATGATTATGAGTAGTTTGTGTTTGTCAAATCATGGTCTCGGTTGGATGACGAAAAATATTGAAATTTAAGGCAGCCTAAGAATGAGCTAGGAAAGATATCGAACAAGCATTTGGTGTCCTCAAGAGAAGTTGGCAAATAATTAAAATTTTGGCACGTTTGTGGGACTCTAGAAAAATACAAAGCATAATGCACGCGTGCATAATATTACATAATATGATTTTAGAGGACGAAAGAAAAACAATATGCCGCTACAATGAAAACAAAATTTTTTCACCCATTAAACCACTATATTTTGAAACACCACAATACCTAACAAATAGAATGAAAGTACGTAACCAAGATATTCATCACAACCTTCGAGCTGATTTGGTGGAGCATATATACATAAATAATATACACATCGCCAAAATTTTAGACGATGAGTTATTCTAGTTGATGGATGATGAATTCGAGGAGTATAGAGACGACGTGGTGGAAAAGAATTCGGACAACGAAGGTTCCGATGACAATTCGTATGACTCGGAAAGTGTCATTCGTAGTTAATTACTTTTTTTAATTGTCCTTTGTAGCTTTAATTGTCGTTTGTTTTTTATTGTCATTTGTGGTTTTTGTTTTTTTAAATTAATGAAGTATTTTTTTTATTAAATTTGGAATTCATTGTTTTGGATTTAATTATTTACATTTGTTAAAAAAATCATTTTAAAAAGATAAATCGTATCATTTCCAAAATTTAAAGGAGTGAAGGGTTAGTGAAGAAAGTGAGACGGGACATCTATATAACACTAGAAGAAGTTAAAAATGAGTGATAACCACTCTCTTTGATCATAATATAACTCTAGAATAAAGTTATGCTGTCACCTAGGGATGAACATATGGACCGAAAAAACCGAACCGAATCGAAAACCGACTGAAACCAAAGCGAATTGGGACCGAATATACATTTCGATTTGGTTTTCGGGTTTTTAAAAATGTTAATTTGGTTTCGGTCCGATCCCCAGACAATGCTTACCCCTAGCACTACTCATGATCATGAAAAATCGAACTGACCCGAAAACCGATATAACCGAACTGAACCGAGACCGAATATACATATCCGGTTCGGTTTTTGGTTTTAAAAAATACTAATTCGGTTTCCGGTCCAAGCTCATCCCTAGATATGATGGTAATGTTCCAAGTCGTTGATGCATTGATGTATTTTTTTTTAAACCATGTCCATGAAATCCCACTAGCTAACTTTCAAATTATGTAAGAAAATTTTATGATTTTCATGTTCTCATCCATGTTGACACCTAGTAGCATGTCAGCATGTGTCCAAGAATCTACCCTTAAGGTGGGAACCATCTATTATAATCACACATCATTCGTTGCCAGGAAACGACTGTAACTACAAATGATTGATGTTAGAATCGACAGTCTTAATGCAAAAATATTCATCAGTTTATGGAATCAAACAAACCTTATCATGCAACCAATCATGACAAAGAAGTACTCAAACTAATCGTCCACTCATGTTTTAATGCGTGTCACGACTCTTAAGTTTACTGTCTTCAAGTTGTGAATCCAATATAGAGAATGATGAATGAATCTTCTATTGTCCACCTCAAAAGTTCGATCGCATGCCACTTCCCTTGCCAAGCTTGTTTATAGGAAATGTCACACTTGAATTGAAATCCAAGACGATTTCCTTTCTCCAACTATTTTGGTGTATTTATTGGACAAAATTTCTTTCAATAAATGTCAAACCACATTTTTCTTGAACAAGTCTGTTCGCCAATTGATCTACAAACTTGCGAAATACCAACATTCACAACTGTGGCGACCTTAATGCATGTGTCATTAGAAGTTTCCACCAACACATGTTGCCTCCAAAACTTTATTTTGTTAGACCTTTTCACTTCTACTAAAACCCATCTTGAATATACTTTAATCTCCTAGACAATTTAAGATTTTTTTTTTAAATTTTTGTAGGTTTTCTTTATGTGGTTTTGGTTGGTGGTTTTTAGATGTCTTGGATGTAAAGAGAGGGACTAAAAATTACACTAATTTAAAGATGTTCTTACTACATCACTATTATCTTCATCCTCCGACCAACCATCCTCAAAATTACCCTTTCAAGGTGGGATATTCCCAAACAATGTTTTAACGGCTCCCATGAGGATTTATGTTGGAACTATCAACAAGGGGAAGCACATCTCGGTAATTAACATCCCCACATGTAGCAATTTTTTTTGGAACCGATGAAAACTTTTATTAAACAAAATAAACGAAACCACATCTAGCAAGAGGCTAGATAGGCAAAGGGACAAAAACAGTAGAACAGGTACAGTTACATTACAATGAAACAAAAGGGGACTCAATCCAATCAGCCCAAGTTAAAGATCCCTTTGAATCTCTTAATTTGACCTAGTTATAAACCGAGGATTTCACGAGGTCTGCCGTTTTCACCGGAGAAACAATACATATTGGTGGTTTTTCATATAGAGCATCATGATTGTTTCTTCCTGCACATGATAGATAGATTTCTGGTGGACCCTTTTCCACAATGTCGGTTTCCACCACTGACCGCTTGATTCCCTACGATATATCTATGTACAAAGACACCACCTACAAGATAAATTAGATGTACACTATTTGAAGACACATTCTGAAAAACGCTTGTCAAGTGCTTGACATCAATGTCGTCAATTATCTCTATAAAATATTTCAAGTCAGGATGTTGGAAAGACAAAAAAATATTGCTTTATCTAGACCCAACTTTCTTTCCACAAAATGAAACAACCCAATAAGGTTTCTATCCAATGGTAAATCTAAACCATGATTTATCACCTTTGACCTAAATTACTGATTAAGACCATTGATCGTCTAATAGACCCTTCAAAAATTGGTCCTTCGAAAAACTCATTTTGGGTAAGAAAATTTGTTTGAAAAATTAAATCTTATATCTTATAAATGAAGCATTTTTCCTCTCACCACATTCATTTGAAACCTCCATGACCTTTGAAATTCTCATTTAATGTAATCAATCTATTAATTTAAATATTTTACCACATTAATTTGAGATTTTTTTTTCTTTATCCCACATTGCATCACATACATATATGACCTCTTCTCTTTCTCTTATATAATACAATTAATTTGTTTTCATTATCCATCAAACTTGATCTTTCAAGCCTTAATTAGTGATCATTTTATCATAGAAACATTCTTTTATCGCAAGTTTTAAAAGATTTTTACTATTTAGTTTCAACTCTAAAAAGTATTGAAACTCAAAAGTAAAAATTAAAATTACTTATAACTATCAAAAACTTGACTATGTTGGAAGTTTATAGTACGTCGTTTTTAAAAAATGACATCGTTGTAAACATTTTTTGATTCACCAATATGTATATGCGTACAAATTAAGTTCCTTACTTAAAACTTTTAAAAACTTAGACTAAGTTCAAAGTTTATAGTGTGTCGTTAAATATTTTACCACATTAATTTGAGATTTTTTTCTTTATCCCACATTGCTTCACATACATATATGACCTCTTCTCTTTCTCTTATATAATAAAATTCATTTGTTTTCATTATCCATCAAACTTGATCTTTCAAGTCTATTATTAATGAGTGATCATTTTATCATAGAAACATTCTTTTATCGTAAGTTTTAAAAGATTTTTACTATTTAGGCTAGGGGAGTAGCCTCGATGAACCCCTCGCCAAACAAGCTCGCCGACCTCGCCAAACCACACCGCCACCCTCGTCCTCGCCTTCCCAATGGAACCCTCGCCAATATTTCAACGAGCTCGCCATCAGCAAGCCATCCCTTTTAGCATGAGACTTGTACCTTTTAGCATGGTTAGCACATGCTGACTGCTCCCACCAAATTTGGTCAGCATGTGCTAAGCTGATGTGGCATAGTTTAGCATGTTCAGCACATGCTAACCACTCCCTCCAGCCTTAGTTTCAACTTTAAAAAGTATTGAAACTCAAAAGTAAAAATTAATATTACTTAAAACTATTAAAAACTTGACTATGTTAGAAGTTTATAGTACGTCGTTTTTAAAAAGTGACATCGGTGTAAACATTTTTCGATTCACCAATATGTATATGTGTAAAAATTAAGTTCCTTACTTAAAACTTTTAAAAACTTGACTAAGTTCAAAGTTTATAGTGTGTCGTTTGTAAAAAGTGACACTGGTGTAAACATTTGTCGTTTTACCAATATGTATATACGTAGAAATTTTATTAAAACTCAAAAATGAAGATAATTACTAAAAAAAATTTGAACTTTATATATAATCTAAACGTATAATATTAAACATAAATTGTTATCATAATAAATATCATGTTTGCATCCAAAACTCAAAAAAAGTTACATAACAACTTTTTTAAATTCAATTATAAATAGATAGTCAAACATTAAAACCTAGAAACATGCTATTAAAATCTATTGTTAATTAGTGGTCAATTTATCATAAAAATATATTTTTATCTCAAAGTTTTAACAATTATCTTATTTCAAAATCATTGAAACTAAAAAGATGAATATTTAAAATAGTTAAAAACTATTAAAATACCAATTGAGTTGCACGTTTATATTAAGTCGTGGCCACAGTTCGATGTGTTATAACAACGTTGTAAACATTTTATTTCGCTTTCATAAGATTTATGCACATCGAACTTTCAAACAGTAATCCTCAAAGTTCAAACAAATGTTTATATATATAAATATTATAATAGATGTCATTTAATCAATATAGTTTAAGATGAATTTTTATCATGTACCACATTAATTTTAATTTGTTAGAAAAAACAGATCGAAGTGGACATCGGTTAGTACCCGTCCAAATTTTATGAAAATGATCCTAAAACTAAAACCAAATGTTCATGGAATGTTGCAACCGATTCCTAATCTGGTTACAATCAAGAACACAAAAGAACAAAGATATGAGAGAAATAATTTTAACATCTCTACTTATAGATGTTTTCTTTTTCTTGAAATTTTTTTATTAAGCTATGTGGGATGAATATTATATTAGTCTCTTTACTTATAGATGTTTGATTTCTCTTCAATTGTGTTTCTTAAGCGATGTAGGATAAGAAAATGACACAAAATAACACACAATGAATGAAATTTTGATCCCACATCATCATGATAAACTAACTCAAGAAGCTTTTTTATTCTATAAATAAAGGTCCCTCTCAAGTTAAAACAATTATATAAATCATTTGATATTTTTTACTGTTGGAAATATTTCCAAATATTAAGTTCAAGGAAATATATAGTTAATTTTTTTAATGAAGTTGAGCTTTGAAAATTTAGCGAGTCGATCCAAGATGAGCTATGGATTCGTTCATCAAGTTGTACAAAATCGCATGCATTATGTTGAATAATGCAATTTTGAAATTTTATTTCTTATGTAATATTGATGGTCAAAAACGACGATTTCTAATTTTCTTAGAAGTTATTCAATTAATATATACTTCGTGTATTCAAACTATATCTATTTTTTTATTACAAATGAAGTCATCCAAATCAATGTGGTTCAAGATAAATGATTTATCTTTTACCACATCAATTTGAGGTTTTATTCTTTATCACACATTGCTTCACATACATATATATATATATATATATATATATATATATATATATATATATATATATATATATATATATATATATATATATATATATATATATATATATGACATTTTCTCTTTATCTTACATAATACAATTCATTTGCTTCAATTATCCACCAAAGAAAACACTATTAATTTAAATTAAATATTCGAAATTAAAACATAACCAAATACGCAATCTTTAAATTGATTTTAAAATAAATAAAAGTAAAATTAAATTTGAAATTATATAAAAATTCTATCAAGCACGACCTGTTGGTAGATTATTAAAATCATGTGGTTTGAGATAACTCTTTATCTTAAACCATATTAATTTGGTTTTTAGCTTGATGCATAGTATTTATTCATTAAATTATTAAAATTCGTTGTTTTCTAAATTTATGATACGTGTATGTATTATCATATAGTTAAAAATAATGAAGAGATTTTTCTATATATGTGTATTTTAATTTGGTATAAGAATAACATGCATTTGTTTATATTCTAAATAATAATAAAAAAATTTATGCGCAACGCGCGGGCATTCGACTAGTGTTGTTATGAAGATTACATTTACACAACCTCCCTTTTATAAAAAAGTGTTGTCAATTTCGCAGTTATATTGATAACTTTGCAGTATCATTGCGAAAACCTAATGGCATAAAATAACAAGCAATTATCAAAGAGTAATTTTGTAGTGCCATTAACAATTAATTTTGCAGCAACCCACTCTGAAACCTAAGTGTTCACATAATTTTACAAAAAGACTAATAAGTATTTTAAATAAGAATTTTGTAGTGGGTCTGAAAATTAAGAGTGGCCTCACTATGGATATGGAGGCACAACTTTGAGATTAAACAAGGTTTTACAAATATGACAAAGTGATGTCATGATGAAGAGATGGAGGCGAAAGAGGATAAAAAGTTCCCATATATTGACCAAACATGCATGTGCATGACTTGAAAAAGTAACATCTTTTTTTGGCATTCAACAAAGGAATAAACTGCTTTTCTACTGCTGTTTTCACACGTACTAGAAAATGTTTGGCCCATTCAATCTGCACATGCTACTTCGTGGGTGGATTTGGCCGAGTATCTGAGGAATAAACAGGTGGTCGTACTAGTGTTCCCGCAAGATGGTCATGATAACACACTCAGAGTAATCAATCAAGCTTAAACCATTTGATTAAACCCTAACAGGGTCTACTTGAATAAGTCCCATATAAAAGGATCGTACATGTACATGGTCCAGTAGCTTTGGTTCATCTGCATGTGGTCACCCACAATGGCTTTCTATATTTGTTGTAGTGGTAGACCCCTCCCTTCTCTTTCTCTAATGGGACACTGCTGTAATGTGCAGAGTAAGTAAGATCTGTTTTCCATTCGAAACCTAAACTAATGGGATACCTTTTGTACTTCTATTTTCACACCTGAAAACCACAAGAGACTCTAAATGGCCCAATGCTTCACAGCTCCGTGGGCAAACTTGAAAATCCATAGATTTTGTGAATTTGCAACTTAAAGTATACTGGGATTACCGTATATTGTTCATCTTTGGTCCAAAAAGTTTGGGGTTAGCCTAACTGGCATGTCTAGAAGTCCTGAGTTTAATTTTCACACTAATCATTATCCACTGACTAATTATCAATATGTTTTAAGTTTTAACAGACATATGATGACAAAACTTTCACCCTTTAGATATGATTTCTCATATCTTATAAGAGAAAAATATTCAAGGTTTTATGGGAGTGATTTGTTGCACCTCTTTTCGCGTACCATTTGCGCTACATCAAATTGTTTAGACCGCCCTATGGGCAACATTTTTGTATAATATTTAAGTTTATGGTTTACTGTTATAAACTTTTTTAGATTTATCCGGATGATGTTAATAGTATTTGGCTGTAACAGTTTTTTATATTGAATGATGACTCAAAAGGCTTTATTAACAAAGGAAACAAACGAACAAAACCAACATGAAAAATAATTGAACGACAGAAAAGTAATTTAAATAATTCAAAAAATCAATTGAAACTTCAAAAATATAAACTAATATTAGTAGATTCTATTTATTTAGGTAGTTTTATTGATTTTCTATTAATGGTGAAAAATTTTGACCAAACAATTTTATATTTTAACTCACATTTTAATTTTAAAACAACCTCAAAATTCAGTTAACAAAATAGTAAGAGTAAATCACATTTTGGTCCCTGGTCAGTTTAGTAGACTTTTGCAGTTTTAGTCGCAAAAAAAAATTCTATTGCAATATTGATCTTTATTTTAATGTTTCATTATGGTTTTGGTCCTTCGATGGTTAAATTTAACTCCAAGCTGTTAAAGTATTTCAATATGACCATTTTATCCCTTGACCTAAAATGATAAAGAAATACACCATATGGATCAAAATTTGTAAATCTCTTTTATATTTGGTTAAGGTTTCTAATATACTATTTGCATATAATTTTTAAATGTTATTATTTATTAAATTATAATATAAATTGATTTATTTTATATAGATTAACTTTAATTTCTTTATATCTTTTCGTCATCTTATTTTCAGACTAAATCTCAATATCTGTATGTTATTTTAGCTTTGCATTGTGCAATACACATATAAAAAGTCTAGTTTTAATAAAATAAAATATAAGATGTTTACTCTTTTTATCCCAACTGTAACATTAATCTGTTTAACGTATATATACATACATGAATGGTACATATATTACTATAAATGATTTGGTCAACAATCAAATTTACATGGTCAAATATTGAAACTCATTAGGAGCATGTTTGGATAAGCGTTTTGGAAGTGTTTTTTTTGGCTTTTTGGCTTTTCAAAAAGCCAATAAGCTAAAGAACGTGTTTAGATAAAGAAAAGCGCTTTTGATTTTAACTTTTTGACACACTAGGAAAAGTCATTTTGGAAAAGCCACACGTTCGTGAATGTGATTGATGTTGACTATCAATGTGTCAATTTTCTTAATACCTAACAGCCACTTGATTGAATGTGTGTGTGCGTGTTGGTTTGAACGATCTTAAACGAGTGAGAAATGAAAGAGATGAGAGAATTCGTTTATGAATTCATTGATTGAACTAAAGCTGTACAAACAGAAAAGATATATATACAAAGCAACAGTAAGGCTACGAGAAACTAACTTAACAACCAACTAACTAACAGACTAACTAACAGACTAAATGTAAATTACAAAATAGCCCTTGGCTAACACCCCCCCTCAATCTGGCGGTTGGGTAAGAAACCCCAGATTGCGAACAGCTTCTTTATGCTTTGGACCCGGTAAAACTTTTGTCAAAACATCAGCAAGTTGGTTGTTGGTAGAAACATGAGACAGCATGATGAGACCTTCTTGAAGCTTTTGACGCACATAATGGCAATCAATTTCAATATGCTTAGTTCGCTCATGGTAGACTGGATTCTTTGCAATGTAAATAGCTGCCAGGCTGTCACATTTCAAAGGAATGGGTTGAAGATCATGGACTTGTAGTTCAGCAAATATATGCGTCAACCAGGCCAGTTCAGCACATGTTCGCCTCATTGAGCGATACTCAGCTTCAGCTGAGGACAAAGAAATGGTAAGTTGCTTCTTGGATTTCCAGGAAATTGGAGTACCTCCAAAAAGGATGAAAAATCCACTGACAGATCTGCGAGTAGCTGGACATGAGGCCCAATCCGAATCGCAATATGCCTCAAGATTAAATTTTGGACTATTGTTGAAGTATAAGGCTTGACCAATAGTACCCTTCAAATATCGTAGCACGTGGAAGGCAGCATTCAAATGATTTTGATGAGGATTTTGGTTAAACTGGCTTAAGTATTGAACTGTAAAGGATAAGTCAGGTCTAGTATGAAGAAGATAGTTGAGCTTGCCAATCAATTGACGATATATAGAAGGATCCTCTAACAAAGGTCCTTCAAAAATGTGTCCATTAAATTTGGAAGGCAAAGGAATAGAAACTGATTGACAATCAGTCATAGAATAAAGGGCTAAAAGTTCACGAATGAACTTATGCTGATGAACAACCATGCCAGATGTAACTTGATTAAACTCTAAACCAAGAAAATAACCAATAGTACCAAGATCCTTGATTTTGAAAGTATCATCTAAGAAAGATTTCAAGTCGTTAATTTCTTGTAAATCATTGCCAGTGATTAAAATGTCATCGACATACACTGCAATGATAGTAATAAGGGCATCCGTGGTCTTTAAAAATAATGAGTGATCATTTTGAGAATGTTTATAGCCCTTAAAATACAATGCTGAAGATAATTTTGCATACCACTGACGTGAGGCTTGTTTCAAGCCATAAAGAGACTTATTGAGTTTGCAAACAAAAGATGATGCAACATGTAAACCAGGAGGAGCCTTCATGTATACTTCTTCGTGCAAATCGCCATGAAGAAATGCGTTGTTAACGTCGAACTGCTGAATATTCCAACCTCTTTTGACAGCTACAGATACAAGGCAACGAATGGTTTTGAATTTGACAACCGGTGAAAAAGTCTCATGGAAATCAACACCTTCTTTTTGAGTAAAGCCTTTGGCCACTAACCTGGCTTTATATCTTTCTATTTAACCATCTGCTTTGTACTTTAGCTTATATACCCATTTGCATGAAATGGGTCGTTTACCCTTTGGAAGTTTTACAAGAGTCCAAGTATTGTTGGCATGTAGTGCATCTAATTCTTTCTGCATAGCAAGTTCCCAATTGAGATTGCCTTTTGCTTGACTATAAAGGAAGGGTTCTGGATCATGTGTTAGAACATGAAGAGCAAGACTTGAGCATGATCGTATAGAGTCAAAGGGAATATAGGAAGGAATACACAGATTTGTGAGAGTATGAGAGCAAGGAATGTCATTCAAAAGGGCAGAATTACAAACATAATCTCGTAAATGAGATGGAGGTTGTCTTGTACGTGATGGTCTAGCAAGGACATGTGGTATAACGGGGACAGATGGTATAGGTTCAGGAGGTAAAATGGGATCATTATCGGATTGATTATCAGAGCAAGGCGTAGGAATATATGAGGGTGAGGATATCTTAGGAAATTTGTGGTGAAAAGAGTGTAAAGGGAAAATGTTTTCAAAAAATTTGATATCTCGGGTTACAAAGATCTTTTTAGTGTCAATATTGAGAACACGATATGCCTTTTGAGCTTGGGATATCCAATAAAGACACAAGCTTGAGATCGAGGCATAAATTTGTCCCTTCCCACAGTAGTTGTAGTAACAAAGCATAAGCATCCAAACGCTTTTAAGTGGCTAAGATCGGGTTTTTGGTTATGTAATACTTCAAAAGGAGCTTTGAACTCAAGGACTTTGGTGGGCATTCAATTAATCAAAAAAACAGCAGTCTTTACGCATTCGTTCCAATAATTTGGAGTTAAACTGGCTTGAAAGTATAAAGCACGTGCAGTCTCGAGTATATGCTTATGTTTTCGCTCAACGACCCCATTTTGCTGTGGGGTATATGGAGTAGACTTCTGGTGAACAATGCCTTGAGAAGAATAATATTCAACACCTTCGTTGCTATTTCCCATTTCATAAGCATTGTCGGACCTGATAACTTTGACATTTCTTGAAAATTGAACTCGTACAAATTGAATAAAGTTCTTAATGAGAGTGAAGGCATAACTCTTGTTACTTAACATGTGCAACCATGTATTTCGACTGTAATCGTCAACGATTGTTAAGAAAAACTTATGTCCATCATGGGACAAATGTTTGTATGGACCCCATACATCAACATGAATTAGAGCAAAAGGCTCTTTAGAACGAGAGTAGCTTAATGGAAAAGGAATACGATGCTGTTTAGCTTTAGAACATATCAAACAAGGTGAAGTTTCATGATAAGTAGAGGAAATAAGAGAAAGACGTTTCAAATTGTCAATTGAAGTATGTCCTAATCGATGATGCCAAAGAAGTACATCAGAATTTTTATTCGAATTACATGTGTTGAAACAATTAGAGTGTTTGAAAACAGAAAAACTGAAAGAAAAATTGTTTTTAAGACTATGATGATCAAACACATAGAGGTCATTAATGCGGTTCCCTAAGATTCCAAGTGCAAGCTTACTCTTCATCAAAGGGTCCTGCATCAAACAATGTTGATCAGTGAAAAGAAAGAACGTTCGGAGTTGAGAAGCAAGTTTAGAAATGGAAACAAGGTTGTATCGGAAACGAGGGACATACAACACTTTATGAAGAACAATAGAGTTATGTATTCGTATATCGCCATAGAACTCAACCGATGCGTCATGACCATCAGGTAATCCAATCAGATGCGACTGATTTAATTTGTGAAATGTAAGAAAAAGTTCTTTATTAGAACACATATGATCCATGGCACCGGAATCAATGATCCATGATAAATGAGAATGTAACTTGTCGGACGATTTATAGACATTCGACGCAAAATGTTTAAAAGAAAATGAAGTTGTACCTTCTTTGTCCA